>CM066331.1:98310778-98765778 GCA_033807585.1 Hydrophis major
TGCATTGGAAATATGATCAGAATAGAAAATGTAGTAGAAGTTTCGGATGGACAGTATCTGCATTGGTTCCAGCGTAGAGATGATTGTGTGCCAATCACAACTTTGATGGTTGGGGACAGAATTGTTCTAAGTGATGAAGACAACAATTTGCTTGGCTTATCTACTGGCTATATTCAGGAGGTTAATAGAATCAAACTTTCCTGCTTATTGGATAGGTATTAATTGCATTGTATTGCTTGCATTTATTGCATTTCACTTGCTGAGAATTTTAAAAAGCAACATTTTATAATTGCGGAATAAGATTACACTCCCCGCTAATAAACAGTGATATTTCTATTTACTGTGACATTAGCAGATCTGTATATAGATACTTGCACGTCTGCCTTATTGAAGCTGTTTTGTTAAGTATCAATACTGCGTGTACTTCGGATTTCATTTAGCAAAATGTTTTTCTCTGGAGATGTGTGAATGTCAGGATGAGGTATGTTCCTGGTGAGAAATGGGACTTGCATAGAAGCTACTGTATCATAGTTGAAATGGCCAAAAGATTTAAAATATATTTTGTATGGACAGAAGTTATTTGAACTTTTTGTGGAATTTTACTGGTTCTGTTTAATGTGTTTCAGGAATTTATCTCATCTCTCTGGGGATACTATATATCGATTAGATCATGAGGAAGGAGCACTTGGCGTAGAAGCTCCTTTAGCAAATCTTTCTAAATTAATGGAAAATTCTCCTGCCAGGTATTTTTCTGGTCTTTATTTCCACATAAGTAACATTACTCTTAGAAATATTCTACAGTTGACTATTTCATCTTTCCTCTCTTCTTCTCTTTTAGTGAAAAGCTTCGTAGCTTAATAATAGATTTCAGCAAGCCACAATTTGTTCAATACTTGAGTTCTGTCCTTCCTCCAGAAGCAAAGGACACGGTTGCAAACATTCTGAAAGGTACAGGGAACAAATGATTATTACTTATAATTTATTTATCATTTTTAAAAATTGCCCATTTCCCTTATAGAGGGAAAAATAATCTAATTTCCAGAGCATTAAATTAATACCTTCCAGCTGCAAATTCTTTTGACATAAGTATCTGTATACCTTCAACAATAATCTCATTCCACAATATAATTATTTTATTGAGTAATGTTCATAAGCAGCCATATCTTAAAAAAATATCAATGCCACAGTATTGAAAAGTTATTCAGGGTGTTGATGCAAACTTTAAATTCCAAGTTCATATGTTGTAATTGTAATTCTTACAAATACTATATGAAGGAGGGTAATTTTTTTATGTTGGATTTTTAAGTGTATTCGTATATAGAATTTTCTGGGCTGAAGAAACACTTTGAATTTTTCTTAAAGAGCCAATTATTGCCTGGTTCACATTTCTATATTTTTTGCAAATATCAGGACTTAGTGGTCAGATGTAAAATAACTACAAGTAAGCCCACGGTTATTTCTCCAACTAGTACTCTCTGTCAAGCACTTTTTTTTACTCGTGGAACATCCCATGTGTGTTTTTTTTTTAAATGAGCATTTATTACTAATATTATTGTCAGAAAAATAGAGACAACATTTAATTTACAAATTTCCCTTTGCATGGAACAAGTATTAGTTCTAGCACAAGGGAGTGATTACATGACGCTAATATGTTTACAACAGCAGTGAATTAGTTCCAGGTTCAGTTCTTGGCAAGTAGAAAAAAAAAGAATATGAGACTTTGAGGTAAATGGTTTTCCCTAGTTCCCCCACAGACATGCCTATTCTAGCAGAACCCTTTTGCCATCTTCTTTGGAGAGTGCTATACAGGTAGTCCTCAACTTACAACCATTTCTTTCGGGACTGTTAGAAGTTTCAGCACTGAAAAACTAACTTGCAACCTGGTCCTTGCACTTGTAACCATCACAGCATGGTCACATGATCAAAAGCCTGGCACTTGGCATCCTGCATGTGTTTACAATGGTTGCCCCTGTCTCAGGAGTCACAGGATAGCCAGTTGGGACCTTCCCAGCTGGCTTCCATCTAACAAAGTCAATGGGGGAAAAAGCTGGTTTCACTTAATGACTACATGATTCACCTAACAGCTTCAGTGGTTGACTTAACAATCATGGCAAAAATGGTTGTAAAATTGGGTGTGACTCACTTAACAACCGACATGCTTAGCAACAGAAATTCCAGTCCCCATTATGATTGTAAGTTGAGGACCACCTCTACTCTATTCATTGGAACTGACTTATAGGATTAGATGGAAATATATTTTCTCTATATAGGGAACAAAGACTAAACGGACTTTTAAAGATAACATTCCAGCATGGATATTCAAATACTTTCTCTAGTAATGTTGTTTACAGAGAAGAAATAAAGTACAGTTTTAGTTAACATGGAGGGTTAATTATTTTTCTCTTTGTCTGCTAAACCCTAGGCTTGAATAAACCCCAGAAACAAGCAATGAAACAAGTTCTCCTTTCGAAGGATTACACCCTTATTGTTGGTATGCCTGGAACAGGAAAGACTACGACGATTTGTGCTTTGGTAAGGTCTTGTATCAGCCTCTGATTTTGAAAAAGGATTAGCAACTGTCGCTTTGTTTAAAAGTTTGACTTGATGCTAGGGTGAATATGATAATTTTGATACTCAAATTGTAACATTTGAAATGTAAATGTTTAACAAAACAAACCAGGATGTGACTATGCTCTTAATGTGGACATTATATCTATCGAAGCAATGAATTCAGAGGTGGTATTCAGCAGGTTCTGACCAGTTCTGGAGAACCAACAGCGGAAATTTTGAGTAGTTCGGGGAACCGGCAAATACCATCTCTGACTGGAGATTTTACAGTATCTCTTCCCCTGCCATGCCCACCAAGCCACGTCCACAGATCCAGTAGTAAAAATATTTGAATCTCACCGCTGAATGAATTCTTGACAGTTAAATCATTGAAAAATTCAGATCTGTATACTTGCAGCATATATAAATTCAATTTCACATTTTACCAATAGGGAAGTTCCAAACCCTTTCCAATATGGCAAAAAATATGTCAGAGCACATGGGCTAGTTGCTTCTGATTGTGAATAAATGTACCAACCCTCCATAATCTTCATTGTCTACATTAGAATGGGCAATCGCAGAACATAGAATAATAAGAGTTTGAAGGGACCTTGGAGGTCTTATAGTCTAACCCCCCAAGCAGGAGGCACTATATCATTTCAGACAAATGATTGTCCAATTGCTTTTTGAAAGTCTCCAGTGATGAAGCAACTGCAATTTCTTGAATTCTTGTTCGTTTTTATTTTTGGCCTGCAGAGCCATCTTTTTTTTTTTTTTGAAACAAATTTTTATTAATTTTAAAGATAAAACAACACATCATTAACCATTAAATACATAAACACATAAAACCTCTTAACATTGTAAATCCTTACAAGTCAAACAAAACATTATTTTTATACAGCATAATTCCAATTTATCCCATCTCCATATGGACACACAAATATCTTTCAGCAAATTTCTCATTATTTCTCTTTACTCCTATTCAATTTCATTTCTCTTCCATATTTATCCATTTTATAGTCATCATATTCTTTTCTTTCTGGCTTGTTTAAATTATTCTCGTCTAACATTCCTCCAAGGTTTTATTGATTCTTTTTTCCTTTTTTTTTTAAAAAAAAAAAACAAATTTTGTTAGTTTTATCATAAGCACAATACACAAACATACAAACACAAAACATAAACAAAACTAAAAGATCTTTTCTGAAGGTTGTCTGTTCCCGGGTTAAAACTCTTTACACAGACACAAATTCAAACATCATATTCAACCCATATCTCCTTCATTATCTTATTATCATTTTCTTTTTTATATATATACATAAAAACCATTTTTATCAGTTTTATAAAAACAATGCACAAAGAATCAAGGCATAGCAGCTTATAAATTCTTTTCTAAGAAAAAATAATAATAATAGACCAATAAGGCATAACATTTCCAGATTATAATATCAATATTTCATATAATATTAACTTCATATCTTGTCCCTACTTCTCTTTTCCATCCAAATTATTTATTAATTAAAATTTTATTGCCTTTTATCAATATACAAAATCCAAAAAAAAAAAAAGCATATATATCCTTCCATATCTTATTACCATTTTCAACAACATTCTTTGTCTGTTCTATTTCCAATTATCCATTCATCTTTTTTTTCTTTTACTATACTTCTCCTGTACACCAATTGGAGTAACATCTATAACTCATTACCCTAACTTAGAAATACTACATATAGCAATCTTTCTTGGGATTCTGTTTAAAAAATTCTAAAATTACATAATAAATTTTATATTCTAAATATACATATAAAAACACACTCTTATATACCCTCCAGAATCCCTCTTTTAATCTAAATTAAATTCACCCATTGTCTCTAAATAAACTTTTTTTCTTTAGGTCTTGCTTCCCCCCATTAAGGCTTCTCCTCCTCCCCTTTCTCTCTTGCTTATTCTTCTCCTTGCCCTTTCTACCCCTTTGCTTTTTCTCTTCGCTTTTCTTGCTCCTTTTCCTTTGCTTTCTAACCTTGCCTCCATCTTTTCGCTCATTTTTCTCTCTTTTGGTTGTTTTTATAATTCTTAAAATCCCCTTTTTCTTATCCTTTTTCTCCTCCTCTCCGGAAGGGACCCATTGTTCATCAAAGATGGCTTCTTCTTCCTCTTCTTCCTTGTCCCAGTCCTTCTGCTGCGTAATCAACTTTTCAAAAGAACATAACGCCATTTCTAAGAATTGAAACAAAGCGCCCAAAGTATCTTCTTTTTTATATTTTTGATATTCAATCTCTAGTTCATCCACAGACGATGCCATTATGAAAAGGGAAACTTTTTCCAAAACAACCACAAGTATTTTTAATCAAAGACAATCAAAAGCAATTAAAAAAAGAAAAAAAAGTTCCAAAAGTTAATACTTTTCTTCCTTCTTCTCTTTCTCTTTCTGAATTAATTTTTAATCAAAGAGGTCCAATTACCATATATCTTCTTTTGGGATCCACAAAGACGTTCTAGACAATCTCCTCCTTTTTCAGCTTCTGCTCCAATTTTTTTTCTCCCTTCCCACTTGCAATGACAATTTTAAATAATCAAAAATCCATACCTCCAGCAGAGATTTTCCAGTTTCTCAAATTTTTCAATGTCCAAAAATCCCTTTGTCTCTTAGCTTCAACTTTCAAAGCAATCCACTTTCAATGTCTAATATATCGAAATATTTCTGCTTTTTCCGTGGGGTGGGAGAGTAAAAAAAAAAAAAAAAAAAAATTCCCTTTAACAGCTTCTCCGCCGCTTTTCGCTCTTCTTAGGGATACAATGTATCCTCCAGCAACAAGCAGCTCAATTCCAGGCAATTTAAAAGGTGTTACTTGACCCGGCTCAGACAGAACTTTCACTCTTCACACTTCCTCCAGCACAGTTCTTACCCGGTTGCTGGCTTCTTCGTGGCGGCCATTGCTGACCGCCGCTCCACCGCCTTGGGAAAAAGGGGTTTTCCCGGAGAAGGGGGGGGTCTGCGATGCCCCCACCTCCCTATCCGACTCCCCTCTCTCTTCAGCTGTCCCTACAGGGCAGCCATATCCCCCTGACCCATCTGGATCGGGGGTACCTCGACGGCTAGCACAGCAGGAATCGCGAGCTGTCGCGAATTCCTGCTGCCCCGAAGCCACGCAAACCGGAAGTTTCCATGGCCTGCAGAGCCATCTTTGACTATAGTTGCTGAAAACTAATGACTGTGTTTGGTCACTTTAAGATGGTAAGCAATAAATATGACTTGAAATAGGTTTAATATACAGGTAGTCCTCATTTAGTAACCACAATTGAAATTGTCCACTCAACAAGTTACTTTTTCATCATTGCTGTGCGCAGTTGCTAAATGAGGCAGTTGCTAAACAACTGTATTTAGCTGTATTTAAATCACATTCTCCTGCTTGCCATCTGCTTTGCATTGTAATCTATCCACTGCACTCACACTGCTATTGACTATCAAAAAGTTGCTTACCCCTGAACTTACATAGTGCATAGACTCTGACTTGCTAGAGACATGAGAATAGAGTTCTCTTGTTTTTCCACTCAGATTTCCTACAGTGTGGAAGAAATCTATACTTCCAAGAGTTGATATGGTCATTCATGCCCTAGTCACCTCCCATCTTGACTATTGCAACACATTCTACATGGGTCTTCCCTTTTGAAATGCACCTGGAAGCTCCAGTTGGTTCAAAATGCAACATCCCACATGGTTTTGTACAGTTCTCCATGCACATGTGTCACCTCTCCTGTGAGAGCTTGCATTGCAATTCAAAGTGCTGATTATCACCTTTCAAGCCCTTCATAGCTTGGGACCAGGTTTCCCGAGGGACTGTCCTTTGCTGGTCACATCCACTCAATCCACTAGAGTGGAGAAGCAAGGAATATTGTGAGTCCTGTCCCCTAAGGAGGAACACCTGGTGGGATCTGGAAGAAAGGCCTTCCCTTCCTCTGGAACATCATCCCTCCAGAAATGAGATGGGCTCCTACTCTGACACTCTTTGGTAAAGCCCTGAAGACGTGGTTTTCTCCACAAGCCTGAGGAACCTAGAATTGGATGGAGTCCATTAAATGAGTGATTTGAGTGCATGTTGTTGTTGCCAAGTGGGGGCGGGGGATTTATTATATTTTTTTTTATTTTTGTTTTTCTACATTGTATTTTTTATTTTTTGTAAGACACCTAGAGTTGCTGTGAGCAAGTAGGTAGCTATGTAAATTCCCTAAATAAATATTTTTTAAAAAATACATTTATATACAATTTGGATATGTACCGGCAGTTAGTGAAAAATGATCAAGGTGAGATTGGCCTGTATAACTAATTTTATAGACTATCTTAAAACATTTTCTGAATGTAAGAGTTGATCCTTCTGATCTTCTCTCATATTACTTGGGTGGGGTGGGATAGAAATCAGTGCAGGGGAACTAAATAAGCAGGTTAAACTTGGTTTTTCCTTGGTTGTTTTCCCCATGTTTTAGGTTCGGATTCTTTCTGCTTGTGGCTTCAGCGTTCTCTTAACCAGTTTTACCCATACAGCAGTTGACAATATCCTTCTTAAGTTAGCCAAGTTCAAAGTAGGATTTTTGAGGCTAGGAAGAGCTCAGAAGGTTCATCCAGACATAAAGAGGTTTACAGAAGAAGAGATCTCCAGATCAAAGTGCATTAAAACTGTGGCTCAGTTGGAGGAACTATACCAAAGTCAGGTAAGGAAAATGCCTTACAGGAGTCTAGTGTTCCTAAAAAGTATCTTTACTGGGAAGTTTAGGTTGGTGATATTATGTTGTTTTAATTTCATAATATGTATACCCTAATTAAGAGATCATACTAGGTTTTAATCAGATGGATAGGAAAGGTGCATTCATATTTACAACAAAGATATTGCATCTTTATTTTTTTTTCATATTATATATACATGATTTACAAAGGGGCTTTTAGCCATAACTCCATTCTGCATGATTTTACTGCTTAAAAAGAGAATTGATCTCAGCATCCATGGTCAAGGGTTTGATAAATTTGCAGTTTGGGGATTGCTTTTTCTTGCTTTATAGAGGTGCAAAAGAAGATGGATTCGCCCACTCATAAACTACTTTCCTTCAAATTCTCAGGATCTGTAACGTTGTAATCCACAGCTGCTGTGCTGAAAAGGAATCCCTGCAAATAACAAAAGCCACTTTGGGGCTCTGTAATTGGGCGTCTTTGCCATTAGATGATGCAAATTTTAACATGGAACCTGTTTGCTTTAGAGATAATAAATTTGCTTGTGAGATAATAAATGTATACTCCTAAGGATTTAAGGGAATTAGAGTTGTCCAAAGAATGCAGAGGTTGGCCAGCTTGTTATATATTCTACAAGATAAAAAATAATTCTCAGATGTTATTATCAACAAACATACCAACATCTTACCATTTAAATTTCTGTTAAAAAAATCCATGACTGATAAATGGTTGCAGAGAAAGATTAACCTTTCCACTTCACCTTTGAGCAACTTTATTTCCCTGCCACCAATTTCTTTAAAAGTTAGGAGGGAAAATAGGTAGGTATATAGACAGCTGGAATAATGAACTGAAGAAACTTCTTGGATGAGAAGCGAAATGTCTTCAAAGAAAAAAAAACAGAAAGTCCAGTTGCCTCTTAAAAAAAGCACCTTTGAGACAACCATGTCCTAGATGACTGAGAATCTCCATACACAGCTGGAATAATAAATTATACTTGGCTCCCTCTCAAATTCTGACAGCAGGGAGATATTAAGAACTGCATTTGATAACTTGTGCAGGGAACACAATCTAGTATTGTTTGAATGTGAATGCATTTCTGATTTAGGGTTGAAAATAGGTGCCGTCTTGTCATACTTTCTCATCTTTTTCCAGCAAGTCATTGCAACAACATGCATGGGAATAAACCACCCAATCTTTACCCGTAAACGTTTTGACTTCTGCATAGTGGACGAGGCTTCTCAGATTAGCCAGCCCATCTGCCTTGGGCCTCTTTTCTATTCACTTCGATTTGTGCTCGTGGGAGACCATCAGCAGTTGCCTCCACTTGTGCAAAACCCAGAAGCCAGGTAGGCAGCGTGACAGGCTATAGGAATTCACACTTACTGTTAGCTATGCTATGTGCAAGTCACTGACTGAATTTTTATTGCAGAGAACTTGGCATGAGTGAAAGTTTATTCAAAAGGCTAGAACAAAATAAGAATGCTGTTGTGCATCTAACTGTCCAGTACCGAATGAACAGGTATGTATATAAGCATGAAACATATTGTTTCACTGCACCACATGACTGATAAAATCTAACTTTTTTTTTTCATTTTAAACCCCTTTAGTAAAATTATGTCATTGAGCAACAAGCTGGTGTACGATGGTAAACTGGAATGTGGCTCTGAAAAGGTGTCCAAAGCTATCATTGACTTGCCTAACTTAAAAAAACTAAAATTGGAAGCGTCTTCTTCAGAAACATGGCTAAAAGAAACGCTTGATCCAAATAATCCCGTTTGTTTCCTTAACACAGAGAAGGTAACTTTTATTGGGCCTCTCTTCACATCCACAGTTCAATTTGATGTTGCGTTTTATTCTGTTTCTCAGAAAATTAAAGGTGCAGAATTAATATGAAGAGGTCTCTAACAGTTGGCTTTAACTTCCACCAGGAGAATAGTGGCAGGGACCATGTGGTATTACGCCTTTGAGTAAGATAAAGTTGGCCTCTCTGTTTCATCCAGTGCAAATCTCTCTCTTATCCCAACAGTCTTATCAGTTATTTTCACTTTCTTCCTTCTATCCTCTATCCTGTCTTTTTTTCTTTTCCATTTCCCTTGATATAGTAATTAAATATTATTTATTTTTCTTCCTTGAGAATGGTTCATTTAAAAGCAGATTGCTTTACAAAATGTCCAAATGTTCAATTCCAATAAGACTGGCATTAGTGTAAAATTTGTCGCCTTCAAGCATATTTATATAATCTACCTGCAGCAGTTTTTGCTATAGATCAATATAGTCTTCCTAAAATAGCAAACAGTTTGAGATTTTCATTGCTGTGGATTTAAATGTAATGTATGATGTTGGTCTTTAATCTAGGTTGAAGCCCCAGAACAGATGGGAAAAGGTTGTATAAGTAACATGACTGAAGCCAGACTGGTGGTCTTCCTCACATCCATGTTTTTAAAGGTATTTTTCTTGTATTTAACATTATGGAGATTTTATTTATGCATTTATGTTGAGATACTTGTTAAATAAAGAGGCATACTAGTAGTCTTCACCTATTATTCAGTCCTTCAGATTGCCTGGCCTCAATATGTTTTGGGGGTGTGATGAGATTGGTGATTCATGTCTGGAAGTTGGTTTTGTCCCTTGGAATTCATGACACGTGAAGACCAAGCTTCCAATTTCCTCTAATCACAAGTTGTTGAAAATTCATTTTATTTGCAGAAAAAAAGGTGGCAATTTGTTATTGTTTTCTGAGGTGAAGAAGAATGCAATTTCCCTTCTTTTCCTGTGGTGGTGAAGCAGTTCTGTTTTTCTTCTTTCTTCCCTTTAAAAAATGGGAAGTTTGTAAGGGTGCAAGGCAGCAGGATTTATATGTAAATGTGGACAGAGCACCTGAAAGCCTCCTCCTTTTAGGAGCCTTCAGGTGGGAAAAGGGGCTTATCTCTGGTTTAGTGCATAATAGATCAATCTTGACATGTATCCAGAATTAAAGCAGAAATCACTGTACGGTGTAATTGTAGTAACTGGGATTATAATGTTCGCAAAGTGCAAAGTTTCCACTGAATTTTGCTCTTAACAGAAAACGCTTGCACTGAGTTCAAAAATGATTTGGAAGAACAACTTCTGGGTTTTTTTGCAAAACATGATAAGACAAGCTGCTGCTGCGAGAATTGCATTTACTTTAATGATTGGATTCTTTAAAGCAGCAGAATCTTGTTTTTCCTCCAACTTGTGCGAGTCAGTGTGCTTTAATGAATGGCAAGTAGGTGTTGTGTTCTTGTCTGAGATACAAAGCACATATTACACATGATATCTAAAGAACTTACAAATGTTCTTATATAACCCAGTTCTTGGGATAGTTATCAACAAAAATACATTTCTGTGATAAATAAGCTAAAAAGTGTATGGGAGAAAAATATGCCAATAATTAATGTTAATAGGGTGAGTGGGCATAGTTTTTGCAGCTAGAGGACACATTTGATTTCCTTAATTTATTTCAGTTGCAAGGAATAAGGGAGCAATGTCAGAGAAGGAAGTAGCTTCTTGTGGACCTCATATTGCTCACTCCAGGCTTAAGAGAAGATACCTAAGAATAAAGTTGCATTAAAATCAAAAGTAATTAGATTAAGAGGGCGTTAGTGGAGATGAAAGAGAAGTTCATTTAGCCTATTATATCATCAGTGGGTAGCACAAATTGGATGTGATCCTTTTAAAACATTTCTATATGTTATTTTCCTAAATCTCCTAAAAGGATGAGTGTTGGAATGCATTCTGTCACAGCCATCTGGGATTCCATAGTTCTAACACTGGGATTATTTTTTAGGCTGGTTGTAAGCCTTCAGATATTGGAGTCATATCTCCATATAGACATCAATTGAAGATCGTTACCGATTTGATGGCAGGCTCGTACCTCACTGATGTAGAAGTAAATACTGTGGACAGATACCAGGGGAGAGACAAGAGTATAATTATAGTATCCTTTGTAAGAAACAATGTGGATGGAAAAGTGAGTAGAATCATACATCTGTTCATAGTTCCAAGTATTTTAGGTTTGTTGTCCGACATTTAACTTACATACGGTGCAGTGCTTTAAAAGGTTCATGTACTAGCAATTAGTATAATTCTTTTTTTTTTCTACAAGAAATCTAATTGGATCTTAATCTAAGTGATTGGTTTTCATTTTGGATATTTATATACAGCTGTTTTGCATGCTAGCCAAATACACTATGGATAAGACAGTGGAGCAAGTAAGTGTAGCCGTAGTATTTCTGTTTTTGTATTGATACTCTGTGCATCAGAGATGCTTTCTTTTAGTTGTAAGTGGCCAAACCAAAAATTCAGCATGCCCCTTTCGTTTGCAGTGGTGCTCTGACTTAGAAATAAAAGAGATATAAATAATAGTTTGATATAAAACGAATAAGAATAGGCACAATAAGACAGATCAAAAATAAAATACAGAGTTAAGGAAGAAAAAACAAACAAAAGCAAACTGAAAAGAAAAAAAATTAGGAGTGAGTTATTTACTCTTTTTGTGCACACATGTATATGATAAAATGAATACAATCATTTAAAACATCCATTCTTGGTCTTTTTACCCAGAATAGCATTTTCACAAATAACAATTAATAGAAAAATGTTAATATATTATAGAAAGTGACCAGATTTGAATATATTTATTTTGAATTAAAATGATTTTCAAAATATTTTCTATCAATTTTTCAAGCAACTGCCCACATTTTAAACAAAGAGTGATCCAACTAAGATTGTTTGATTTTCCTGATTTCTTTACAACTTTTCACCAACAAAGCTTAGCATCTTTAGTATCAAAAGTTGGCAATATGTAAAAAAATGCTTACCTTTGACCACGTCTATAAAGACTACAGTTTGTAATGTTGTATTAAAAGAGTGGAGTGCCGTTTGTGCTTAAGACAAAGTATTTTAAATTACATGAAAGAAATACTGATTTTAAATGAAGCAGAGGGTTATCATTCTGCTGGGGTTAGTTAATAGTTAATCATTGATGAGATCTATGTAACCAATGCAAAGGAATGATTACTATTTGAAAGGAATGGAGAACTTGTGAGCATTCTTTGTGCTTCCCTTTTAAAAAAATAATAGGTTGGAGAACTTCTGAAGGACTGGAGACGTCTTAATGTTGCCATTACAAGAGCTAAGCATAAGTTGGTTATGCTGGGCTGTGTACCGTCCCTTTGTCTCTATCCTCCTCTAAAGAAATTACTTCATCATCTGAAGAATGAAGCTATGATATCCTTTCTTTTTTATTTACATTTATTCTCTTTTTGGCCAGACTGCTTAGATGAAGACTTTTCAGGCCTCCTAAATGAAGATGAAAATTTAATCAACTGTTAAATCTGGTCTGAAAGGACAAGGTTGCTTCTTTATCACTTTCATTTAAAGAAAATGAAACCAGATTTGGGAATCTCTTCTCAGAAAATTTGAAGTAAAGTGTGTTCTGATTGGGCAAAAATAAAACTATTTAGCTGAAAGGAACAATGGGACTCAGCTTTTGGATAGTATGGGAATTGTATCCCTTGTTTTTTGGTCTCGGAGCCTCAAAAGTAGATAAAGGGATTGTCTGTTTTGAATATTGTCTGCTATCTCCCTACACAAACCTTAGCTAAAAGGATAATGGTTTTTTAAAATTATCTCTCTGGAGCTGCTGGTGCTTTGGGAGGTGAGGGAAAAGTTAAGCTATTAGTCTAGCTAGCAGGAAGAATTTTAGAAAGACAAAATGCTCTACCAAATCAGTGTCCAAAATGTTTGCAACACAGTGCTATCACATCACCTGCCCTGAGCACACTATTCTTAGGACACTACTGTAGATGGTGGACAAATGGGGAATTATTACTGGGGAATTATTGCTGACCAAGTCATTCACCTAGCACAGAAATGGTTTGCTTTCCTTTTGCTTGCTAGGATAGTGCAAAATGCCTGTGGAAGGAACCAAGAATGTCCCATTAACTAGACAGTTTCCAGTATTACTTAGTGTAAGAGATGGGGTGAAAGGTTGGACAGCTGGCACGCTTTTTCAGTGATGTCTTAGATGCAGCACCAATTTTGACTATCACAAACCTGTGCTTAATTAACCCCACCTTCCCTCACTCCTCCCATCAACTACCTCCAGGGAATGGCAGTTGGGGCAAAAATTGCTTGCTGCTTCTAATACCATTTCCTTGCTTTTGCGGCACTCACTCATGCGCAAGACAAGACTTTGATAAGGTAAGATTACATTTGCATTGAAATCCATCTTTCCATCTATGGAGGAAATTTTAGCATAGTCTGCTCATTCTTCCAGAGCCTTAAGCTCCAGGGATTGGTTCCATGGAGGGCGATTTTTCCACTGGGTGTGTGTGTGTGTGGTTTTGCACACTGCTTGAATCCTGTGTGTATGCAGATGGGGTTTCATTTGCTTACATGGCCCAGTTCCTGGTGGGCCTTGGGCTGGTGCCAGTCCACAGTCTGCGGGTTGTGGACATCTGTGTTAAATGTTACAGAAATTGGATTTAAATAGAAGTTGACCCTTAATAGAGATGGAAACTGCAAATGTTGGTAACATTAGTTAATATGGGGTTTATAATGATCTGAAAAGTATGCAGGCCAGGGTATTCTTACATGGGACTGAGTTTCTTAAACATATTGGCAGCAATAGATTGTGTTTCTTATGTGTCTTTTTTTAAATTAATGATGGGAATTTAACAGTTCTGAGAAGATGCTTCCTCTTTTGTTCCATGCTTCATTTTATAGGTAGTCCTCACTTACTGACCGCAGTTGGGATTGGCACCTCTGTTGCTAAGTGACATAGTTGTAAATTGAAACACATGGCTGCTTCTGACTTATGATTGCAGTTTGTCACTTCTGGTTATGTTCTTTAAGTGCATCACCCACTGACATCATGTAGCTGTGACTTGCAACTTCCTGCTTCCCTATTGATTTTGCTTGTTAGAAGCCAGTTGTGAAGATTGCAAATAATGATGATAGATTGCTGTGACTGTCATTAATGCACACCAGTTTCCAAATGCCTGAATGACAGTTACGTGACTGCAGGGACACCATAACTTTGAATGATGACTGAATTGGTCAGTTAGTGTAGATTATATATATGTAATGATTCAAACTATGGGATGGTGTAAGTCTGATACCTAAATATTACATAGGTTAAGCATTAAAACCTGACACAATTTTCATAGTACTTGAACTAAAGACATGTTTTCCTTAATGTTTCTTACATTTTCAACATTCCTTTAGGAGCATGTGAACATGTTTTACATTGTAAACTCTTATGACAAACAAACACTGAGGAAAAAATCTTCACTATTATGAAGCTGATATACTGAATTCTGCCAGAAGGTGCTAAACTGGATTGTTCCAGCTTGTTTTACATACAAATGATGCCTTAAAAAACTCTGGGCATTTTAAAAATAGATCTTAAAGCATTATCACAGTATATCTATTTGTATTTTTCCCATTTTGAAAAACAATATGTAATTAAGTATTTTGAATCCCTTTTATTAAGATTTTGTGCTCACAAGTTGTGAGTAGCTTTAGCTTTTTATACAGAAATGTTAAAGTATGCAGATTTCACTTCTCACTTTGATCTAAAACCTCTACTGTTAAAATTGGTTTGTTTGTAGTATGTCTTCCTCTATGTCATAACTATTCAAGAAACCTTTTAGATATTGTTGTCTCAAAGCCTGATCCCCACTTAAGAATGATCCCAGCCCTTGTTAAACATTCATTTTAAGAGAAATATTTATTTGGCATTGCAATGATGTAATTTTAGGAAGGATGTTTGAAATGCTCGTTTCTAATGTTAACATAATTTTGGGGGGGAAATAGAACTGTGCACCTCTAGTTCATTGCATGTTCTAATACCATTTTATTGAAGCAGTGTACGAATTCAATTTTATGTGTATGGAAATATATCCTACACTAAAGCTACCTCTTGGACGATATATTTAACTTTCCTTTGGATTTGATTATTATATCAAGCTCCAAACTGTACTAAAATCAAATTCTTTTCTATGCATATTTTTGTAATATTTTTTACCTTGTGTATTGAGTTCTTAAATTCTCATGTTTTTATAGTACCTGAAATAAAATTAATGTGACATAGGTATATACTTTTGCATTTATTGGTATATCTTATATTATAAATCTCATCTGCCATTAGACTATAAGCAGCCTTCCAACCATGGTTAAAAACAGCCACTCCTAATGTATGAAAACATACAATCTTCTTTGTAGCTAGGTAAGTTTTTTTTTGCCTCTCCTCTGAAATGGTTGAAGAAATGACCAATACAGATAAACACGAGTTGTTGGGCTAGCAAGTTATTTGGTGGGTGATTTTTAAACCCCTTTTAAACAAATATATCTTTATTGCATTCTTTCTTGGATGTCTTTTAAGGGACAGCATCCCAGTTGTGGGGGAGGCTGAATACCAGAAGTGACAGGGCCATAGTTTCCTAGATGTGGGGGACTCCACAGACAGTGATTTATGCCTTGGTCACCTCATAGCTTGATTACTGCAATGGGCTTTATGTGGAGCTGCCCTTGAAGACTACCCAGAAGGTTCACCTGGTACAATTTAGCAATAATGGGCATAAACTGCACTGGCTGCTACCATAGTTTGCTTCCAGGTATGATTCAAGGCGCTGGTCACTACCTATAGTCCTTCCAAAGGATTTGAGGGATCAGCTGTCTCCCATAGTGTCTGCCCAACTGGTTTGATCTGGCAGGGTTGGCACCCTACAAGTTTCATATCAGGATCCCGGAAGGACATCTTCACTTTAGCAAAACCTGCCCTCTAGGTGGAGGTACTCCGAGATTCAAATGCCACCACCTTGCTGAGTTTTCCAGGCTTTTTATGAGGACGATCTTCCTTTTCTTTGTTCCCATCGTAGTTTGGTTTCTCTGCCATGTTTGTTTGTATTTCATTTAATAACTTTATTATTATTTCAGTTCATATGAATCTGTCTTTTCCCTTTTAAACCCATCTGCTCAATCTAAAATGTCCCCTGCACCCCAGCACACAAAACTGAAAATTTTTATTAGAGTAAGAGAAACAACTAGTACAGGTTGCTGGTTGTTCTTTGTAGGCAGGGATCATTCAGAGATTCTCTGACAGGTATTTTGGGGTCTTGTTTGCACTGAAGAAAAGCACCAATAGAACATCAATGTACCTTTTTACTGAAAAACAAGTACTGTTGCAGTTCACAAAACCAAACTATATTTTCTCTTCAGAACAATTTCCAAACACCCTATTTTTGCTGGGCATTTCCTTTATTGCTTTTTGCAGTAATCCTGGTGGGTAGAATCCACTCTAAAAAACAATGCTGAGAATTGGAATGAGGCGGCATCTCTGGCAATAAAACAAAACCCAAATAAAGGACAGAAGTCAGTTTTTAAAAAATGAATCTAAAGAGTAGCTTTCTGAAATAAAGGACCCATATCCTTTGAAGCTACAGGATAGACCAAACATCTGGTTGCTCCAGACTGTGTACCTGACCAGGTCTTTGCAAAACACTTGCCAGGTTTTCTTTTCCTAAACAAAGTGTGTCATTGGGTTTGTGTGGAACCTATTTTTTAAAACACTGGTTTGGTTTGGCATCCTTGAAAGCAAGAAGGACAGGACCAATTGCGGCTTGTGTTCTGCCAGTCATGGTTTGTTTTTTTTTAGGTTCAAAATCGGAGGCCAAAAAAACCGGCACCCGGTTACGCCCGGGACCCGAACTCTTCCCGCGCCGGCTCCAGCGCCTTACAATGCCGCGTCGGTCTTGTGCACGGCGCCATCTCGGTCCTCCGGCCGCGAGAGGCGCAGCGACCCAGGCTGAGGGAAAACGGGAGGAGGAGGCGGCGATGGGCGATGAAGAGGGCTGGAAAAGGGCGGTGAAAGCAGCCAAGGCTGGATCCGCACTAAGCTGCTCGGGCAGTTGCTGCTCCTCGCCGGCCATGGGTAAGGCGCAAGGGCGGCAGCCGGGCTGAGAGGGGAGACGGGAGGGCTGAGGGAGCCTTCTGGCTCGGCCGGCATTCCCCAGGCGCCGGAGCCGGTGCTGCTCTTCTCCGTTTGGCTGAGGGGAGGAGGAGGGGGGGGCGCAAAATGGCTGGAGAGGGGCTGCAACCGAGGCCGCCTTTCCAGCGACTGCTGGGTACCAACAGCCAGTCGGCCGCAGCAGGTACTTTTGCCTGGGCACCGTCAGCCCCTCGAAGCCGTGCGTGGCGAGGGTCGAAGTCCGCAGTCCTTTCGGAGACCGGCGGCAACGCCTGGCCAGCCGTCGCCGTCCTGCTGTTCTTCATCTCGCCCCGTGGCTTCCAGGCCAGCCGGATCCGGGATGTCCCCGGGCGCCTCGCTTTCCTCGCGTGGTTCTCCCCGCAGCAGCAGGGACTTTGTGAGGCAAGCGAAAAAGGGGGGAGCCGGAGGCGTTTGCCGGGAGCTCGTAAGAAAGGCGGCTCCCCGCAGCCCCAGAAGTCGCTTTTGCTGGGCGGGGTGATTCCCAATCCTGGGGCTCTTCGCAAAGAGCGGTGCGCCTCGCCAGTCGGCCCTCCTCGCCTTAAAACTCCCTGGGAGAAAACGAGGCGGCTTTGAGCCGGGGAGGATGCTGATTTGAAGGAGGGGGGGGGGGAGAGATCTGTTTTTCTGTCTTCACCCACCACCGCAATTCTGGAGCCCAAATCAACGTGTTTTTAAGATCTGGCACCTGTCCTGCCAAGGGAAAACGATCTGATGCATTGAGGACCAGCAGGGACGCTGGGCCAATTCATGGAGATTTGCTTATTGCTGACTACACTTTTAGGTCCTTGTGATTGTCCCCTAAACCCCAAGCAGAGTGCATTTAATTGCAAGTTGCTAGGGAATCATTCTTCCCTTGAGAGCTTTCAAAAAGGATTACTGGGTGCCAAGCCTGGGTGGGAAAGAATATTCCCACCACCAAAGTCTCCTGTTCTGGCCAAGGTTATTTTCAGCAACAACAATGATAAGCATATTGGTGATAGTAGCAAATAGTAAACGATCATATGGAATCATAATCATCATCATCATACTAATACTACTACTACTAATAATAATAATAGTCTGAAAAGTGAGCATTTCAGTATCCAAAGACAGCAGCATAGAAAAGAATGAACTGGAGAAAAATCATAAAATAGAAGGATCTGCAGATAGAAGCAGAATGGCTGTGGCAAAAGAAACCCAAAACATCTGAAGCATTACTAAAACAGCATCCTTGTTGACAAATTCACCACCAGTCAATTGCAAAAGGCAGCTTCACTTGGAACAGCTTGCAACCTTGTGATGGTATCTTCATTGCCATCAAACAATATGTGCCTATCCCAGTTCTTGGGAAGTACTCAGTAGGTAGATAAACATGCCTTTCTTTTTTTCATTACAAACATAATGATTAGGTTAACTGTGAGCCACAAGGTAAATACTTCATCCTAACCAGTTGGTTTTAGTTTAAAGCCTTAACATAAACCACTCAATTTAAGTGTAAATCTTTTCTTTGAGATGTCAACATTTAAATTTTATAAACCGACAAACAACCCCCCCCCCCCAAAAAAATAATCATGCTTCTCCATTCTGTGAAATGGATGTATTCTAGGAAACAACCGTCACATGATGTGTCATTGTTAAAATACTGTCAGAACTAAATTGGAATAGGGTTTTAGCAAATATTGCAACATTGTTGATACAACTTCTTATTGCTGGCTTTGCTGGAAATACCCCATTTTTCTTAGCACAGTGCTGTCTGTTGCTTTGATGTTTCCCACCCTTTTACTTTCTTAGATTCAGACATAGCTGCTGTGCCTTAATCAGTGAAATACGATCCTTAAACAATTATTTTTCTCTCTCTTTTTTTAAGCTGTGAAAGACCCCCTGGCAATTGAAAGAACAAATCTATTGAACATGGCTAAACTGAGTATAAAGGGACTCATTGAATCTGCTCTAAGCTTTGGGCGAACTCTTGATTCTGATTATCCACCTCTCCAGCAGTTTTTTGTTGTCATGGAACATTGCCTCAAACATGGCCTAAAAGGTATTTTGGGGTGATTGTCTTTTCATCTCATTTTTGTTCTATATTTGGGCACTTGAAAGGGCCAACTTGGACTGGCTACATTATTTGCATTGAGAAATAAATATTGTTTTAAATCACAGCATATTTTTCTCAGCCTCAGCAACTTTAAGATATGTGGACTTAACTCCCAGAATTCCAGTTACTGAGATTAAGAATCACTGGTCCAGTGTGTGTGCTAGCCTACCCATGTTTACTTTATTTGTCCTTCAGTTCTAGTGCAAACTTTCCTTTCGAAATCAATTCAGAAGGAAGCTACGACTTCCTCTGTTGAGTTCATCAGTATTCAAAAGAGCAATTTTTACTTCATTGGCAGTTTTATTTCCTTGGATTCTGAACAACTCATAAATTTGGTTCATTTGTTTTGACCAGCTTGTTCTCATTATTTGTTGGCTGTCTAGAAGTGTGATCTTGACTTTTGCTTACTTTTTCTTCACTTGTTATTGGGTACAGTTATAAGTATAGTTTCATGGCTAGCTGCAGTGGCTGTAAAAAAAATAATCACTGACATGTCATTAAATGAAGCTTGTTGATGCTCTATAAATAGAAAATATTAATGTTTATAAATATCCCCAAGGCAGGTAGTCCTCAATTTACAATCATTTGTTTAATGACTGAAGTTACAAAGGCACTGAAAAAAGTGACTTATGACTATTTTTCACACTTAATGACAGCTGCAGGCTCCCATGGTCACATTGTCAAACTTCAGACATGTGGCACCTGGCTTGTATTTACGACTGCAATGTCCTGGGGTCATGTGATCAACTTTTGTGACCTTCTGACAAGCAAAGTCAATGGGAAACCCAAATTAACTTAACAACTGTGTTGCTAACTTAAAAACTGCAGTGATTTACTTGACTAATGAGGCAAGAAAGGTCGTAAAAATGGGGGAAAACTTACCTAACAACTGTTTTGCTTAGCAATGGAAATTTTGAGGTCAGTTAAGGACCACCTGTATTTGTATGTGTCTGTCCAGTAAGTATCTCAGATGCCTAGAGAACAAATTTATTAAATGTTCCAAGAAAGTAAAATAGAGTGTAAAAAGTCAAAATGTGTTTATGTTTCCCACCTAGTAAAGAAATCTTTTCTAAGTTATAATAAAACAATATGGGGCCCTCTGGAACTTGTAGAGAAATTATATCCAGAAGCTGAGGAGATTGCTGCTAGCGTTAGAGATTTACCTGGTCTCAAGTAAGTTGTTATACTGAAATATTTTCTGCACTGCTTTCCATACATAAATCATGAGAATGAAATGAACAAGAATCCATCTTCCACAGTTAAAATGTATGTAACTTTTCTTAACCTTATAGAATATTCTGTAGGTAAAATAACATCCTTATTCAAAATTGTAACAAAAGAAGACATGGGGTTGTATCTGATGCAAATAAGATAAGATAGAAATTCTACCAGATTCAGATTATTTGCCCATTATTGTCTGAACTGGAAGGAGTTTTTTTCCGAGGATTTTTGAGGCAACGTTTTCCAATTAATACCATAGAGTGCCAAAACTTGAAGCTGGGTTCTTATTCATCCAGAGGTCTGTTCTCCCATTGAGCTGTATTCCTTTGCAACTGCCAGTACTCAAAAGGGGACCCGACAATGGGAATATTGGTGTTAAAGTACAATCCCTCAATTTCTGACCCAGCAGAAAAGTTGGTTGTGTAAAATTTGCTATTCTGATTCCTGAGCCTTCTACTATGGTATTAAGGCCAGACACCGGCGCATTCCTGTTTTAAAGGGGGATTTTGTTGCATATTTCATCTGACATTGCCTGATGGGGAAGCAACCATCCATCACTCCCTCACACGAGGCAAGCTGGACAGGTGCTTGAAATGGCAGATCCCATCATCCCTCCAGTTGCCCCAAATAGCCATCTGACAGGTTGTAAATGGAAAAGAGGGGTGCTAGATAAAGTGGAAACGAGGGAACTCCATCTTTGATTAGTGCTGCAAGAGAATGCTGGCAGCAAGTCTGCTTGTCTTTTTGTAGTGGATCTCAGCCCTGATCACGAATGGAACCACATTCCTGGTGGATTATGCTAAAACTGTTGAGAGAAAGTGACTATGAGGTGGTTCAGCCATGGGGTGAAATATGGACGTGGCAGGAATAGCTAGTTACCAGAGTAGGTCTACAACACATGAGGATGAGCCCAGTGAAAAATTGTTCTTATCATAAATTAATCGGGGGAAGATTGTAATAACTAGAATATTAAATGTGTTGTGATTCAAAAGTGCTATTTTAAAACCAGGAACTGAAATAAAGAATTATTATAGGTACCCATGTCATACAAGACATTCTTGGTGCCTTACAAGAGTAGACTTAATCTTTTTGAAGCTTTCAGTAGAAATTATATTTTTGAAGTTTTTTTGAAGCTTTCAATAGAATAGAATCCTATGGAGCAGGAGTCTCCAACCTTGGTAACTTTAAGCCTGGAGGACTTCAACTCCCAGAATTCTGAGAATTAAGCCGCCAGGCTTCATGTTGCTAAGGTTGGAGATCCCTGCTATGGAGTATAGTCTCCTTTGGAAGTCTCAGTGACTCACCCCTAGATGGAATGACCCAGCCTTTGATCTTACACCAACTGCCCATTGCAGAAACCATAGAGTATTCATTAATCTCTTCTTCCTCAGAAAAGACCAAAATGGGATGGCATTTGCCCAAGACAAATACAGAAGAGGACATTATCTTTTATTTTGTGTCTTGAGATTTTTACCTAGGATATACAAAATGTTTAAATCAGAAACTTTTTGTTGAGAATGTAAAGTGGCTAAAGTTGAATATAGAATTGTAAAGAACCCTGTCCCAAATAGAGATGGAAAATGGCTTAATTCCTGTCTCTTTATTGGAAGGTCTATTGAGCAGTGTCAGAAATGACAGCTCTGATGAATTTGTCTCTCTGCTATAAACTGTTCCTGTTTTTAAACCAGGACTTCATTAGGACGTGCTCGGGCTTGGTTACGTTTGGCACTTATGCAAAAAAAGATGGCTGATTATCTCCGATGTCTCATCCTTCGGAAAGATCTCCTCGGGTGAGCCCTTATCCAGACTTTATGAAAAATCAGTGCTTTGATTGTGAATTGTGCACATTTGATTGCATTGTATTGTAATTCAAACGTAGCTAAAATATTTATTTTCTTAGCTAAATAAAACAGCTGACATTATATTGCTTCTAGCCAGGAGCATTTCACTTTTCTTCTGAATTATAAATTTCAATAAAATGTTCTAATTTATTGACCTGACATCTTTATTTTTAAAAGTTTTGTTAGAACAAAAAATAAAGAGGACATTCTAATGGTTATTCAGGTTTTGACAGTAGTCTAGCATAAACCAGAAATCAACAATATAATGCTTGTGACGTTCCCAAGCAGCACTTACCACAACAATGGCAATAATGTATTCTTTTGCTGTTTAATATATTCTGCAAATTTACATCATGCTGCCAGCTGTTGGAAAAGGTGCATACCTAGGATATACAAAATGCACTTGTGTACTATTTAATTTCATACTTGCAGAACTAAGCTTTTTTTAAAAAAAGCAGTTTTCTCTGTTTTTTTTTTTAATTCTAGACAAGGAATATTATTCATGTTACTCTTCTTGTGCAAAGCCTCTGTTGCTGGGAGACTCTTTTTCATCCTTGTGCAAATATTAAAGCCAGTGTTTGATGCTATTTAAGGGTGTTCTTTCTCAACATATTATCACCTAAAATGCTGCCGATGCTAGTTGATCAAGCACCTGCAATTGATTGCATAGTGGGGCATGCAACCAGTATCAAGTTAACATTTTCTACTTGTGTTGACATTGGATACAGCTTAAGTGACCTGCCTGTGCTTGATCTTTGGTGACAGAGTCAACATGGTTAGAATCATGAGATGCATATTCGTGCATCATTGGAATTAGGGGGACAAGATGCAGAAGAAAGATGTTAGATGAGATCTCTGTGGACTGTACAGGGTTTTTTTTAAAGAAACTGTGAAGCAGAGGTCTCCAAACTTGGTAACTTTGAGACTTGTGGACTTCTACTCCCAGAATTTGCCAGCCAGCTAAAGTCCACAAGCTGGCTGGGGAATTCTAGGAGCTGAAGTCCACAAGTCTCAAAGTTGCCAAGTTTGGAGATCCCTGCTATGAAGGATTCTGTCATACCATTGAAATTGAAGAAATATTGAACTATAGCTCAACAAGCTTTTGTAGAGGGGAAGGGGCATGAGGAGATAAGCTTTGTTTTGGACTTTGACAAGCAGTAGGGCTAACTCTAATCTTTTAAACTCCCAATTTTGCGACTTTGCATCCTTTTAAACAAATTCTATAAAAATGGCATCTGTTTTCATGAGGAAGCTGCTTGTTTTTGAATTGTCACATTGGGTCATTTTGACATGGGTCAGCTATGAAATTGACCAGTAATTGACAGTGTCCTTTAAATTATATGACAATGCTTTTACAGGGAATTTTATGAATACCATGCAGTGATGATGGAAGAAGAAGGAGCCGTCATTGTTGGATTGCTTGTTGGGTTAAATGTCATTGACGCAAACTTGTGCATAAAAGGAGAAGATTTGGATTCACAAGTAAGTAGATGCCACAATATTATAGAATATGTAGCCTTCAAGCAAATCTGAAGATCTTGAATAAAATCATTCAAACAATTCATTTCAACCAATCTCTTTAGGAACTGTTTTTCTCCCATGCAAACAATTTATTTTCTTTGAAGCACTATGAAAATCTATATATTGCAGATCCATGTAATTCTGTTTCTGCAGAATACTGGAAGATTTTACAATAAAAAGATTTCTTGACTGGAAGATTTTTCAAGTATACCATGGCTATTTTTTCCTTTAAAAAAAAAAAAGTTCTATGTCCTTTCTTCAGGATGTGTATGAAATCTCTGTTTTGGCTTATATTTTAGATCGTAGTATGGTAGACTCGATGAGATGGCTTAAACATTTGAATAGTGAAAAGAATATCAGTATTGGAATAAATTATAATGTAGGGTTATCTATAGAATATTCATAATTAAACTAGCACACCTTCCTCATTTGTGGATACTGCCCATTGCTCTCAGTCCATTATGCATTCGGTCCATTGCTGTTGGATCTGGAGGTTTTTAACCCCTGGGAGCAGATGCAAGGGAGACAGGTGGTTGCAAAATGGCACTGGTCAATATAATCCAACCCCTTAATGTGATCAGTATCAAATCTGGAATTTCCCATTCTGCTGATTGGGATTAAATATCCAGGAGAATGAAGCTTCCTTTATTTCATTTTGCAAAATTTTGAACATATATATTTTTTGTAGGTTGGCGTCATTGATTTCTCCATGTATCTAAAGAATGAAGGTGACACTGAAGATAAAGAAAGGTGAGTTTTAGTAGAATGTTTAGCATGTTGAACTAAATGGTTGAAAAATCCACCATCCTGCCAGCAAATCAAAAGTATCCTTCCCCTCACAGAAAATATTCCTTCTATTCAGAAAGGAATCTTTACACGTGATTCATTTTATGTCATGTTGTACCTAATGACCTAGTTCCGACTTTCAAAGCCCTCTAAGGCTTTACACATGCTACATACCTATGTAACCACATTCTCCAACCAAATTGATGAATTGCTCTTGTTACCCTGATTTCGCACATGCAATTCTCGACACTCAGATCTCAGATCAAATGTCTAATGAAACATGAAATATTCTAAACTAAAACTAAATTTCTTTTAGAAACGACCATGTTGCTGCAATATTGGATCAGAAGAACTACGTTGAAGAATTAAACCGGCAATTGAAGTAAGCGTAAGTTGTGCTAGAGAACGGTGCCTTCTGTTTTTTTTTTTTAAAAAAAAAACAATTACTTTGATAATTATTGAAAGTACTAGTATTTATTGATTAATGAATAGCAAAAAGGTAAGTTGGGAAGGGCTGTGAAATGCATTTTTGGGGTTAAAAAAATCAAGATGATGACTACAACCACAAGATCAAAATCTGCCCCCTTTTCAAGTTCATTGCACACATGATTACATTTTTTTCTGTGTGTGTGTGTGACTTCCTGGCAACTACCTGGACTAGTTAGTCCCTGCAGTTTTTTTGGTAAGTTTTTCTCAGAAGTGATTTGCCTTTGTCCCTTCCTTTCTCCCTCCTTCCCTTCAGCTAAGAGAGAGGGGCTGGCCCAGAGTCTTCCAGCTGGCTTCATGCCTAAAGCAGGGCTAGAATTCAAGGTCTCCTGGTTTCCAGCTAGGTACCTTGCAGTCACAACCATCTTCTTGACTTTTAATCCCCACCCAGATAGATCTTGGGTCAGAAATATCTTAGGATAACTTACATAAAAAATGTGCTTATGTTTTTAATCTGAGATCCTAAAAGGAATTTATTACCTATTAAGGAGTTAATATTGCCAGGATAGCTCCCTTTTAATATGTTACTCTTATCAGGTGGACTAACAATACACTCCCGTTGCTATTGAACAGATGACATGTGGTTCTGCACGTGTTTTCCGTAGGACATCTGTTAAATGAATAAGTAAAATATATTTCTTTGAAGTATTAAGGGTATACTTAAAGACTTGTGTATCTTTCCAATTGATATGACATGACCAGGAGTGGGCCGCTACGGATTCGCCTGGGTTCAGGAGAACCTGTAGCTAATGTTGTGGCTGGCTTGGCGAACCTCCAAATCCCACTCTGCCCCTCCCCTCCCAAGAGTCTCCACAGAGCCTGTTTTGGATGAGAAGTAAGCGCAGGGCCTGTGCGGAGGCTTAAGGGGGGACGGGGAAACGTACCTCCCAGAAGTTTCGAAAGTCTGGAAACGGGCCCTTTTCTGGCCTCTGGAGCCCAAGAGAGGTAGTTTTCACCCTCCCAGAGGCCCGAGGAAAGCCTCCGGAGCCTGGGGAAGGCAAAAATGCAGGAGGCTGACTAGGCCACGCTCACCACGCCCACGCCCACCCAGCAACCAGGTAGAGAACGCATTGCTGAAATTTTTTAAGCGCACCCCTGGACATGACTGTTTAAAGTTGTTGTTCATGCATGTTGGGCTTTGTGCTGTCAAACAGAAGCAGCGCTCCAATTCAGATCACATTCCGGACTTACTCACTGTAGTAGGTGTAGATTAGAAAAAGCGTAAGGGCCAAGTCAATGTGTACAGCTTTCTCCTCAGGTAATAGCAACTTTCTCACATTCTTTAAGAGAACCCATCAAGAAGGCTAATAGTAATAATCAGTCTTCTCCAAATCATAAGAGGAAAACAAATTAAATGTAACAATCATAGAGTTAGTCCCTGACTTACAATCACAGTTGAAAGAAAATTTCAGTTGTAAGTCATTGAAGCTATAAGTTGAGGCACCCATGAGACTGGACCCAACTTTTCAACTGGTTTTATGGTGCTTATTAAGTGAATCACATGGTTGTTAAGCAAATCCACTTTTCTGAATGGGTGGTTTCTTGCTAGAAAATGGCCCAAAATACCACAAATTGCAGTTGTGACTGGAATGCAAGGTTTTACACTTAGGCAAGAAAAAACAAAGGTAGAAGTACAGATTAGGCAAAACCTGGCTCAAAAAGTGTAACTGTGACCTTGGAGTCTTAGTGGACAATCACTTAAACGTGAGCCAGTAGCATGTGGCAGCAGCCCAAAATGCTAATAGATTCCTTAGTTGTATAAACAGAGGCATAGAATCAAAATCATGTGAAAGATTAGTACTGCTTTATAAAGCTTTAGTAAGACCACACCTGGAATACTGCATCCAGTTTAGGCCACAACAAAAGATGTTCAGACTTTGGAAAAAGTGCAAACAAGAACAATTAAGATAATTCAAGGCCTGGAGACTAAAACATACGAAGAAGGGTTGCAGGATTTGGGTTTGGTTAGTCTAAAGGATAACAGAAAGACCAGAGGTTGCCACAGAGAGAAGATCAACTTATTTTCCAAAGCACCAGAGGGCAAGACAAGAAACAACCAATGGAAACTAATCAAGGAGAGAAGCAGTCTAGAACTAAGGAGAAACTTTCTCACAGTGAGGACTATTAACAGCTTGCTGTCAGAAGCTGTGGGTGTTTCATCCCTGGAGGTTTTAAGAAGAGACTGGACAGCAATTTGTCTGAAATGGTAGGGTCTCCTGCTTGAACAAGAGGTTGGACTAGAAGATCTCCAAGGTCCCTTCCAGCTCTAGTCTGATTCTGATTCTGAATGCTGAAACTGGTTGCAAATGTAAGTAGATTGCTAAATGCACAAAATGCGGTTCGTGTCACTATGGGCAGACTAACGTTTTATAATGGTAGGAACTGCTTTACAGCCATAACACATCATTTCCAGGGCCATCCTTATTTTGAATGATCATTAAAAAACTTAAGTTGAGAACCACCTGTACATTATCCTTTGGGATAATAGCTGTTAGCCACTTTTGGGTGATGTCAAAAAGCTATACTGTCTCAGGTCTTTTTGATTTTAAGAAGGGGTGACCATTGGGATGTATCATGGATATAGAAGTCTTTAAAAAAAATCTGATAGAAAACACATTTTGAGGAGTGGTATCAGGAAGTGTCTGATGCATTTGTTTGCTGGGTACCAAGCCGCTGTTAGGAGGCTTTGTAAATGTTTGTACTACTGCATAATTGTTGAAATAATTCTGAAGAATATTTTTTTTTATCATTTTCAGTAGTACAGTCAGCAGCCTCCATACCCGTGTTGATTCCCTAGAGAAGTCAAACACTAAATTAATTGAAGAGGTATTGTCTTTCAGCAATATATATTTTAATTTCATTCATGTGTTGAAATTAGCAGTCTTTGTTTGCATTTGGGATTTGGTTTTTATTTTAGTTTGGGATTTGTTTTTCCAAGAGGTTTTCCTTGGCCAGAGGTGCCTTGTGTGTTACTGAACATCTGAGCAGCAGGAGTATGGTGGCCCAGTTTCTTGGATGTTCTCCATTTCGCTCAGCTGCAGTTCGCCATGAACTCCTGGTTCATCTGTACAAACATGCATTTTTTGCCATATAAGCAGGAGCATCTGTAAGGGTACCCAAAATGTCAAGATGGGCATGACCATGGCACTCAAGCCTTGCCAGAGTAGTCTTGACCTTTTTGACCCCAGCCTCACGGACAACCTGGAAATGGACCTAAAATATGTATGATAGCAATATGGAAGGGAGAGTCCACATCCAGCAATCCATGAAACATTCTCTCACCAGCTTGAGAGAACCTTCTCTCTAGCCGCTGAGAGCCTGTGTACAACTGCAGTGGGGCATAACTGTGATTTGTTTGGGTGTGTGTCCCAAAGGTGCTTTTTCAGGAGGCAACTGGACTTTCTTGTTTTTTTCTTTGGAAGATGTTTCGCTTCTCATCCAAGAAGCTTCTTCAGCTCTGACTGAATGGTGAAGAATAGAAGGATCTATCCTGTCAGAGCTGAAAAAGCTTTTTGGATGAGAAAAAGCACCTTTGGGACAACCATGACCTGGATGACTGAGAATCTCTATAGACTCTGTGTATGTCTGTGTGTATAAATGTATTTGCACTTGTGGAAATTGCTTACTACAGGAATCCTTGTGGCAAGCTCCTTTAGATGATATAGCCCTGCCTGCTAGATGGCCTTTTTACAAGTGCCTAAACCCATGGTGCTCTGCACATTAAACATTCCTTAGCTATTGTTAATGTTGGATTTTAATTGAGATTAATATCTTCAGTTGCAAATTTAGGATTTCTGCTTCCCGTCAACTGCCAAGAGTCCTTGTTTATTGGCAACAGAAAAGGTTGAATGAACAAGCCCTAGATAAGTATGCTGAACTGGGGCAGTGATGTGATTAGGAGAGTGATGTTTTTATGAAGCATTTTGGGTTCGGACCTTTGGTTTTTTGCTGTTTGAAAGCTTTTGGATTTTTTTAATGTTTGCATCTATCTTTCTTTTAGTTGGCGATAGCTAAAAACAACATAATTAAACTACAAGAAGAAAACCATCATTTACGAAGTGAAAACACACTCATTTTAATGAAAACACAACATCATCTGAAGGTATAATATTTTGAAATAATTCATGATTTGTATGTCAAAATTTGCCATTTTTAATGTAATTTTCTATAAAAATGTAATATTTAAGCATTTTATGTACTTCAAGAATCTAGCTAGGTAAGAGCTTCAGGGGGATATTTTTGGAAGATCACTTGTAAGTATACCATGCCATGAAGGAGCATTGCAAAATATATTTACATCCCCTTGTCAAGATAGTCAGGACATAGGGGAACATTTTTTTTTAACCTGAGCTAACATTAGCCCTATAAGATGAGAAAGATTTTGTAGGCAGAATAGAAGAACATCTAGAAAGATAAAGTAACCACCTGCAAAATATTCAGAGGGAGTTTTTTAAAACCATAGAAGTCACCACAATGGTTTAAGTTCAAAGAAAAGAACTGAAAAATGGTGAAACAGCCGAAACATGGGATAAAAATAAACCTTACGAAGT
This sequence comes from Hydrophis major, assembly GCA_033807585.1. Lineage (NCBI taxonomy): Eukaryota > Metazoa > Chordata > Lepidosauria > Squamata > Elapidae > Hydrophis > Hydrophis major. The sequence continues at coordinate 98,340,537 of CM066331.1, forward strand.
AGGACAAGCAAATAAAACAGACATACAACTGAGTCAAAAGACAGTGAAGTGGCAATACCGTTTGGTATTTTAGTGGGTCAATTAACAAATGGCCCATTCCAAGACCAGAACAGCAGGCCAAAAGAAGGACAGCTTGTGGCCATTTCAAAAACGTATAAGTGGAGTCAGTAAAAAATTAAAAGGGGCAATGGAGGAACAACTAATTCTATGATGTCATGACATCACTGAAGTAAACAGGGTGAAAATGTTTGCCCTATATTTGGTAAAAGGTTATGGTACTGCAAGGTTCAAGACACACAGTTCTACCTCTTAAATTTTTTGCAGACTACTCTGCAAAAAAGAAGGCGCCCAAATTTTGCTCTCATCTATTCCACTGGTGCATGGGAAATGTGGAAGCATGATGTTCCAGACTCATGATGGACACTACACACTGAATTAATGAGGCCTGGCTAAATTTTGTGTACCTCAAGTTACCGCTGGGGTTTTAGAAGAAGAATCTGTTGCCGATTCTCATTTTTAAAAACATAAAACATTCACCTGGTGTTCTTCAGAACTTTCATTGGCTTATTGAAAATGAAATTTTCATAACACTACATTGCCAAAAGAAATATTTTAGGAGCAGTGACAAATACAGCAGACTGCAAACTATAGAAGGAGTGTTTTTCTGCATTTTCAATAATATTTATACATATTACAATACTTTTAACATGGTTATTGTGCTTGTAGTTTATATATGGTCTAAATCATTTTTGACACATGCATAGCTCCACATTGTCCCAAGCTCATCACAAACATGAAGAAAACTTAGGAGGTGTACTTGCTACCTAGTGTGTACCTTTGGCAACTTTAAGACTTGTGGATTTCAACTCCCAGAATCCCCAGTCAGCATGGCTGGCTGGGGAAGTCCACAGATCTTAAGTTGTCAAGGTTGGGCATACCAGCTCTAGGATGAGGTCTCTTTCTGAGTACCAAAGTTTTTAAGTACAATAATTTTCCTTATTTTCTTTGTAGATGAATAAAGTAGATGCCGAAGCAGAACTTCAGACATATAAACATTCCCGACAAAGCCTGGATGAAATGTACAATGAAGCACATAGACAGCTTCGAGAAGAATCACAGTTAAGACAAGTGAGTGGGTGTTATATAAATGGTGAATGGTTGGTTCTGCGTATTCCTTGGAGTTACATACAAGTAATCCTTGACTTACCACTGGTGACCGTTCAGAGGGGGACTTATGGCTCAGATTTAAAGTTCTGACAATTGGGTCTCCTCCATAGTCACATGACTGAACTTTGTACGCTTGGCAACACAATTGCACATATAGCTGTTTGCAGTATCCTGCAGTTATGTGACTGTTTTTTATGATACGTTTGCCAAAAACTGTCACTTACCTCCAGTTTTCAGCAAAGCCGTGCCCATAAAATAAACCACAAACGACCATGGCAATTTGTTTAACAACTATTGCAAGAAAGGTTGTAAAGTCATTCTGGTGACATGACTGACCCTGTGATGATCCAGGGTGGGATACAAAATAAACACAGTCACAGAAAACAGGTGAAGCCCCTTTTATTCCTTCACTTTGCTTCCAAGCTCCAAATATCCTTGACTGGAGACAAAAATCTCCCACACGAGCAGTTCCAAGAAGGAGCAAATGCCGTTTAAAGGAAAATGCCGTTTAAATTATAAAGAGTAAAAAACGACACAAACTAGGCGAGATAAGGGCTTGAAGACGTCCACAGATATCAGAACACACACTGGGAAGGGCGCAAAACTCACAGAGGAACAATACACTAGAGATATTTCCATACTTTGTTTCTAGCACTGGCCTGTACGCATGTTCGTCCTCTTATCCAGTTGTCACAGCTGCAGCTCATGAAGAGGATCAAGACCCTCTTCTCCCCTGTAGACCACATCTCTCCCTTATCCTCTCCTCCCTGCATGCCCTAGGATGGAGAGGAGATGGGCCTGGGTCCTCCTCTGATTGCTCAGCCGGCCTCTGCCTTTCCCCAGCCTCCTCCACAACCTCCAGAGCCACACTTCCACTCCCTGTGGGCTGTTCTTCCTCTCCCTCAGAGTCAGTCTCCACCAGGGGCATGACTGACCCATTTTAGGACTGTTATGACATATGCCTGCAATGGGTAGGCTCAATTACAGTTGTCTTGCAAGGACTGTCTGTGCTTAGGTAGCTGCACACAGTTGTCAATCATCAATCATGCTCTTTTTGCTAGAAATGTTCAATCTGAAATGAAACACAGGATTTTGGGAAGATGTGGGCATGTTTGTTTTTATCTTTTGTAGGATATAGAGAATGAATTGATGGTCCAGGTTGGTATGAAGCACGAGATAGAACTCGCAATGAAGCTATTGGAGAAAGATATACATGAAAAGCAAGACACTCTTATAAATCTGCGGCAACAACTGGAGGAAGTCAAAGTGATAAACACAGAAATGTACCAAAAACTGCAGGTAGTTCATTATTTATATTTTGAAACCAAAATAAGTGTAATGCAGTAGAGTCTGCTGGTGTTTGGGGGTTTAATTCTCCCCCCTAGAATTTCAGGGTCAACTGTTGGCAGTTATCCAAAGCATCTACTCTATCTGGGCTGACAGTGCCATTTAAGCAGAGTTATGGAATGGACTTGGTTTATAAGATATGCTAAGCCATGCTTGCTGAGCATCAGCCATCAATAAACGTGAATGATCCTACTGTATATTGATAGTTTGGAAGCAGTGGCGGGATTCAAATATTGTTTCCACTGGTTCGGTGGGCTTGGTGGGCGTGCTTTGCACACGTGCTCACACTGTGCATGGACGTGTGTGCCAAACACACACTTTGCACAGGCAAAGAGGCATTTGCGCAGACACACGAGGCATTCTAACTTGCCTCCTACAAGTCTGCACGATCCCGGCCGCTTCAGCAGCTGCGTTTCAAATTCAGCAGATAAAAGTGAGTATGGGAACCAGGGAGGGCGGGTGGGCCCAACAGCAGAACCATTAAAGCAATGGAGAGACCTAGTTCGGTCTCCGCTCCTACCGGCTCTCCAGAACTGGGCAGAATGCCACCACTGTTTGGAAGCCCTTTTTGCAGATATGTTTGTGCAGCCGGTATCTTAGCTGTTAGTGACTGGCCAGCTGATAAGAGATTCCTTTGCTAATTGAACAAAACACAAGGGCTTCATGGCTGATCGGCTTCTGCATGCAGGGCTAGGGATGCAGATCCTTTCTGAAACACCTTAGCTTTGTTAAAATATTTTCCTGTGTAGTTGGAGCAGGAAAAAGAAAAACAAATCCAGGAGCATCAAAAATGAGGTTGCAGAAGCGAGCCAAGTTTCATTTCCCTCTCTTTGTTACTTCAGGTTCAGGCACTCTGTCAGACCAAAGCAAACTAACTAAAACCTAGCCACAATTACAGACCCTGTTTCTTCATTAGCCTCACTTTGAAACGTGGACTGGATTCAAAGAAACACAGTCAGTCTCCACAAACTTAAGAGAATCTTTATTCCAGTGGTGGGATTTAACATTTTTTACTACCGGTTCTGTGGGTGTGGCTTGTCTGATGGGCATGACTTGGTGGTCATGTGACTGGGTGGGCGTGGCCAACTCAGCAAGGTGGTGGGAGTGACATCTAGTTGGCCACACCCACTCAGTCACATGACCGATGCTGCAGAGACAAGGTGATTTCCTACGTACCTTCCCCCCCTCCTCCACCCTTGGGCTGACAAAAAAAAAAAAAAAGCCCAGCTAAAGATCACGACTACCTGCTGCGTCTGCCTGCCGAAGGTGAGATTCATGTCCTTCATGGCACATGATGGCTTAGTTAATAACTGCATGGCTTAGAACGGAGTTGCCAATTCCAAATATCCCAAAGGTGCTTTTTCAAGAGGCAACTGGATTTTCTAATTTTTCTTTGAAGACATTTCACTTATCATCCAAGAAGCTTCTTCAGCTCTGAAGAACTGAAGAAGCTTCCAGAGTTGAAGAAGCTTCCTGGATGAGAAGCAAAACATCTTCAAAAGAAAGTCCAGTTGCCTCTTGAAAAAGCACCTTTGGGACAACCATGACCTGGAATGACTGAGAATCTCCACAGAGAGTTCCAAATATGCTAGTTATACAAGAACTCCCTGTATTCTCCCTTCCAGAAAGGTTAAAGGAAAATAAAACGCACTGGTCACCGGCCTCCCTATTCATGTACGTGGATAAAACAGTGCCCGTCTTGAAGGTAAAATTTTTATTCATGCCATCTAATCAGATGCAGAAGTGATTCTGACATCAGCTGCATTTACCCCTCTTTTTTGTCCTTCCAAGTCCATTGAGTACATGGAAGTGTTTTTGGAACTGAAAAACATGCAGTAGTTTTGCAGGACTGATGAATGCTGGAAAAAAAATTTTTTCCTGCATGGCCTACACTACAGGGCCGCTAGTACTGCTACTTTTTACAGAGATTTCAGCATTCAGAGTTGGTTCAGAGAGAAGAAAGCAGCAGAAGAAAGAGCTATATTGCATGAAAATTACCATACTGTAATAGAATAATCTCTAATAATAGTTTTCAGATGAAGCCATGAAAGAAAAGAGTGAAATAATTGGTCGCTTGGAGGATAAAACTAGTGAGATTACCGCAACTATGAAGCATCTGGAACAAAGGTACAACATCACAGTCTTTTATGCTTTTTCTTACTCATTTTCTCTTGCTCATGTTAGTGCAAAAGAAGCCCTGGGCTTATATCTTCCTCCGAGGTACAAACTTTGGCAAATTTTAATAATATTTTTATATAATCACCACTATTTTTCATGCTCAGTTTAATGCCCAGATTCATAATCCATGGCTTGAGATCAGTTTGTTAAAAACCACAATCTCTTATTTCATGTGCATTGACAAGCTGAGCATCTGCAAAAAAAAAATAAAAATCAAAATAAACACTTCAAAAGTCTGTGTGGCTAACTGATGATGATGGTGATGGTGGGGAGGAAAGTAGAAACTGGGTTTGATCCAACCTATGCTACAACATAAGTTGTAACATGGTACAGACCTTGGCTTAGCATTACATGCTAGTTTGGCATGTTCTAGACTCAGTTACCTGCATATTGTGGCAAAAGAAATAGGACATAATTGTTCACATTTAACTTGCTCTTAACCTTAAATACATGTTCATACAAGAACAGCCATAATTCAGATGGATCTGCTTTCACATATTTCTGTGAACACAGAAGATGCCTCCCCAAGTTGCGGGAATCCTCTTCCTTTCCACTCTAAATCACATTATAGCCCATTTAGCAGATTGCAGTTAGCTATTCCAAAACTTTCCTCTCTCTTAACTTTTCCATATTGTTAGCAATTCTTCCAAGCTCTCTTTGACCTAAATATATGTTGTGCTGGGGGCAGCAAAGTGTGAGGCTTGGATCTCCTTTTAAACGCAGCTGTAGACTGATGATGCATTGAAGGATGAATTGAAAGATAGAAAAGCCAGAGGGAATGTTTTGAGTCCAAGCCAGGGGTTCTTTCCCCCCCTCCCTTTTTTCTTTTGCTAGATGTGGTCTGCACAGCCTTCTGATACCAGCAGCTATAAGGCCGTCAGAAAACCCTGGGAGGCTCAGATTGCACAATATATTTTGTGATTGGCTGATTGCTGTAGAATTCAAATTTTCAAAGAATGTTTTTGTTTTGAGGATGGTTTCATTTATATGCAGCAGGTTGCATATAAAATGGAGTAGTTTCAGAAGTAGGTTATATTTTTGTTGATATTAGTTCCATGAAAAGAGATTAAACGTAAGGCACGATGTACGTAAGAGGTTAAGTGCTTGTAAAATAACCCTAGAGTTGAGGCTCTAGATCAGGTCTGTCAAACTCCTGGCCCACAGGCCGGATACACTGGCCACACCCACACCTGATTTTGCAATGGGGCAAATAATCCGGATACATCAAGTGATGCTGCTGTGACGCCATGAATTTGACACCCCTGCTGTAGATATTAAAATTAGAGAATTGGTACCATGGTGGCATTCTGAGGGCATGTTACCCTTTATTTCTCACTTGGTTTCATTTGATAGCAGAAATTTCTAGTAGAGAACTCACGATGTTTCTAGCCATGGTTGATTCAGAGCCTCAGATCTAAGCCAATCTTATTTCTCCCTTAAGAAGCCAAAAGTAAATTTAGGCTTATGGCGAAATAAATCATTTATCCTGATTGGAAATGTCTGTAAGTTTGTGTTTCAAAAAAATTATCAGCCTTCATCAATACCCTTAAACCAGGATGTGTCCAACTCCCAGAATTACCCAGCCAGCCATGAAGTTGAAGCCATGTCTCAAAGATGCCAAGGTTTGACACCCATTGCCCTACATCTTTTTCATTGCCTTGCACAGAAAAAGGAATATGGCTTTGATTACAAATTTTTGACCAACACATCCTTGTGGACACTCGTTGTTCTGATTCAACTGTAATGCTAAATATATCATAGAATGAGCTTTCCAGTTTGCCTAGCCATTCATATTTCTGGGAGAAGGAAAGTGAAGAGGGCTAGAATCAGGTACACAAAAATACTTATTCCTTTTTTTTTTCAAAGCTGACATCCTGCCCTTTGAATTTGCACACTACTGCAGTTGTCGAATCACAATCCCAAAAGTATGTTAAAAATGGTTGATTTTCTAATTGCTTAAAAATGTAAACATCCATAGTCTCATCATTGTTTTCTTTTTCAATCCAGTCTATTGAACAAAAACATGATTATGTATTAAAACGTTAGTAAGCATGAATATTCCTTTATTGACATCGTTTTTCCTCTTTCTTTTTCTTTTCTCCTTTATCCCACATTTTTGGATGTTTTTATTGCCTTTGTCTTTGATTTCTATCCATTGCACATCTGAAGTGACAAGGAATTGTTAACGCAGACTAGGACTATTGCCATGACATTGGTGAAATGTTCCAGTCGTGAAGGGCAGCCCCAGTATAAGCTGGTTAAAGATATATCATTTTGAAGCCATGGATCTTGCAAAACAATTTGTAATGGAGCAAACAGTCAGCAGCGCTTACACAAGGAGAATGAGCTTTGAATTATGATGCTTAGATTTGAGTCTCTTGTCCATGTATTTTGGTTTACTTGGGATGTCAGTGTAGTATTCTCATCAGACCATGTTTCTGACACCGATTTCCTGCTTTGTTTTTCCGAAAGGAAATGACAATAGAAAATCTTAATTTAGCAGTTTCCCGTTGGAATTGATCTTTTCAAAATCGCAGTGTTATTTTCTAGCAAATGATAAACAGAGACTGACTTCCAGTTCAGCTAGCACTATTTTTATGACAGTGAAGCTGGTAGAAGGAAAAGGTTCAGAAAAGATCTCACAGATTGTAATTCAACCTCTGTTTACATAGATCTTTTCTTGGTGTTTTGACAAGGACAAGAGTTAAACATGGTCTTCCGGATTATCTTTAAATATATTAATCTTTGCACAACATTGTTTTTAAGAAGTGTAGATGTGCTCCACAATTGTGCTGGGAGAATTGTATTTTGCTTTAAAAAGAGGAATGAAATTCGAAATCCACCATGCTTTGAATCGAAGAAGTAGTGAAATGAAAATTCATTGGTGGGCATTGGTAAAGCATAAAACCTTTTTTAGTGGAATGTATGCGTGTGAATCTACTTTGTGGTACAGAAGAAAGAGGGACTATGGAAATAATTTTTGTTTAGAGTTGATAGCATTCAATCATGGAATGGAAATTATTTGTTTGTGGTTGGATATCTGCCTGGGTAGAAAGGCTTTACAATTAATGTTTTGGAAAGGGGATTTCTCCTACACCCCTGCCTTTAAAGCTGAGGGAGAATCATCCCATAGAGATGAGGGAGCTTTAGGAACATATTAGCATTAGAACGGGAGTGTTGGGTGGTCAGAAAAGTCAAGATGGCAGCCACAGCCAGGCAACAAAAGCCCTGCCCCCTTTTTATGAGGAATGCATGGGATGCGGTCGGGATATTGATGGCACAGTGGCTGCTGGAATTGGAGATTTTAACTAACCCCCCACCCCTTGTAACAGACATCCATGCATTAGAAATCAAGATAAAGCCCCTTTCAACCTTCTTTACTGAAGATTTACTGGATGATTTTTACACATTTCTCTAGGGCAGAGGCCTCCAAACTTGGCAACTTTAAGACCTGTGGACTTAAACTCCCAGAATTCCTCAGCTTCGCTGGCTGAGGAATTCTGGGAGTTGAAGTCCACAAGTCTTAAAGTTCCCAAGTTTGGGGACCCCTGATCTAGGGATAGGCAGTGTTTTCAAAAGCAAGATTCACACACACATACCCCAAAGTGAGGCTAGTGCCATGCCTAAAACAGCTTATTGCAGAGTCGTTTCACACTTTGTCCTTGGAATGTAGATAATCCATGGGAAGATAGGGAGGTTATTTGTTTCCCTTTTCCTTAGAAACAAATTTTGTAGCAAGTTGTGTATGAGATTGGAAGAGACGTGACAGGAAAAGTCTAGGTGGATTGCTCTGCCAGGCAGTATATATTTATCTGTGTTCTTACCTGCTGTCAAAATTGGTTGGGAATCCAACTATTTACATCAGGGGTGTCAAACTCAATTTTATTGAGGGCTGCATCAAGGTTGAGTTTGACCTCGGAGGATCAGGGTAGGTATGGTCAGCATGACATCACTCATGTTGGGGGGGGGGCACCTGTGGTGGCCTGAGCGCTCTGCCAGTGAAAACAGGCTCCTGAGCTCTGTTTTCAGCTACAATGGCCTCCTGCAACCCTCTGCCAGAGAAAACAAAGGTTGAGGGCCACACGCAGTCCTTGCAAACTCCGTTTTAGGCTGCGATGGTGTCCTGCAACACTCTAGTAGCGAAAATGGAGCTTGGGAGGGCCACACACTGGCAGAGGCACCGCGGGCTGGTCCTTCACCATTTCCAGGACGGTCCCACGGGCAGATCTAAACACCCCGTGGTTTGGATCCGGCCTCCAGCCCTCGAATTTGACACCCCTGATTTATATAATACCATAGATATTATATTAGACTAGTGTTAATGACTCAGAACTGATGCCAGACAAGCCACATTAGATCAGTGTCATCCGTGACAACGCGAAGATGTGTGGACTTCAACTCCTAGAATTCCCCTGCAAGGAATTGTGGCTGAGGAATTCTGGGAAATGAAGTCCACTCATCTTCACCTTGCCAAAGTTGAGACACACCGTATTAGACAGTTAGCAACTTTCCTTGGCACGTATTGTGTTGAGCCTTAAATATATTATTTGTGTCCTAAATTCAATCATCCAGAGTTCTGTGTCAGTAGTTAAAAAGTCAAGATGATGGTTGTGACCACATGGTCAGGCCAATATTATGGTTCTTTTCACTGCCCCGAGGATGTCCCTGTGCCCTTTCTTTCTTTCATGAAGCCAAGCGGCCAAGATACTTGAACTTTGGTTTTTCCTTTTAAAAAAGAAATCGTATCCATAAAGAGCTGAAATAGTCAACACTCTGTATGTATAAAACCTAACATATGTATCGCTTTGCCATGATGGCGCCTATTTATCATGGATCCCAAATAAAAAAAATGGAGAAATTTATGGATGTTTTGTGGTGATAGTGAGATACATAATTTGAATTTGTAGGCATTGTCTGGGTCTCTCATTTGAGTTAGTGAGTTTATCCCCAAACTTTGTTTTCATTTAGAAATGTTCTATTTCCCCATTTTTTTCCTTTTATTTGTCTTCATCCTTTACATTCAAATTCTAGCTTCAGTTTTACCCAAAGTTGATTTGAATTACACCAGATTGCAGCAAGCAGAGAAGGCTCACATGGAAGCAGACAGTGAGGACAAGAAAGTTAAACAAGATTATATGAATAAATCTGAAAGTCTTCAGAAAGAAATTGCCCAAAAGGAAAACCAAGCGTAAGTAACATTGATTTTTGGGGAAACTGGAGTACTTTTAATATTTTTTATAAACATTTTAATATTTATATAATGTCAGCATATACTTTTGCTATATCAACCATTTAGAACAATACCCTGTCCTGAGCGTACAGTACTTTTCTTTGCAGAAATTTGTGTAGACTTTTAAGGTATTATTTCATGGAAATTAGTAAGGTGCAGGATTAGGAACAGGAGACGGTAACTTCTAGTCATCCCTTAGAATGTTTCTAGGTCGACCTCTCTCCCCCAGCCCAACCCATCTCTGGGCTGTTGTTGGAAAAATTACACGCTCTGTTTTGAATTAAACAAAATAAAGGTGAGGTATCACTCTAATAAATAAATACATCCATACATGCATTTCAAGGGTTGTCTTTTAACACTTTTCTTTCTCAAATGAATTCCCCAAGAACACCATGATTTCTCCTCCTCAGTGAATTATTTATTCATTTTTGTCCCTCCTTTACTTCTTTATAAATAACATAGGGCAGTGGACCTACATAATAATCCATTCTGCTCCTATTTTCCCTCATAAATAACCTGTGAAGTAAGTTAGAGGGAGAGAGAGTGGCCCAGTCACTTGGTTGGCTTTCATGCCAAGAATTCACCATCTATGGTGAATCTAATGTGGCTTGTCCTGGTTTCTAGGCCAACATTTTCATCACCACACCAGACTGGCTGTCCTGTAATACATCGATAATGTATCTTGGAACAGTTATAGAATGGTTCAATGGTGAAGCCAAAAGGGACTTTGGGGAGTCTTCTAGTTCAACCTCTACTCAGAGCAAGAATTTTGGACCATTGTTGCCCAGCCTTGGTTTGAAAACCTTTGGGGACACCATGATTCTAGTAATCAGGATGCTCCACTGTATTATAACTGTCGCAACCAAGAAAGTACTCCTGATTTCACATCTGGGTCTTCCTCTATAAGACTCCCGCTCAGTGGTTCCTGTCCTAACCTTTGGGCCTTACTGAGAATAAATCCACAGCTTCTTTCCTGTGAGAGCCTGAGAAGCATGGGAAGAGGCCTGTCACGTCTCAACCAGACTGAAGTCTATTGAGCTTATCAAGTACCTATAATTAGATTTATGCTGATTTAAAGGGGATGAAGTATTTATCATGTAGTTTATGGCAGGGGTCTCCAACCTGGGCAACTTCTTGTGGACTTCAACTCCCAGAATTCCTCAGCCAGCTTTGCTTGGCTGGCCGAGGAATTCTGGGAGTTGAAGTTCACAAGTCTTAAAGCTGCCAAGGTTGGAGACCCCTGGTTTATGGCACTGATTAAAATATTACATAAATTAAAATGAAGCTAATGCTCTGAAAACATTCTTCCAGCTTGAATGAATTTTTAAATATTCTGTTTTTAGGTGTCAGTTGGAGACAGATTTGAAAATAGAAAGAGAATGGAGACAAACCATGGAAGAAGACCTTAAAAAGGAAAAAGAAACTACTTGTTTTCTACAAACAGAGACTCAGCAAATCATTACACTTAAAAAAGTAATTTCTCAAAACTTGAATCCTGATTAAAAACAATAAAGGGACAGGGCAGACCAGCAAAGTGCCTTTGCACACTTTATGAGGTGGGTGTGAGGGGGTCTGGGTGAAGGGCCACAAGGCTGCCATACAATCAGGGTGGGCTGTGGGAGACCTCCAGAGTGGCAGCTGGAAGAAGAGGGGGGGGGTTTGCCCGAAAGCTTCCCTTGATAGAGGCTGGAAAACCCGAAAGCTTCCCTTGAAAGAGGCATGGAAAACTGGGTCTGGATATGGGCATCTATAAGGTGAGCTGATAAATTTTGTTTAGGAGTCGGGGTCTTTGTTTCACCCAGAGAGGCAAATGAAATCACTTTCATCAAAGGTGCTATCAACTTTCAACATTAACAATCAGTGCGTATTAGCATTTCCTTCTAGTTTTAGATATTTTACAGAATTAATGTGGGATTCTTAATTTCCATATATTGGCATCGTACAGGGGGCCATTAAAAACAAAGATGGCTGCAACTGCATGATTGAAGCCTAGTCATGTGAGGAGAGCCATCTTGACTTTTGTTTTGCATATAGTCTGTTATCTGTCCATTGCTTTTGGGCTGTGATTCACAGAAGCTGGGTTTGCTCAAATAGGGATGCTCTCTGTTGGGAGTTTGCTAACTGTTTGTTCAAAAGGATGCATTCCTGGAACTTCTTGTTTTATTTATCTTATTTTATTATTTTATTTATTCTTACTTTATCTACTTCTAAAAATTCTTATGTTCTCTTCCTTAGCTTGAACAAAGTTGTCATCGTTTTATCCTTTTTTTTCCTTCCATTTTTTTTTGCTTCACCCACCTTGCTTTTTACCTGTTATGACTAAGAGTACAATGGCTCTCTGAAGAGGCTTCTACATACAAGAAACATGTGTCTCTGAAAAGCATGGTGAAAGATTGGTCTTATTCAAAGATGTATTTTATGTTTAGCTATCCACAATGCAAAGTAAACATTTTTGTTGAGTTATATAGAAGTCGATCTGTCTGTCTGTCTATCTATCTATCTATCTATCTATCTATCTATCTATCTATCTATCCATCCATCCATCCATCTATCTCTGTCCGTACGCCGGTCCATCCACCCATCTATCTCAACATTTGATAAGCCAGAATCATTCTGTCTTGGAATGAAATCACATGCTTTTTTTCTGGATTTGAAGTCTCAGAGTGCTGGCTGAAGATATGATATTATTTCACATCCCTCACTAGAAACAGTTGTGCCTTAATTGAGACACTTTTCATCTAGCCCAATGCTTTTCAACCTTGGCAAATTTGACATGTGAACTTCAATTCCCAGAATTTTGCAGTCAGCATAGTGCCTGGGGAGTTCTGGGAGTTGAAATCCACACATCTCAAACTTATCAAGATTGAAAAATATGATTTATCTTGTTTGACATAAAATGAATCCTTATTCCTTCACTGCCTCTGAATAATAGTTTGTGGGTATCAATACTTGATAATCTAGCTTTCATTGAATGCCTATTTCAACCAAACAAATGCCTGATGTACATTTCTCAATGTCAAATATTATTGTCTTTATATATCAATTAATTATGTTTGTTTCTATTTAAGGAATTCCTAAACATACAGGGAAAAAACAAGCAGTTGAAAAATCTTTGTCATGATCAAGAAGAAGCTCTCCAAGAACTAGCCGGCAAACTTAGCGAGTAATTTTCCTTTTTTTTTTTTTAAGGGAAGAGGCATAATTATCCAGGTATCCCAATGTGGAATGGACTAATCATTTATAATTTAAGCATTTCGTGTTCTATTGCAGAGGTGGGCAACTTCATGACCTGTGGAATCCCAGATTCCCGAGCCATAGTTGCCCACTCCTGCTCCATTGGCACACAATATGTATTCAGACCATTGTATATGTTAACAGCCAAGTCAGCTTGCTAAGTAGCCAGATCTTCAGAAGCTTCCATAGGCAGGCAGTAGATGTCACATATACACTTACTTGTGTGGGAGAAGGAAGTATGTTTTCCAGATATTATTGGACCTTCTATGAATTTAATTCAAGATAAGCCTTTAATGTACAGTTTATACAGCCCATCAAATCTTAAGAAGAATATTAGTGAGATTTTAAGTTGCAAAGAATTCAGCCTCAGAATTTCAGAACTGAAATAAATTAGTTTATTGATACATATAAAGAAACAGTAAAAATAAGATGATCTAAGGAAAAAATACTTTGAAAACAACAAACCAGCTTTGCTTAGTTTATTTCTACTTGCAAGATATCTAGTCTGAATGGGATTTACTTCTGAATGGTCCCACAGTTAAGATTGGGCTCTAAAACAGTCAATAAGATACTTTTATTTCACACCTTGATGTCACTGAGCTTTCATTTTGAATTCTTTAGTGTGTCTGAATCTTAAATTACAGTTTAAGTATTAAAGTGACCAGAACCTCCAGCAGTTTGTTATAACAAAAATGAATAAGTACTTATTTAAATAACAAAATGGGTAAAGCAATAAATTCATAAAGTATTATAAGAATAATGAATATACAAATTCTGAAAGCAAAGCCAGGTTCTTCATTTGCCTTCAAATCAAACTACCAATGAAATAGGTCACTTAAAGGAATTCTAGGTTTCAGAGTACCTTGTAATTGACATCTGATAAAAGCAATCAATTATGTGTGGTAATTATATTAGGTATTATGGTCTCAAGAAAAATACATAACTTTAAAAAACCAGAATCTCTTTGTAAGATTTCCCAAGAAAAGAAAAATAAGTTTCTTCCCTGCCCTGCCCCACCCAAATATTGAGCTTTTTTTTATTGATCAGAGGAAGTGTCAATTTTTAAGCTACCATTTTCATATAGCCAGTTTTCCAGTTAGGATATGTTTATAGTCATTTGTCATTTGGATTGTCAACAGGCAGCATCCAACTTCATGTCTAAAACAGCAGTTGTTGCTCAGTGCTTTCTGTTTCTTGCATTATATTCCTAAGCTGCTAAGAATGATATTTCCAGTTTGTTTGTAGGAAGTGTCCACATCATAGCTTTTCTCTTTGATACCATCCATAGGCTCAGGATCTGTCTCTTCAAACATTAGTGTGACACTAACGTCTCAGTAGCATGTCCATTGCCACTATTACTGTAAATCTCCAAGGGTTTAAATGTTGGGGTATATAATTACCCTTTTATTTTCAATATTTGAAGTCTGGATGTGAGGTAGTTCAATATAAATAGAACCATGCAAATAAATAGGAGTCGCACAGTGAAGAAACCCATCCAGAAATAAGGAAGACCTTCTTAAAGAGAGATGATTTTGGTTAATGAAAAAATATCTTTCTGGGCTACTTGGGAGAAACTATTCTACAGTGTCTTATCAATACCTGTAAATTGTGATCAGGTTGGAACTCCTGGGGGATGAAACCTCCATGATAACACACAAGTTAGTTAATTCCAGAAATGGCAAAGGTTTTAGTGAAGGGTCGTTGCTCCTAACCTGATACGACCTTTCTCTTTGTGTAGAGATAGCACTCAGGATTGGGTGCTATCTCCACCACAATGGAGAATTTATTATCCACAGGTACACACTGAGGAGTAGGAAAAGGGATGAGCTTCTGTGCCTTTTGATTTCAGACTAGACTCTCCAAAAGTACTGATGTATGTGCCTCTTATTTGTTTTATATTTTTATTTTATTTACATGTTTATGTATTATATTTGTAATTATATTCTTATTATATTGCCCGTAATTTCTAAATCATGTCTTCTCTTTAGATCAAAGCTTAAAATAGAAGACATAAAAGAAGCAAACAAAACACTTCAGGTTAGTAATATTTCGGGTGGTAACCGATATATATCCTGAGTTGGTTCTTTCATTAATTTCAAGAATTTTTCTGCCTTAAGCTTACAGCTTCCTTTGTAAATGGGAGCATAAATTGTCTATTGTTACTATGCATTTGGGTACTATTCCAGCGTGTGCAAAATGTTTTCAATTTGAAATGTTGGTCTGATGTTACCAGAAATGTTCCTGTGCTACTCCAGAAGTGTTGGGAGGTTTACATGGGTGTTTCAATTTTTCTAGAAGAGTATCTTAACTTTCAGTTTGGGTATCTTTATTCTGTTCCTAGCTTTGTTTTTAATTTTTAAAAATGCTATTTCAGTATATTCTAGATGAGCATCAACAAATTCACACATAGTTTTTGCAGTTAAGTCCATTCCCTTTCTCTGAACTTAACTCGTTTTAAACAGTGCAATTACTACTGAAATATTTCTATTTAGGAAAGTTTTACTCCGTGAATTGTGAATGGTGTGTAATAAGTTTTGTACCTGCAGTGGTTCAGTTCAGATAACATCTCTTCTCCTCACTAGGGCCTGGTCTGGTTGAAGGACAAAGAAGCTACTCACTGCAAATTATGTGAAAAAGAATTTTCTCTTTCCAAGAGGAAGGTGAGTTTATATTAAATGTTGTCTTGTCTTTTATTAATTAAAAATGATAAAATGATGGAAATGTATCAAGTGCCAGAAGATGTACTGCTCATTATGTGCAGTAAATTGTATCAATTGCTATGAATGAAAGACATATTTTCACTCACTAGATGGACATTTTTATCAGTCATTTGGCTTGCTCAGTTTTCTCTGAAAATATGCTATAGAAATTTTAGGGTAACTATTTTACCAGTTCTCCACGTAGCAGTCAATAAATTGGGAGAATTCCTGTAATGATTTTCCAAATAATATATCTTCAAGGTTTGTTACAGAACATTTATTTTTATCCACAAAAATAGGTATCTAGGTTGGTAGACCTAAGTTATCATTGGTTACTTATTTCTTAGTACACAAATTATATTGGCATAAAAATCTTTTTTTTTAGCACCATTGTAGAAATTGTGGTGAAATTTTCTGCAATGCCTGCTCTGACAACGAGTTGCCTTTGCCATCTTCACCAAAGCCAGTTCGCGTCTGTGACTCCTGTCATGCACTACTCATACAAAGGTGTTCTTCCAATATGCCCTAAGTCTTCTACAGAAGTTATAAGACATTCTCAACGATTATGAGTGCTGTCGTGTTGGCTGCTTATATATATACGTTACTGCAATTCCAGCTTAATGCCCTTAATGTCAAAATAATGGAAACACTTGTCACTATGTCTTTGTGCCATTGTTCTTGCAATCAAAATCTTGTTTTGTACAGTTGTGCTGAGGCAATGATTGAAATGCATCTGCTTTGCAGTTGTTTCTGCTGTTTTATGTTGTCAGAGGGCTATTCTAGTGTGGGGTGCAGAATTGACCTTGTAATGAAAGCTTTACGCTGAGAACAGCGAAGCTGAGAAGCTGAAATTGGAGCTGGATAATGTTTACATCGACTGCACTATTTGTGTAGTTTGATGTCCTCCCCAACACTTCCACTGAAAATGCATTGTTGCTTATGTGTGAGCAAAGTTGAATTAGGCAAATAATAAACAAATACATATTTCTACAGGGGGCAGAACTCAGTTTTCTCTGGTGTTTCTACACAATCTTTTCAAATATAAGTTGGCCTCTGATTCCAGCTTCTGGGCAATAGTTTATGCAGGTTTATACTGAATGTAGTCGGTAGGACTTGGAGGATCTAGTTTAGCAAGATGGAAGGGTTTGCTTCTCATGGGAAGATTCATGTTCAGGATCCATCTAGAACAGACAGCTCAGGGCTGAAAGATTTCCATTCGGATGTTCAGATGAGATAGGTTAGTGTTATAGTGTTAAACCTCTGGAATCAAAATCCTTGGTTAACTTCCCCAACTGGATAACACGCAGCATGTACAACAGTTGCAAAATAATCCTTTATATATCAAGGAAGGGTAGCAGGCACACTTGGGGATGTCTCTTTCCTATTCAGTGGTTGTTAGGATAAGTGATGCCACATGAGAAGATAGGCAGAGTAGTAACTAGATTTCTCCATATATTGTATAAGATTGGTTGGGGTAGATTTGCAAAAAGAATGTTATCTTAAAAATTGTCTCCAATAACTCATTTTAGAGACAAGCCTAGCTTTTGTATAGAGCTTTTATACTTACGCACAAACTATTTGTACTTATTTATAATGTAAAATTAAGTTATTCAAAATGATCTATAAAGAATATAAATTACAAAATAGCAGATTGCCAAATGAATTGTTAACAAATAGTCCAGGATCGTGTTGCTTTTGTTTGTCTTGTAGGAAAGTGAAAAAGATTCCTTATTTTACTTTTTGGAAAACCACTGTATCTAATTAACAATTTTACTTGAAAAATAGAGGGTGTAATAAAAAGAAATGGTAGACTTCTTGTACTGGTGGGTCATTTCTAAGAGATGTTGAGAACAGTTTTTAATGTGAAAGTATTACCTGTTCAAAAGTTATGCATTTTTCCTTTGGATTGATCTAAATCAGGGCTGTCAAACTCGCAGCCCGGTTTAATGAAGGGAAGAGTCCCGATATGTCATGTGACACCACGAGTTTGACACCCCTTGATCTAAACCAACCACCCATTTTTGAATCTTCCTTTTTTTGATTCTTCTTCCACAACTGGGGTGCCTTCCAAATGTATTTAAAAAAATATGGAGTTGCAATATAAGAACAGTACAGGATCCATGAAAGGCAAATATAACTACTGAGGTCAATAAAATTTGGTAATGATGTGCTGTTCTGTAACTTTAATTTTCAGCATTTAAGGGATATTATCTAAAACTGGAGCATCAAATTTGTGGCATCACGTGACATATCTTAACTCCCCCTTCGCTAAAATGGTGGGCGTGGCCAATGCATGACGCATCCAGCCCTCATGCCACAAGTTTGACACCCCTAATCCAAAACATAACCTTTTACTGGGGAACTCCGTCTGTAAAAAGCTGTTGGTGGTAGAACCAGGCAACCACATGAATTGTTGAGAGCTCTCAGTTATGAGAGGCTGGATTCTTAGCACTGGTTGGAGAATTCTGGGAGTTGGGCCACACTTCCTAGCTGCTGAGGCTGAGAAGCTCTACTTTACTGGATTATTCAGTGAACAGGACTCTTTTAGCAGAGAAAGGTAATTTCCAGCTTGACAATTCTGAAACTCTTGTATTAAAATGTCAAAGTAAGCCTTAACAGCTATACAACCAATTTTCTAATGTTCTAATAATTACAAGCTCATGAGTTATTAAATAGCACATGATCTTTTATCATTTCCCCCCCTTCTGTGTCAGCTGTGAGATGGTTGAATTTTATTGCTTGATCAGCAGAGCTGTGAAGTGGTTCAGATTAAATTCCCAAATTGTGCTTTGGATATGACACCTGTCACAATTAAGTATGTTCTCTCATGAGTCTGTAAGGTAGGTACAATCCTAAGACACACACAACACACACACACTTATACTTGCAGACAGGCTCTGAAATATTTGGGGAACTAATTCCAAATGAGTAATTTTATTGGCTGTAAAATCAGCTCCTCTTCAATTTCAGGTGATAAATTTGGTCCGTCTACCTCTGAAGAAATATGAACTTAGAATCATCAAATTTCATTTGATTACCTATTTCATATGTACAAACTTTGTCTAAGACCAAGATGTTAATTTCTGTGGTGGAAAATGCCAATATTTTAAACTGACTGCATATTTTGAAAGGGTTTTTTAATTTTTTTTTAAAAAAAGCAGTGTTTCAGAGTTGACTACTACATGTTCTCAATCCAGTATCAGGAAATCCTTGAGTCTGAGAGTCCCTAAAGACATCAGGCAATGCATTCCGGGTCTAGACTTACAGTGGGGATCAGAATTTCTTGCTGGTGTTTGGAAAAGAGTATTATTTACACCACATTCTCAACTGTCCTTCACAGGTAGTTTTTTTAGGCTTTCTAGGCAATGCCAAGTCATCAAGATTTCTGGAAAGGAGGCCTAGCAACCTTTTCTTCTCTTAAAGAATTGCTTGGAGGGTGTCAGTCACTCACCAGCACACATACTATTATATGGACATGATGCTCTGAATTAATATCACTCTTTCTTGTAATTTACTTAAATTGTGTCATGGAGCATATTATACTATCAGCTACTAAATTCTTATAAATCTCAAAAGAAAGTAGTGTTCGGTTACAATTGTTGAAAGAAACACTGGGTAACTATATAATTTTCTCTAATAATTCTGATATTGTTCCATGTCAGAAAGTTTTTGTCTTTTAAGCATTTTACTTTATTATGCATTTGATGTTTGATATTTTACATGAAATTTTGGTCAATGACCATAAATAAAATTTGGTTAATTTAAAATACAAGTGTTTGTAAACATTGGAAAAAATATTCAACGTTTTTCAGCTTGCCCTGGGGTGATGGTTAAATCATTCATTTTGTTGTTATGCAATTGGTATGCATGTTACTGCTTGTGTAATAGCAGCTGATGCACACATATTTCCATTAAATAAAAAGCCATTTTTCCCAGTAAATTTAGGAAATATTTATAACAGCTATACTGGTCCCATGTGACCAGAAAATATAGAGCACTAATGTTTACAAAAAGTAATATTAAAAGACTTAAGTTTTGTTATAAATCATGCTAATGCCACAACATGGTAAGAAATCTTGATGTAGAAAATAAGTCTGCCATACTCTGAATGTGTGAAAACCTGATTCAATTGCATAATCTTAGAATGCATTCTTGTTTAGAATGAAGAGTGAAACTGATGCTAAGATGATCCATCCCATTTGCCTCGTTTGAGCCAAAAAATCAATATATCAGAGGCTTACATAATGATAGCCACATCATTATAAATCTTGCTTTGATGGTCACATCATTATGAAACTGATTGCATGATCCTGTTAAATACACACTACCCTCTGTACACTCCTTGTAGTAACAAATGCCTTGAACAGTGTCTACTTTGGGGCACAGTTGAAAAAAAGTTTTCAGAAAACAACTGTAACAGCAGGACAATGGGGTTTAGGGACTGGGAAAGAAGCCTTAGGAGATGTCAAGGGAGTTTTACAAGTGCCTCATGGAGTATGCCAAGCTTAGTAATTCAGAGGGAGACGCCACTTGAATATTAGGATTTTTTTCTAACACTTGAGTGTTCAACACTACTATTACTAAGGGAGGCTCCTTATTAAGGCTCCTATTTGCTCACTGTATTCAAGCAAAACTATTTTAACCCTCCTTTGGATCCAAGGAAAAAAGGCATAATTTAGTTTTTAGGATAAAACTAGTGATGTTAATACTCTAAGGATGGTTTACTATATAAGGACTACACAACTTCAATATATAGCCTCCCTGAAGATATTAATTTTAAAATATTAAAATTAATTTTGCTAAACACCTCCTAGTACATTTCTTAGAAAACACAGTGCATTGAGTAAGCACACTAAAATAATGGATCTCACCTTTGTTTTGCCTATTTCATTTATTTTGTAAAACTGTTTAGGATCCTAAGATTTGCAAACAGGAAAGTGTATCTTCAGAATCAAATATGGCTATTCTGACACTCGTGGCTGCTGTCTGTATAAACTTTACTGAGAATAAAACTTATCTACAAATTAACATTTTTAGCTTGGAATCATAGTATTGAATATAAATTTGTATCTTTGCTATTTTTCTATGACCCACAAAATTCTCATACTTACCTCTCAATTGAGCCTCAAGCCTTGATACAAATATGCTCAATCAAAAAAGAGCATTCCTTGTGGATCTAAGTTACTTGCATTTTTGGTATAACCTTTAAAAAGTGTTTCTTTTATACAGAAAATTTTGTACAAATTAGAAAAGATTAAAATTTGCATTGTTTGCCCTTCAATTAGATAAATTGACACAAGACGTCCTAGAATGAAATCTATTTTGCTATCTCCCACAAGACATTTATTACATACATTACTAGCAAAAACAGGCAACAAACTTTCAATTTATCACATTTGACAAATTATTCTGAAGAATCTGGAGGACAAGCAATTAAAACAAAAATTATCCTTGAATATTAGTACCTTTTCTTCAAAACATAGGAAATGCTTAAGTGACTAAACAGTATTTCATCCAAACAATCTTACATGTTAAAAATGCAAAGCAAGAGGACTACTTTTTTAACTGGAAATGTTATTGGTTGCCAGATTGGCCACACAATCCTTACATGGGTATCTTCACAGCAATAGAAATGGCATCCTTAAGTCAATTATTTTATTTTTAAGAACTGTAATAGTTACTTCTCTATCAACGTTATCATAGTCCATAGCTTTCTGCTTTTCTCCCATATCCTTCTCATATAGTATCTATTAATAACTTATCTCAAACTTTAATTGCCAAGAAAACAAAGTGAAGATTCAGACCATGTTTTCCGTCAATATATTTTAAATATGAAAATTCTGACATACACATAGCTCAGACAGCATGTGTAGCAGTTGTGCATTAGGTCATTCCAGAATTTTAACACATGGCCTTCATGTCCCACACTATTTTCAGACATTCTTCCATTAGTTTTCATTGAATTAGTTTTCATTAACAAACAATTTATTAACACTTAACACTTACTTTCATTCCAAGCCTCAACAAATGTAACATGAACGTAATGGTTATTTAATTTCATAGATGCAGAATCAATAATATAATCTTCCAGTACAACTGCTTTTAATGAACCAAATTTCTTAACCAAAATCCTAGGATACGCAACTATCTTCAGGAGGAGCTAGTAGTATAAAAACTATCAACATCAGTGGTTTGAATATAAAAAATTTATTTAAAGTCAGAGTATGCAACAAATAAAACCTACAGAAAACAGATTTCCCCATCACATGAAAACAGATTTCCCCATCTGATGCTTACCAAATAATGGGAAAACACATTCCTTCAGTCATTATAAAGTTTTCAATACAAAAGAAATTTTAAGTTTTGTAAGAAAGCCTAGGAGACCAAGTACTGTTTCCTTCCAACACGCTTTGGAGACACAATGACACTCTTCAATACATTCCACGCCAGCCACCTCCTCCCATGTTGCCTTGCCCGTAATATCCACCACTATTTCCGCTGCCACGACCTACAAAATAACCGCAACACTTTTATTCCTGTAGTTAGTATCATTTAAACTTTATATCCACCTATATGAATGAAAGAAATCTTACCACCCTTATGATGCCACTCATGCCTTCCGAGCATGAATGCATTTTTAGTTCTTCATGCAATGCAAAGAACTGGGGGAGATTAAAACCAATATCTTAATATTAAACATAACCAAACCTTACCATAGCCACCCAATCCATCAGGAGTACCATATCCTCCAGTGTAACTGCTGCCCATTCCCATTCTTCCAACGGAACCATAACCACCTTGCTCTGGAAAACAGCAGCTACCATTAGTCACTAGAAATCCTATACAAACTGAAATTGAATTAAAAACCTGAAATTAAACCTACCCATGGCATCTCTGCCATAGCCACCCATTCCGGAACCGCCTCCAGCAGTTGAATTGAGGAATAGCTCGATGTATCGATGCTCTTTAAAAGAATAAAAAGCTTACTCCCATAAATGCAAGTCTTACAATTACCTGTAAAAAATCAAGGGAAAGCGTACAAAACTTCAGACATATTTACTGTAACTTACGCATATGGTTTTTGTCTTTAGACATGGCAGCCACTGCATCTTCATGTGTCATAAATTCCACATCAGCCTCGCCAGTTGCTCTTCCATCTGCTCCAATGTCAATATGAACCCTTATAGGAGTCAGTGGTGAGAAAAACTAAAAGAAAGCAGTAAGTTAAAACTCCTCACATTTAACCCATTATTTTAAGTCTGTCACATCCAAGATGCACACAGTTGTGTAAAATAAATCACACTTCTACCATGCATATGCGTTTTACAGAACAAATCTTGATTTTGCGGATTCATTAGTTATTATTATAAAATCCCATAGTGTTGGTTAGCCAATAAATTAAAACAAACTGACTGGGAAAGTATTGATTAGAGCACATGACAGTTTTAAAGCATATAATTTCTTTAATATGCAACAGTATATGCAATTATTCCCTTATTTGTTTTTTGAGTACAGAAAAATGTAAAAATGTACTACTGCTTTGGGTTGTATATCTGTAAACCATACACTGGAATGAAGTTGAAATATCAAGCAGAAGTAACTGAGCTGATATAGATTAAGTATTTGGAGCACAAATTCTCATGGGCAAGCCAATGTTTTGGTTTCGGCTTTACTTTCTCTTCTATTAACACTATAGGCCCAGTGTAGCTCAAGTATACTTCTCATGATTACATTTGGTTAGTATGTCAATAATATTTACATTTTTACATTAACCTGCAGTAATTTTCAAATCAAAATATTCTTCTTTTCAGCAACTTGCATCCTATCAGTATACTGGCTACAATTAGCAGGTCCCATCCCAAGTCTTCTCGCTGATTTACCTATCTATTATACTGTTGCTACTATTTAATATCCTTCCCACTAAGCCACCAAATACTGATTTATATTACAGCCGCCCCTTTTATAAGCTTGCCTTCATTTGAAGATTTCCTGCTCCATTGGCAAGAAAAATACAAATTCATCAGCATAGAAGAATCACACAACTTAGAGATCTTAAACTTTTTAAACTAATAGATATACATGGCTGGCTAAAAGAAACTGAATAATAGTGATAGCAATTATAATAAGTTCTTATATTTGCTATTAGAAATTCTCTAATTTTGACTACAGTATTTGTAATTTTATATGCATATCATTTTAATTGTAATAACAGCTGTTTAAAATTTTTATTATCAAATTTACTAACCTTTCTGAATATTTTTGTCACAGAAGATGGGGATATAAATCAAATACTGGGGGGTTTTCTCTTGCATTTTTTTTCTCCTTGTTTAATTATATAAAATCTCCCCTCTCCAAGGGGAATTCTAACATGAAATGTGCACTTCAGTTACTTTCAAATACCACTAGTCATTCAATTACTAAAAGTAACACACACACATTTAATAACTTTATGTGTTTTTTTAAAAATTCTCCAAAGAAAGGTGGGGGGGGGGGGGAAGGAAGGTTACTCCTGGAACTTATTGATACTTTAAAACAGTTGAATCTGATTCCAGATGTGAAACTTTTAATTTCTTGGGAAAACCCTCTTCCCCCACAAACACGCTTGTTTCAGCTAGAAATATTTTCAACAATACTCACATTAGCAATATCATTTTCAGTGGCTCGAAAAGGCAAACCTCTCATGTGAACAAAATGACCACCTTGGAAACCTGAACTTGCATCTCCTGCTCCGCCATAGCCATGGCCTCCCATTCCTAAAAGCAAAACAGGTCCATGAAGGCATAACTGGCTCTTGGCTGAGGATATGTGCTGCCTCCTCTAAAAAAATAAATTACAATTGTGGTACCGTAAGCGAGCCAATCATTTCCTGTACTAACGATAGAACTAGAGACGGTGTATACCATTTCTTATATCCAACTGTTTATAAACAGGATACTGAAAACATCAAAGCCCTCTTCTCTAGCTGAGTCTACAACAGACAGCTGAACAACAGGGTAACATTTTTTCTTACCTCTCCCATCTCTCATTCTGTCATCATAGCCATCATTTCCATAGGCATAATTGTTATAGCCACCATACTCATCAAAGCCACCATATCCTGTGAGATTTAAGAGGGGGACAGACTGTGAAGAGTCTTTAAACACCAAAAAGGATGTTAGCTTAGTGCATAGAGCCAAACTGATTTGATATGAAATAGACATTTCTATGTAGATATAACAGGCTCAGACATGCAAACCAAGTTTCACTCGTACTTAAAATCTCATTTCAGATGCCTCTCCATATCTTTTCAATCTCAAGTCATATGCCTGGTATAAACAAAGTGAAAGATGACCAGGTTTCACACTTGATATATATTATTATTATACTGTCATTTCTGTATTTCTTGACAAAATGTCAGGAACATGAAAATGACAAGAGCCTGTGGTCATTAGATACACATACCACCGTCATATCCACCATCTCCTCGATGGATTCTGTCATACATACTTCCACGCCCAGCTCCATAATAACCCCCTCTTCCTCCCATTGGTCTATCATATGGTCCAGGTCGCTGTCCCATCATTCTTCGGGGTGGATCATAGAATCCTCGGATTTCACTCCTACTACTTTTGAAGATCTCAATATATCTGAGTAAAAAAAGATTTACAATGTACAAATGTAAGAATACAGATATATAACACTTGGAAAAAATACAATAACTGCACATTTAAAAATTTTTAAATCTAGATATAGCATTGAAGGCAAGTGAGCACTTTTTTCTAGTGTCACTTTTAGGATTTTAGGATATTAAATGCAAAAGCAAGCAGTTCTGTGATTTACTTTACTGACTAAAAATTCTAACTGCAAATTAAATACAGCAAATCTCTGAACCACACTCCCCCCTGCCCCAGTAAAAAGTTCTTTGAAAAAAAATCTGGCTATTGTAGAACACCCTCCATAAACAAACAAACAAACAAAACTAGCCCAATTTTAACAAGCTACATAGTATTATCAATCCCCCTCCCACCATATCTATTTTACTCCCAGTTACTTAGGGTGTTTTTGTTAAAAAATAATAGCCAGTTGATTTACATACCCCGGCCCCCCAAAAGCAATTCTGACCCCCAACCCCCACAAAATATTTACCATCCCAAACTCTCCATCCCCACCTGTGCCCTATTCTTTCCTTGTGTTTCCCCAGAGCTTTTTCTGCTATCTCCTTTGAAGCAAACTGCACGAAGGCCTCCCCTGTGCTTCTCCCCTGGTAGTCCAGCGTCAATGTTATCCCATTTGGCACGATTTCCAACCCTTTAACCCAAGGACAAATAACCCCATCAAGGGGAAGAGTGTTAAAGTCTGAAACATTCCCATCTGTAGAAAATACTTAAAGCAAATCTACACAAATGCAAGAAAATAGCTTAGCTTCCCCCCAACCCAAATACACAGGCTAAAGAGTTTTCATTTAGACATTGTATTACTGTCTCTTTGTTCAGATTACACAGCAACAGCTACATCACAAAGAACCCACCTATACTGCATGATGTCATAACTACATACTCCAAATTCTAACTCCTAATAAGCTATCTAAATGTGTACATTTTTATCCTGCCAATGCAAACTCTTTACTTTTTAGTAGAGTTTTAACAAAGAATACCAACATTAGTAATCTAAATTTTAAAGACTGATTCCCCCTCCCCCAAGAATACTAATAAAATTTTAAGCTGTTTCAAATATCAATCTTGCAGACATAGAAACACTGAAAGTCACTTGACATTAACACTAGAGCTACCTTGAAAGAACTGAACGATCTCCTCCTTGCTGCAGCCAAATGGCAGACCACGCAATCGTACTGTTCCATCACTAGATGAATCATTTGGACCATTATGTTTCCCAGCCCAGTCCATTTTGCTGTTTAAAATCAAACACCATAAAAAACATAAACAGCAAATTTAGCATTTGAGAATGACGATTCACCCCCAACCCCTTCCTAAGCAGGACTGTATACATTAGAAACATCTTGAACTTTTAAAAAAATGCAACAACTGCTCAGAGTATAATGCTGTGATAATTTACAACTACCTTTATCTTGAACTCATACAGAACTAGCATGACCTGCTCATGCAACCTGCCACATAGCTATTCTCAAGACCTCGACTGATAGGCATCTATCTATGAAGACAAATTCTACTACTGAATACTTAGTTCCTCCCTCTCACATTTCCCCAGCCATTTCAATACACATATTCAATCACTGCAAAGGGCACTGTTTTTAAATTCATACTAATGCAGGCCAGTGAAGCCACAGCAAATTTTTTCCCCAAAATACATATGAAATAAATGCATGCTTCTCAACCTGCATACAAATCTCATGGGTGTTCATTCCAATGCCAGCTACAAGGGCCAAGGCAGCAGTCCTACAGGGCTTAGGACTAGAATTCTCACAATTAAATAAATGGAAAGACAGTCAAACAACTAATTCTAGGGGCAGAGGTTGACAGGTAAAAGATAACATTAAGCTAACAGAGGAAGGGAAATGAATTTGATTGTGTGCACAAGAGGCTGCATTATCCCAGCAACATAAAACACCAGCAAAATAGAAAAGCAACGTTCATGTTTTTTTTTAATTCATTGAAATGGTAAGGTGCAAATGCAAAGTAATACTCGGTAGTCTGTATGGAAGTATGTCTATGCATAGTGTGTACATACAATATAAAAGCTGCACAAGTGGAGAGAGCCAGGAAGTACATTTCATGATACAATGGCTAGTAAATTCAAAAATACAATTCACATACCTGCAGACATTTCCTCCACTACAATTAGACCAGCATCTTTCCACTTTAATCTTACCCAAAGTAGAGACCCTCCAAATGTTTTGGACTATAGTTCCCAGTATAAATTATCTAAAAATACTGTATTTACAATTTTGTTTATGAAGTATTGGTTGGTGGGGTAGAACAGTTTATTTTGAGATGAAGCTCCACCTAGAACTACAGGAAAGAGTAGATTTTTCTAACATTAAAGAAAAGTTATAATGGGAAAAATATACTGCCCAGAATAATTTGTGCTTTAGATCTCAGCTTGTAATAGAGTTTGACTTTTTCCCACGCTAAGGTAGACTAGAGATATCAGGGAAAAAATTATATTCTTAGCGCACATATTTGGGGAGGATTTCACAAAATGAGGAAAAATGGATTTGCTACACATACTAAAAAACTTTTCATAAGAGTGCCACTTTAGTGAATTTTCTTGTAGAAAAAGTATCCCACTGTAATACACAGCATAAGATATAATGACAATAAGGAGGAAAAGATAGCAGTACAAGAAGTTCATAATACTCTCGCTACAAAGCAGATTTTGCAGAGCCTGCTAAAGTCTGGTTCTTTGGGCCTCATTCATATTACTCATGTTAATCCCACAAGTTCTTGGAGAAGGGGAAAATTTGACCAGTGTATTAAAATAAAGCTCTGTGTCCTGGGTTCTCTTTGCACCTACCAAGTTCCACACTACACCTAAATATTTTTATATTTCTTTAAAATATCCATCCACCCAAACAAACCGCAAAGCAAAATGCTAGACTTAGGCATTAATTTTAGTTTGAGGTAAAAGCTTAAATGGAATGCCAATCTCAGCAGCTTACATTTTGAAACTAAAGTCTCCATGACTACCCATACCTTCTAAAGCCACCATACTAAAGTAACACATATTATCAGGTATTTTCCAGATTACAAAGGGAGGAAACTGTTTAGCTTTAGATAACAAAGGAGACTCTTTAGAAATGTTCTCAGATTTCAACCCAAATTTCCAGAAAGATTTTAAACTCTATTAAAATAGGAATGGAGAACTCTTAGGGAAATTTTTTATAGATTTTGTGTGACTGGAGTTGTCTGTTTCTATTTTATAAATGGAACAGTGTTTAATTAGGAAGACAGCAATTAGCATCAAAAGATACCAAACTTACCCATCCATATCAGTTTTACTGTTCTCTAGTGCAATGATTTATGAAAAAATTAGATGAAAGTGCTACTTGCATTTCTACTACTTAGGAAGTTCACAATGGAAAAAATCGTTTTTATCAGACTTCACTACAAATGCTTCTTTAAGACTCCCTACAATGGTGTCTTACCTTAAGCAGCTCCTATTTTACATGTTTAATTTCTCCTCAAATGCCCAAAGCAGAGGTGGAAGCACGCTAAAAAAAATCTGATTTTATAGCCTTGAAAAAAAAAAAAACACCCAATAAAGCACAGCTACAGCTAGTAAAATGTTACCAAACCCTGGTTTATAAACCCATTACCTGGTTTAGAGACCCCTTTTCACCAAAATTCTGTGTAGGCCAAGTCTCTCCCAGCAGCCCATACATACTAAGTCAACTGCACCAATTTTTATTCTCAATATCTTTAAGTTCAACTAAAACTGTGTCATAAAGCGTTGAAAGTTTTCCATTTGTTCAACATGAATGGGAGCTTCACCATCAGAGCAAAAGGCATTCTAAACATTATCTCTAAAAAAGTTGATAAACTGAATCAATTAAAACAGCCAGGGATGGTCAAAGAAGGGGGAAACTTGGAGGAGCAAATGCCACTGGTAATACCAGAAGGAAATTGTGGTTCTCCATCTCCGTCTTCTGAAAGTCATTATGCAGTGCATAGTCGTGAAAATGCATATTATGATGCAAGTAGTTATTCCAGAGCTGCAGTCTCATTTTCTCTTCCTGAAAGTGAGATCTTCAAGTCTTTCACAACAAAAACAAAGGTCACACACATATGCAGAATTATTCTTAGGCTGGGTTTTTTTTCCAGGCAGTTTACACACTCAAAAATAAATTCAAATCTCAGCTGAATCAACAGATTTTCTTCGTATAAGGCCATAGGTGTTTTCGCCACAACATGACTTCCACAGACTTCCTCTTCCTTATATCAATCTTCCATTTCCAATACAAAGCTTAGAAAGAATAGCAAGAATAGTTTTAAACCAACTAAAAAATAGGATCTTTGGTATGTACAGCTATGTCTGGATATTATTTCACAATCAACATGGTTCCAGTTGATAATGTAGGAAATAACAGAACATTCCTTATTTTCCTACTGTTTATCATTAACAGAATCTTTAACTCTACAACAGTAGGAAAATTACTGGTTCTTAAACATTCACTGGAACATACAGCCTTAATAGAACTTTGGGGTAATGCAATGCGTTATGTATTCTTAGACCAGCTTTGTAGCTTTCCAATATAGTATCTTAGTTAATAAAAACATATCCATTGTTTATCAGAATAAGGAATCTAGATTATTTTTACATGACCCATAGATGTAGACTTTCTTTTAAGGGACTGTAACAAATAAAGGAAAAATATTTAAAAGCACTTGAGAAAATTGAATTGTATGATAAAGAAGTATATTATATACAGAATTTAACATGCATACTTATCTGAAAGAATTGTAATTATTCTACCCCCCCCCCAAATCTATTTCAAATCACCCAAATTAAACTGCTCTATTCCACCAACCAATTAAGAAAATCTGAAATAACTATGAAGTTTCATTGTGGAGGGTAGCAGAACACTTTACTCCAGCCCTGGGCATGGAATAATCATATTTGCTTTCACTGTGTTTTTACTAGTTCTTTTCAATCAAACCATGAGTTATTGATATACAGTACACATGCTCTCATACTCCAATGAAGACAATTTCTCACAATTAATACAGAACTGCAGCATTAAAGAAAGTCACTCCCTCTTTCCTGCTGTATAGGTTTAATCTTTTTGGGACTAATATCTTTATTGTATTTAATTAGCAATGTACATTGAAAACATGTTCAAAACCCCAATTGTTTCACAAAATTAATTAGAAATATAATGAACAAAATAGAAATCAAAATGACTAGCAAGAATATGTTACTTAACAAATCTGAAATTATTTTTTTTTTACTATCTCTACAACACACACATGAATTTTAGGCATTGTAAAATAAATACATTTACAATTTCCAATTCATTCATATTTTTCTTAATATAAAAATGTGAATTAAAACATCAGAGTTATATTCTATTTATGTGGAACAAACAGTTGTTTTCCTGTTGAAGATTGCAATTCCTCTGGAACAATCTGTTGGGAACAAGCCAGAGGTGGGGGCCAGAGTAAAAAAGAACCCTACAGACAGCCATCAAAAGTGCTTTTTCAAAAGGTAACTGGTCTGTTTTTTCCTTGAGTGGGAAGAACAAAATCATATTGTTTTTCATCCAAGAAATTTTAATTGTGATGACCAAAGACATCATTTAGATGTTCAGGTCTCATCAGTTGTAATGTTCCACAAACACCCAGACACCCATCCTGACCCTCCCTCTTTTCTTTCCTAAGACACAAAGCCATTACAGATATATAAATTCTTGGTCAAGAGTTGAACTTAAGCCTTTTTTGACTACTAATGAATTAGTCTCAACTAAACAACACATACAGATGTTGTCAAAACCACATTTACACTAAATCTGTGCTCACTTACCTGAAAGTAAGTAATACTGAACTCAATGGATATCACTTCTGTAAATGGACTTTACTATATCTTTCCTGCAATTGTTTATCTAAACTTGATTGCTACAGATTTGTTATTTAGACAGTATATACAATTAGTTTTACTTACCAAATGCCACCATTCTGATCTCCTATTTTATATCTACTAATTCAGTAAGATCTTATATTACTCAAAAATAATTTCCAGTTTGTTCAATGAAGTTTATTTCCATGTTTAATATTGTTTTAAACACCTAAACTTTATAGGTAGTCCTTAACTTGTGAAAGGTCATATAACAACTATTGAGGTACAACAGCTTTGGAAAATGTGTTTTATGGCCTGTAAAGCACTTTGAGCAGTCATAGAATCTCATCACAATCAAATGGCCACATTTCGGGCACTTGGCAACTAGCTCACATTTAAGACTGGCTGCAATATCCTGTGGTCACATGACTGGAACTTGTGGCTTTTTTGTTCAATTTCCATCATTTTCTGTAGTTTCATGCAAAAAAATTACCCATTCAGGAGAATGGATTTGGACTTATAAATGTAATTTGCTTGACACTATAAACAAAGGGTTACAAAGATTTTTTTTAAAAAACTGGTCGAGTCAATAGCTATCTGAACTTCGAATCAAAATTTTGGGGTCAATTACATTTGTAAGCTAAGGACTACCTGTAACGACTTCTTGTACTTATTAATAAACAACTGCTTTTTTGTACTGCCAAACTTATATCTATAAAGTACCACTTAAGATCAAATTCTTGATATACTGATCAGTATTTTGAACTTCAGATTAAAACATGTAAAGCACTACAGAACCACAGAATAATATAAACTGTTCATGAAAATAAATTTTCCCATACATGTAAGCAGAGAAGGTGCCGCACAGATTTAAAGGCACTTGGTGTGCCTTTTACTGAAATGACATTGTGCAATCAATGCAGGCTTTGAAAAATACAGCTTACTATTTAACAAACTGCTGTAAAACTTTCCTAGTATAGGCATAATTATTTTAGATAGATCAATTATGTTATTATTTTAAATAATAAATTAAACTGGAAATTAGATTAGCTTCACTCCTCTTGATGTTTTGGTTTTGTCATGAGGCCGGAGATATATTTAGATGGCTCTGCTATTGAGGTGGATCTCTACTCATTCTCTTTCCGCTTCGGGCTTGTATAATTATAACTTTACTTAACTTTTAACATTGACTTTTTAAATGTTTGTTATATATTTTCTGCTCTTGATTTAATTATTGTATACTGCATGGCTATATAAATTTGATGAACAAATAACTCTGAAATAGGGTAAACTGCCTAGAGCCAGGCACCATATACTTTTGGTAAATATTCCTACAGGTTAATAATACAAGACTACAGACACCGTAGCCCTGCTTAAGCATCACCTTCTTGTGTTCAGTAGAATATACAAATATTTCTGCTCGAACTGGCTTACATGTACTGCACACAGAGAGACTGCTAAAAACAACCACACTTTTAAGTGATCAGGGCTCCCCAAACTTGGCAACTGTAAGACTTGTGAATCGGGGATCCCCAAACTTGGCAACTTTAAGACTTGTGAATCGGGGCTCCCCAAACTTGGCAACTGTAAGACTTGTGAATCGGGGCTCCCCAAACTTGGCAACTTTACGCCTTGTGAATCGGGGCTCTCCAAACTTGGCAACTTTATGACTTGTGGACTTCAACTCCCAGAATTCTCCAGCCAGAATTAAAGTCCACAAGTCCTAAAGTTGCCAAGTTTGGAGACCTCTGCCCTAAATCAAGGAAGTGTCTCTTCACTTACATCAAGTTCCTTTTCCTGACTTACTGGAACGAACCCAGCAGCTAAGTATAACTTTACTCCTGCCATTTCTGAAATCCATTCAACACTGAACCCCGGCAGCTATCTATTTATGCCCTTGGCGGGACGCCCTCGTTCACAAAGCAACAAGACATTAACAAGACACAAAGCAGGCAAGCCCCCCCCCCCTTCCCTCGGTCACCATGACCTTGCGCTCTTGGACCTTAAATCTCAACTGCTTGGAAGGCCCCAATCACCGCCGTGAGTCCTAACTGAGGCCTCAACGGTCCCATTTCCCGTTTTAGATTCGGCGCTACGGTATTTTCTGACCAAGCCCTGCCACCTCAACGGCACGTTTCCATCTCGTCCGTCCCAACGGACTCCAAGCCACCTTACTTCCGAAGAGCTGTGATGCTTCAGGGTTGTCAAGAGAAACCACCAACTCTTCCAACGGGGTCTTGAACCTTCCGCTAACGCCGAACTCTCAGCGCGCAGGCGCACGAGCCCTCTGGGAAGGAGAAGCGCCGGAGAGGTGGTCCTCGGGGTAGGAGGGGTATCAATGGCGGAGGCGCACACGCTTCTTTTGTCACGCTCCGGGGACCCGCTTCGCCGTCTTCCGTCTTCCCTCCGCTCGGGGCTTGCCCTACCGAGAGCCGCCCTCGCCCCTTCAAGCAGCAGCCAGCGAGAAGCACCGCGACAACGTTATAAGCAGGCCGAAGGGACCAGAGGCGTCACCGTCGCCGCCCCCAACCCCGCTGTGGCCGTCACGTTAAAAATGGCGGCTGAGAGAGAGAAAAAAAAAACCCTGCCGAACGTTCCCGCGCGCGTGCGCACGACGCCGTTTAACCCTTTCTTTCTCCCCTCCCCCCTCCCTCTCTTCTCCCCCCTCCCCCCGCCCGAGGAGTTCGCCCGTTTCTCAGGAGCGAGAAGGCGGGTACGCCCCCCTCGGCTCTTCTTTCTCCCGGACAAGTCGCCCGGTCGCTTCCCACCACCCACTCACCGGCAACACCTCACCCACTTCCCCAGGCGATCGGCCCCAAACGGCTGTGCGGAACTCCCCACAAAGAACAAGGAAGCGCTTAACCGACGGCCGACTAACAAGCTACGCAGCTGAGGCAGACAGGATGGCGTCGTAGGCGCGCGTCTCGCGAGGACTCCCGTCGCCTAGCGGCGGAAATGGCGCATGCGCGGCAGGATGGCTGGAGAACGCTTCGCGCGGGGGAGGAAACCGTCGACGAGGAAGGCGGGGTGGTACGCATGCGCAACGCTTCTACCGCGGCGGTCTGAGATAACCAAGAATGTGGGTCCGTTTTCCGTTGGTTGCGCGCCTCCGCACAACTTAGGAAGAAAGAATACAGTACCACGCATTAAGATGTTTGTCTCGGTGATCAAGCAAGCGTTCCGTTAGAAAGCGCGTTAAAAAACAAACGTTCCGTTAGCGCAGTGTTTCTTAAAAGCCGGCAACTTTTAAAGATGCGTAGACTTCAACTCCCAGAATTCTCGAGCTAGCCATGCTATCTGTGGAATTCTGGGAGTTGAAGTCCATACTTCTTAAAGGTGCAGCTGTTGGGAAACGCTAATCTAGGAGTAAAAATGCCCTCCAATCTTTTATTGTTGTTGCCAGCATGTAAGGCACCAGCTCTAAATTTTATTTTTGTATTATTTTCAATGAATCCTCCCAACAGAGATGATTGCAAGTCTGTTTTGATTTTCTGAACAAAGGAGGTGCCAGTTTTCTGAAAAAAAGTATAAGTAATTAATCCTATTTTTCAAGACTCAGATTAAGTTCCCTTTTTTTGGGCTGCTATTTGGGTAACGGTAGGCAGAATAAAAGCCATAGCCTTATGTAGTGTTCTTGTGGAGTACTTTATTATTCTGATCCTCACATCAATTCTTTGAACTAGAACAAATTTTCCTATTAATCAATATCAATATAAAAGTACTAGTGGCAAATTATTTTGCTCTATTATACAGAGTCACAAAACAACATCCCACATTTGCTTTGTTTTTCTTATTGGTTTCAGTATATTTTATGTTTAGTCTAATTTTTGTAATAATTGCTTGGTTTTAATTTTGTTACAATTTGATTTTCTGAGAAGTTAAACATTTTGATGTTTACAGTTTCCAAACCTTCAATAAAGACAAATAAAAATGATACAATCAGGTGTATGAAAGAGTTAATAAAATGTGACCAGACAAGTTTATCATTCTATTTATCTGTATGTATGTCATTTATCATTCATCAAATGGTATAGCACATACATTCAGAAGCCATATCATTTCATTATGTCTTTCTTTTAGCAATTAGGACTTAATTGGTGTGTAAATCACTTTTACATACAATGTTCCAAACTTACAAATAGTTTTTGACATATAACCATAATGGAGCATACAACCATTATGATTGTAAATCCTGATGGTCATAAAGTGAGTCACTCACATCACTGACCCAATTTTATGACCATTCTTGCAGTGGTGGTTAAGAGACCATAGTAGTTGTAAAATGAATGCTATGGTTGCAAAGAGAACCCATGGTCATTAAGTAAACCCATTGTTTTCTATGGAAACAGAAAAATGGAAGTTAATGCCAATCTTCAGCAAAAACAATTAAACATCATTTGACAGCAGGATGCTGAAAATGGCCATAAATATGGGCCAGTTGTTGAACACCTGACATATGGTCTCATGTCTGGGGTGGAGTGGAGTGGGGGGCAGCCATTGATACTTTGGAACTGGGTTGTAATTACCTTTGGAATGGTCTGTTATAACTTCAAATGGTTGGTAAGCGACCAGTTGTAAGTTGAAGACTATCAATATGATAGAAAACTTAAGTGTGTTCGTTTTTAAGGTATGCATTTTATTATTGAAATGCAACTCAATGATTAGGAGCTCTGCTTCACATCAAGATCAGCTTAGAATAAAAATAAAAATCCTAAGTATGCATTTACCATCCCATGCACATTTAAACATCTGTCTTATTTCATGTTTACCTTCAGAAGATAATTCCGAGAATTAAATTACAAAGCGTATCAATTCTTTTTTATGATTACATATCCTTTCTTTAATTTGACAATTTCATAAGGAGCTTTGTAGTGAACATGAATTTTAAATTAAAAATTTCACGTCATAATTAAGTTCGATTATGGTGCTTGGTCTTGCAGGTAGGATACGTGCTAACATGTGGAGACTTGAAAACATATATTTTGACTGCATATATATTCCACAGTAGAAGAGTATAATTATACTTTTTATAGTATAGTACAAAAGAAACAGTTTTAAAAATATGTACCATATTCAAACAACACAGAAGTAAACAACACATTGTAAATCCAACATTGCAATATTAGTGTAGGTAGTGTTGCTAACACTGTCATAGGTGTACAATCAATGTCTATATTGAGGAAAGAAAATTTCTTCAACTTGCATGCCTTTTCATTATAAAATCTCGCATAGCAGATGAACTGGGATTGCAAATCTAAGGGAAAGCTAAAAACCAAGAAGCCAATGGTACTCCATGTTCTTTACCTCCAACAATTATGTTCCTCATCGCATTTTTCAATGTGCTTTCTGATGGGAATATTATGGATCTCAAAGGTGAATTATGTGTGCTGCTAATGTAATGTTTGGGAGGCAATCGTTACAGGGGGATAAAAAGCAATGATGAAAGGAGGGAAAGATTATGTCATTCACAAAACCACAACTGCCTGTATTTTTCTGTATTTGGGAATGGAATTTGGTTTGGTTTTTTATGTAACTTCCTTGAATTTCAATTTTTTAAAAAAAGAGCAAGAGGAAAACTTAATTGAAAAAAAGAAAATTTCAGAAAAAAGCAAAACAAAAGTGCAAAACAAAACAAGAATAGAAAAGGAATAGCTTTCAACTTTCTTTGTCTGGAAATAAATAAAAAAATATGTCAAATTCAGACTCTAAAGTTCCTAATAGTCTACACAACATTATTTCCATAATCCCTTATTTGTAATCATCAAATCCAAAAATCATTTCTACCAGTCTCTTGCAAAAAGACAAAAAGTGGTTTCTTGGTAGAAATACAATTGGTCAAAGTCTTTTTTAATCAAAGTTTCGTCATTTCTGTCAATTCCATCAGCTCAGCCATCCATTCTTCCTTTGTGGGTATCTGTAAGCCCTTTCAGCTTTGTGCATATAGGAGCCTTGACATTGTTTTATACATAAAAACAAAATTCCATAAGATCTTTCCATCCATTAACCCCAAAAGGAAAATCTCTAGCTTTAATTGTATGCTAATTTTTAAAATCTTCTGACTCAAACCCCATATTGGATTCCAATGTTTTGTAGCTCTCTTAATGTTGTTTGGGGATGGAATATGAATTATTTTAAGTTTTGTTAGCTGAGTCTTTACAGGTTTCTTTGAAATGGTAGAAAGTGCTGCCAGATGCCAACACAATTGTGTTTTGCACTTAAAGAATGGCAAAAAGTCATTCTACAGATACCGAAGTAATGGAAAAGTTAAACAATGTAGTAAGTTTTACTTCTGAGTGAATTTACAGAATCATAATTGTTCTGGCAACTGCATACTCAATCTAACAAAAATAACTTCCAAATCCCATAGTAAATAATAATGCCACAAATTGCTTAGTCTTTGTGTAGTTGCTGAAATAGGTAAAGAAGACACATCAGTTTAGATAAAAGACTACTGCTTCTTTCTATTTGCTGAGTTTAATATTAACTTGGATATTTCTGCAATAACAAGAAGAGAGACTCAACAATTTCCAAAGGGCCATTTTAAAAAGCCTTGTAAAATTCTGTAAGGAAGAAATGCAGATTTCAGTTTTCATAATTGATGCATTTACCAACCAACCCTTTGGTGGGAATCCTGCTGCTGTTTGTCTTCTTGAAGATGTAAGTTTTTAACAAATCCCTTTAGTTTAAAAAAATTAATTAGCAATGTCTACTATTTGAGAGGTGAGAGGTGCCATTTCCTTTTATTAGAATTTACTTGACTGTTTATACAAAGATTAACTATATTGCTTATTTAAATTACAAATGGAGGTGTGGCTGGGAGGTTTGTCCTTAAGAAAATCTTTTGCCAGTATTTTATGAAGCCACTGTAGATTGCCAAAGATTTTGTGTGTATTCCGGGAAAGTTTTCAATTGAAACTGAAATACAGCCTTGCATTTAACGTGGCATGATCTGTAACCAAGCTTTGCAAAGGTAGAACACAGTTCTTTCAAAACTGGAATTTTTTGCAGATTAGTTTCATGTTTCTTTCTTTTGAATCAAAAATATTGCTACAACTTTGTATGAACAGTGAGCTGATTATACAAAATTGAGAGAACAAAGACCACAGTATTATATTTCAAAGTTACCACAAGATGGCGATGGTTAAAAACATATAATACATCGTGGTTACCAGGATATTCCTTTTGTTTAGCTGGGCTTCAAAAATAGAAAATTTGGTTGATAAATTCATTAAGATGATGTTTGGATGCCCATGTATCATTTCTAAGATCCCTGCCTCAATTGTTCAGAATTGTTCAGAATTCTTTTATTATTTCAACAGATTTTTGTTTGTCAACAAAAAATACAAAATAGAAAAACAGAAAAACTATCATCCAATCCTAACAATGAAAACAAAAAGAAAAAAAAAATGTGCACAAAAAAAAGAGGGGTGGGGAGAAAAATGGGAGTTGAGCAGCCTCTAACTTCACAGCCATTTTTTGCAACGCAACATGATGGGGACTGTTTTATATTTTAAAATTTGTTTATTTAAATTTATTACATTTGGTAAATTCAATAAATTTGGTTGAAACTGTCCACCTGACCAGAAACAGAAGAAAGCAAAAAGAAGCTGGAGAACGGAAAACTTTGGACATAACAAGTGTATCATGTTTGATCACACTAGATTTCCTAGCTAACTTTTGGCAGCCATTTTGTGTATGTGTGAGAAAGGATTACAGATTGCAGATTAGCAGAGTTGGAAGGGACCTTGTAGGTCATCTAGTCATCTAGCCCAAGCAGGAGACTCTACACCATTTCTGACAGGTGGAAGTCCAGTCTCTTTAAGAGAGACCATGTGTTCTCAACATTTCAGATGTGCCTCCCAAATTTAAAGATCTCCTGAAATATAGCCTAAAACTTATTTTGACCAGTATGTTTCCAGTTTGGATGGTGGCAATCAAATCCTTGTCAGAGAGATTTAGGGGGTGTTAAGTCCTGAGTATGGGCGCAAGGAACGGAGACAAGACATCGAACGGTGACTTCAACTCTTTATTGTTAAATAAGAACAGAGCAAATACTTGGGCAGCAGCAGCTCTTTTATAGAGCTGGCTGCTGTCAAAACAACCAATGATTTGAGTTTACCGCTTTCACAAGCATCCAATCAGAGGGGCCCGTTAACAGCCAATCAGACTGGCCAGAAACGACCAATCACGACTCGCTATTCGCGGGCCAATGAGAAGTGCAGGATTACAAGCCTGCTGTAAAGTAAAGCTGTTTAGGGTTGTACCGCTGCGTTGGCTTAGTCCACAACACCCCTCCCCCCTAGGTTCCGTCTGAGGGTTGGGGTGACGTATTCTCGTAAATAGGCAGGTCGCTTCACCTGTCTGCTTAACCTGCGCTGTTCCACCGGTTTCTGTCCTGGCTCTGGTTCTGGTGGGCTGCTAGCTGGGTTGGATGGTGAAAATTGTGGCCCTGGGCTGCTTTCCCTGCTTACGCCAGTGCTGTCTTCCGGGTTCCCTGGATCTGTTTCCATCACAGTGCTGTCACGCGGCGAGGCCACTCCCTGGCTCGGTTCTCCTTCTGACGGTGAGTATCCCCGGGTTGGTTGTGTAGACTGTTGGGTTTCGATTGTTATTTCTTCTTCGGCCTCCTCAATGTTCCTTCCCCCCCCACCGCAGCTAGAGATTCCAGGGCTGAGATAGGACTAGGTGCTAATCTGGAACGGAGTTGGTCTATGTGGCGCTTCCACATCTTACCATCTGCAGTTTGTAGGCGATAGGATCGGGGTCCCATAAGTTGCGTTATGGTAGCGGGGACCCACAATGGGTCGCCCGAGAAGTTTTTCGCAAACACGAGGTCACCTTCCTGGAATGCCCGTCACTTGCTGCTGGATCCTGGGGGTTGTTCAGGCGTGTAGTTTGGGTGGAGGCGATTGAGATGCGAGCGAAGTTTCCGGCCCATCAGGAGTTCAGCTGGGGTTCTGTTCGTGGTACTGTTTGGGGTTATGTGCTGGAGCAGAAGCATCCGGTTTATTTTGTCATCAATGTCGCTGTGGTCCATTTTATGCCAAGTCTTTTTTACAAATTGAACCATTCGCTCAGCCCTACCATTGGCTGCAGGGTGAGCTGGCGATAAGGCATGGTGGATGCCCCAATCTGCTAGCTACTGTTCAAATGGCAGGGCAGTGAATTGGGGGCCATTATCGGAGACCAGGACATCCGGCAATCCATGGGTAGCGAATAGCTTATTCAGCTTTTTAGTGACTACCTCTGTGGTGGTGCCTTTCATCTTGTGGACTTCAAGCCAGTTTGAATAGGCATCCACTGTTAGGAGGAAAGTGTGTCCTCTTATGGGTCCCGCAAAATCGATGTGGATATGGGACCAAGGACCTCGAGGCGTTTCCCACTGAGTTGGGGGAGTTTTTGGAGGAGTAGAGCGAGTCTCCTGGCATTTGCTGCACTTTGCTATCCAGGTCTCTATCTGTTTGTCTAAGCCAGGCCACCATGCGTAACTCCTGGCCAATGCCTTCATCTGCACGATGCCTGGATGTCCATCGTGCAACATTTTTAATACTCTATGTTGCAATTTCTCCGGGATTACAACTCTGTCTCCCCACACGATGCAGCCCTTTTGGGAGAATAGCTCTGTTTGTCGATTCCTAAATGGCTTGAACGTGTCATTGGTTGTACTGACCGGCCAACCCCATTCCACCCAGCTGAGGACTCGTGCCAAAACAGGGTCCTTTTGTGTTTCTAAGGCGATGTCTCGAGCGGTCAGCGGCGGCGATTTGAGGGTTTCGATTTGCAATACGGCTAAGGTTGGAGCTGGGTCCTCTATGACGTCTGGTAGTGGAGAGTGGCTCAAAGCATCAGCGTGGGGAATGGTTTTCCCCGGGCGGTGTTGCAATCGGTAATCGTAGGTGGCTAAAAATTCTGACCAAC
Organism: Hydrophis major; assembly: GCA_033807585.1. Taxonomy (NCBI): domain Eukaryota; kingdom Metazoa; phylum Chordata; class Lepidosauria; order Squamata; family Elapidae; genus Hydrophis; species Hydrophis major. Next base: position 98,381,820 of record CM066331.1, read on the forward strand.
GTGTCATTCTTGGTGATAAGATATGGGGAGTTGGTTTGTTTCCTACCAAAATACCAAGTAGCGACTTGTGGTCTGCAATTATGGTAAAGGGTCTCCCATACACATATTCATGGAAACATTTAATTGCGGATACAATAGCGAGAGCCTCTTTATCAAGTTGACTATAGATTCTTTCGGTCTTAGACAAAGTTCTTGAAAAGAACACAATAGGTGCCTCATTTCCATTTGGTAGGACATGGCTTAAAATGGCTCCCACTCCAAATGGTGAGGCATCACAGGTAACTGTCAAGGGTAGAGTCTCATTGTATTGCATTAATACAGCATCGGAGGTTAAGAGGTCTTTTACTTGTTGAAATGCCCTTTCTTCACTCCATCCCCAGACCCAGGAAGCCTTTTTGTCAAGAAGTCTATGTAGGGGCTCAGCTATGGTTGCCTTCTGGGGCAAGAAGATGTTATAAAAGTTAATGAGTCCCAGGAAGGCTTGGAGGTCTGTCTTATTCCTAGGTCTCGGGGCGTTTTTGATTGCGGTTAGTTTTTTTTCAGTGGGGTGGATTCCCTGTCTGTCGAGAAGGTATCCCAGGAACTCCACTCTCTCCATACAAAGTTGACACTTGTCCCTTTTTACCTTCAGACCAGCGTCTTTAAATTTCTATAGAACTTTTTGGAGTCGTTGTACTAATAACTCTTTAGTGGGGGCAGCTATTAGGAGGTCGTCAAAATAAGGCACGACGCCTTTTATGCCTTGTAATAGTCTCTCCATTAAACTTTGGAAAATGCCAGGCGCCACGCTTACTACGAATTGGAGTCTATGGCACTTGAAGGTGCCTCTATGTGTAACTATTGTCTGGGCTTCTGCAGTTGTCGCGTCTACAGGTAATTGCTGGTACGCCTGAGCTAAGTCCAATTTCGCAAATATTTTTCCGCCACCCAGGGAATGAAGAAGGTGTTGGACCACCGGTACTGGGTAAGCGCTCTGTTGAAGAGCATGATTTAGGGTGGCCCGGTAATCCCCACAAATTCTTAACAAACCATCTGGCTTCATGGGCGTTACTATTGGAGTTTTCCAACGTGCATGGTCAATTGGTTCCAACACGCCCTGGGCTATCAGTTTATCTAGCTGCTCGTCGATCTTCGGCTTGAGGGCAAAAGGCACCCGACGAGGCTTAAGCCGAATAGGAGCTACATCAGGGCTGAGATTAAATGATATAGGGGTCCCCTTGTACTTGCCTAATGTTCCTGTGAACACGTCCTGGAATTCCTGGATGAGGGCCTCTTCCCAGTTGTCACTTCTGGTTTGGTGTATGCCAGCTAGTTCAATCCTGAGTGGGGCGAACCACTGTAACCTTAACAAACTGGGTCCGTCACGATCGACGACAGTCAGGGGAAGCGTCGCGGTGCGGTCCTTGAAGGATACTTGGACGAGGCTGGAACCGACAACTGGAATTCTGTTTCCCTGGTAGTCTTTTAGGATGATTCGTTGAGTGCTGAGGTCCTGGTGGCAGATGGCAGGGATCAGCTGTTTGAGGGTTTTCCAGGATACCATCGATAGGGATGATCCCGAATTGACTTCCATCACGCACGGTCGATTCTCAATAGTAACCCTTACGCAGATCTTTCTTGCATCGAACGATGAAGTGTGGCCGATAATAATGGTTTTGTGGGCCTCTTCTCGTCTCGTTGAAGAGGCAGGTGCTCGATTTCTATAGTAGTAGTGGTTGTTCCATTGGTGGTTCAGGCGGTCCCGATTCTCAGGAGGTTTGCCTGTCTCCCGGTGGAGGTTGTTCTCCCTTCGGCTGCGACTGGACTCTCGCTTGCTTCTGCAGACCTTCGTGATGTGGTCTCTTTTCCCGCAGTTACGGCAGAGTGCGTCGAGGAATTTGCAGTCCAATCATGGGTGGTTTGCCCCGCAACCAGCACATTGGCGTGGACGTCTCTGATTCCTTTGCTCTCGTTCCGAGCGGAGCCGGAGCAGAGCACATCCTCACTGTCTGAGGATGACTCGAGGTCTTCGTGGTGGGTGGTGATAGCGTGCTTCTCAATGGCGAGCGGACTATTGTTAGCGAGTTGGCGAAGCGGTGCATTCGCTCGGTGCATTCGAGCGGTTGACTTCCTGGTTGCTTCTGCAGCAGTAGCGTCGGCGATGACACCTGCAAGGCTGATGTTTCCTTTCGCCATAAGTTTACTCTGCATGTGTGGTGCGTCTAATCCCAGAACTATGCGGTCTCTCAGGGCTTCCTCGAGGTTTGCAAAACCACAAAGGCCTCCTAGGTTCCGGAGGTCAGCTACGAAATCCCCAACGCTTTCATTCTTCCGCTGGTCCCTCTGGTAAAACTCGTGTCTTTGTATCAGTGTAGGTACTGCGGGTGCTTAATGAGCCCGGAGGATTGGGGCGAGGGTATCCCAATCCATGGTCTTCACTTCCGCCGGTTTTGCCAGTGCTTTAGCCATTTTGAAAATGGTGGGGCCGCAATGAGTCAGAAACACCACTCGTTTCTTGCCAGGCTTAGCATCTTTTAAATTGTTGGTCTCTAGGAACATCTGGAAGCGATCTATATACGAGTCCCAGTCTTCGGTTGCTGGGTCAAATGGAGCGGGTGGTATGGCGCCACTGGTCATCTTGCTGTTTGTTGCGTGCGCTCTTCAGCCATGTGCTCTGTCTTGTTTGATGCGTACTTAGTCAGCTCTATTGTCTCCGCATCCCATCCTCATCGCCAGTATTAAATCCTGAGCATGGGCGCAAGGAACGGAGACGAGACATCGAACGGTGACTTCAACTCTTTATTGTAAAATAAGAACAGAGCAAATACTTGGGCAGCAGCAGCTCTTTTTATAGAGCTGGCTGCTGTCAAAACAACCAATGATTTGAGTTTGCCACTTTTACACGCGTCCAATCAGAAAGGCCCGTTAACAGCCAATCAGACTGGCCAGAAATGACCAATCACGACTCGCTATTCGTGGGCCAATGAGAAGTGCAGGATTACAAGCCTGCTGTAAAGTAAAGCTGTTTAGGGTTGTACCGCTGTGTTGGCTTAGTCCATAACAGGGGGAATCACCATGACATATGCAACTAGGCAGAGGTGGTATTCAGCAGGTTCTGACCAGTTCTGGAGAACTGGTAGTGGTACTTTTGAGTAGTTTGAGAACAGGCAAATGCCACCTCTGACTGGAGATTTTACAGTATCCTTCCCCTGCCACACCCACCAAGCCATGCTCACAAAACCTACAGTAAATGAAATTGAATCCCACCACTGCACCTAGGCCCGCAAAATCATGCACTGCATCTGTTGCAGTATTTCTCATCCTTGGCAACTTCAAGGCATGTGGACTTTAACTCCCAGAATTCCCCAGCCCAACCATACTGACTAGGGAATTTTGGGAATTGAAGTCCATGCTCCTTAAAGTTGCCACGTTTGAGAAACACTGTTCTAGGCCTGCTTCACTTGCCCCTGTTAACTATAGGACTATTGGAAGAATGATCCTTCTGGGGTCAGTTCCAAGTGGGGAAAAAGACACTGGAAACATGGAGGCTGTTTGGAAAGATAGTTTAATGGTGGACAGGATCACATGGCTTAGACTAGAGCTCCAAAGAAGGAAGGGCTGTGTTGTGAATTAATAAAAGTACTTGAATAAAGATTATTAAGAGCTTGAAGTAAAGTGCAGGGTTCTGACCCTGCACTTCTGATTGGCCGATAATAGCGACATCGGATTGGTCCATTCAGGAGAATCTGATTGGCTATTAACGAGCCCCTCCCATTGGTTAACGGAGCTAGCGCTCCCTGTGTTTTCATTGGTTAAATACTCAAGAGCTTGCCTATATAAAGGGGGCTATTGCGGCCATAGAGCTGAGCTGTTACACATGTAAATAAAGAGTTTGAAGTTCACTGTTCACTGGCTCATCTCCTCCTTAGCGCCCATGCTCAGAACTTAACACTGGCGACGATGGTGGGATGTGGAGATGTCAGAGCTGACTGAACGACGAAGAACGATAACAGAGCACGTGGCTGAAACGCACCAACGGCGGAACCATGTCCAGCGGCGTCATACCACCCGCTCCATTCGACCCTGCACAAGAAGAATGGAACTCATATATGGATCGTTTCCAGATGTTTCTGGAGACCAGCAATTTGAAGGATGCCACTACCGGAAAGAAACGGGCGGTATTCCTAACTCATTGCGGGCCAACCGTATTCAAGATGGCCAAGGCACTAGCGAAACCGGCACAAGTAAAGTTTATGGACTGGGACGTCCTCAAACCCCTGCTGAGGGTTCACTATGCACCGACTGTGCCAACGCTCGTTAGAAGGCATGAATTTTACCAGAGAAGTCAGCGGAAGGGCGAAAGTGTTGCTGATTTCATAGCGGATCTCCGGAATCTGGGAGGCCTATGCGAGTTTGCTGACCTAGAAGAAGTCCTAAGAGACCGAATAGTTCTGGGATTAGATGCTCCAGGCACACAGGGTAAGCTGATGGTGAAAGGCGACATTAGCCTTAAAGATGCCATCGCTGAAGCTACTGCAGCAGAAGCAACCAGGAAGTCGGTTGCCCAAATGCGCCACACCCACGCCCGCTTCGCCAACTCGCCCGCAAAATTTCACCCCAGTCAGAAGGACAGCTTATGATAGCCCACCACAAGGACCTCGAATCGTCATCAGAAAGCGATGAAGAAGAGGTCCACCGACTTCGGTCCAAACGAGACCAATGCCAGAGATCGCAGTACCAATGCGCTGGTTGTGGAGCAAGCCACTCCCAGTCAGAATGCAAATTCCTCGATGCGCTCTGCCATGTGTGCGGGAAAAGAGGCCATATCGGACGGGTCTGTAGAAGCAAGCTAGGACCCAGCCAGCCCTCAAGGTGGGCTAACTATCGCCAACCGACAGGAAGCCGTCCTGTAAAGCGAGAACCCGTGAACCACCAATGGAACAACCACTCCTACAGAAACAAAACCCAAACGATCACGATCGGTCACGCCTCATCTCTTGATGCAAAGAAGATCCGAGGGAAAGTGGCCATCGAAAACCAGCCCTGCCTGATGGAAGTGGATTCAGGATCATCCCTCTCGATGGTTTCCTGGAAGACCCTGAAGCAGCTCATCCCTACTGTCCGGCGGCAAGACCTCAGATTCCAAAGACTCATACTCAAAGACTATCAAGGAAATCGAATTCTGGTCGTTGGATCCAGCCGAGTCTGGGTATCGTTTAAGAACCATACAGCATTCCTACCCCTGACTGTAATCGACAGGGATCGGCTTAGTTTGTTAGGCCTCCAATGGTTCGCTCCACTCGGAATTGAAGTAGCTGGCATTCACCGAACCTGCAGCAGCGACTGGGAAGAGGACCTCGTCCAAGAATTCCAGGACGTCTTTGCAGAAAAACTAGGCGAGTACAAGGGGACCCCGATATCATTTAACCTCAATCCCGAAATAGCTCCCATCCGCCTTAAGCCTCGTCGAGTTCCATTTGCCCTTAAACCAAAGATTGATGAGCAGCTTGATAAATTAATAGCCCAGGGTGTGTTAGAACCAACCGATCACTCTCCCTGGGAAACCCCAATCATGACACCCATCAAGCCGGATGGATCGATAAGAATTTGTGGGGACTACCGAGCCACCCTGAACCACGCCCTTCAACAAAACGCTTACCCGGTACTGGTGGTGCAACACCTCCTCCATTCCCTGGATGGCGGAAAAGTCTTCACTAAACTAGACTTAGTCCAGGCATACCAACAACTGCCTGTAGACAAAAAAACGGCAGAGGCCCAAACGATCGTTACACACGGAGGTGCGTTTAAATGTAACCGACTCCAGTTCGGAGTAAGCATAGCCCCGGAAATCTTTCAAAGTTTGATGGAAAGACTATTACAAGGGATAAAAAGCATTGTCCCATATTTTGATGATGTGTTAATTGCTGCCCTGACTCGGAAAATACTAAAGGATCGCCTGGGGTTGGTTCTCCAGAGATTTAAAGACTCAGGTCTCAAAGTTAAAAAAAACAAGTGTCAACTATGTACGGATCGTGTAGAATTTTTAGGATATTTAATTGATAGTCAAAGGCATTCACCCCACCGATAGCAAACTTAGGGCAATCAAAAACGCCCCAAAACCCTGAAATAAGGCCGACCTCCAGGCTTTTCTAGGCCTCATCAATTTTTATAATGTTTTCCTGCCTCACAAAGCAACCGTAGCCAAACCCCGACATCGTTTGTTGGACAAAAAAGCAACCTGGGTATGGGGACACAGAGAGGAGTAGGTGTTTCAACATGTGAAAAATTTATTGACTTCTGATGCTGTTTTGATGCAGTATAACAAGACTTTGCCTTTAACGATCACATGTGATGCATCACCATTTGGAGTGGGTGCCATTTTGAGGCATGTTTTGCCAAACGGTAGTGAAGCCCCTGTTGCCTATTTCTCAAAGACGTTATCAAAAGCAGAACGCAATTACAGTCAAATTGAGGCCCTTGCTATTATGTCTGCTGTTAAGAGATTTCATGAATATGTGTATGGCCGAGCCTTTACTATAGTGACTGACCACAAACCTTTGCTGGGAATAATAGCGGGAGATAGGCCAACACCTTATATATTATCTCCCAGAATGACTCGCTGGTCAGAATTCTTGGCTGCGTATAATTACAAGTTGCAACACCGCCCGGGGAAGGCCATTCCCCACGCCGACGCATTGAGCCGTGTTCCACTTCTGGAGACCATTGATGACCCCGCTCTGACAGTTACAACACTGCAGATCGAGACACTTCGAACACTGCCACTAACAGCTCGAGATATCACGATTGAAATGAAACGCGACCCTATTTTAGCATGAGTCCTCAGTTGGGTCGAGTGTGAATGGCCATGGAACAGATACCTGACGACTATGTCCCATTCAAGAATCGACAAACGGAATTATTTTCCCAGAAGGGCTGCATTATCTGGGGTGATAGAGTCGTTGTCCCAGAGCGGTTACGACGAGCGATACTAAGAACCTTGCACGATGGCCACCCCGGCATTGTGCGCATAAAAGCCCTCGCACGAAGCTACGCGTGGTGGCCGGGTATCGACAAGCAGATCGAGACATGGGTAAAAGCTTGTCACAAATGCCAGGAAGTAAGCAACGCCCCTCCGAAAGCAACCCCGACTGAATGGGAAACACCGAGGGGACCATGGTCCTGTATTCATCTGGACTTTGCGGGACCTACCAAAGGACACACATTTTTATTAACGGTGGATGCCTACTCGAACTGGCTTGAAATCCATGAAATGAGAAATACAACAACCGAATCAGTCATCAGGAAACTAGACAGACTATTTGCAACACATGGATTACCAGACGTTCTGGTATCCGACAACGGGCCCCAATTTACCGCGCTGTCCTTTGAACAGTACCTGGCGGACCACGGTATTCACCATGCGCTGACTTCGCTGGCGCATTCTGCGGCCAACAGAACGGCCGAGCACATGGTACAATTCGTCAAGAAAACCTTGCATAAAATGGACTATGGCGATATAGAAGACAAGATTAACCGGATACTCCTTTTGCAGCATATCACTCCGCACAGCGTCACCAATAAAACTCCTGCCGAGTTATTGATGGGGCGGAAGCTCCGCTCCCACCTTGACCATCTGCACCCATCATATGAACCTGAAAAACCACACGGATCCAGCGGGAAATGCCGTAATTTCCAGGTAGGCGACTTGGTTTTCGCTAGGAACTTTTCGGGCGATCCGTTGTGGGTCGAGGCAACTGTAGTCCAAGTAACCGGCCCCAGATCATACCGCGTGAGATGTCGTGACGATAGAATATGGAAGCGCCATATTGATCAGCTGCGTTCAAGGCTACAGTAGGGGATCTCCGAGTCCCCTGACTTCCAAACCGAGGGGGAAGGAGATACCGAGGAAGCTGAATTTGAAACGGCAGAAAGCTTAAGCGGAAGTAATGACCGCTCAGAGGCAACACGTGAAGAAGGATCGGGGATGGGGGTGAGCTCGCCTCAAGGAGATGCCGAGAACATTAGCGGCAATGAAAATTTGAATACAGAACTGGAGGCACCCTCTTCACCAGATAATGTCCTACCCCAACAAGACTGTAGCCAAATACTGGGAGAACAACGTAAATCAAATAGACAATCAAAACAACCTGCCTACCTCAAAGACTATGTGACCACACCCCTTAAGCGGAACCCGGGGGGGAAGGGGTGTTGTGAATTAATAAAAGTACTTGAATAAAGATTATTAAGAGCTTGAAGTAAAGTTCAGGGTTCTGGCCCTACACTTCTGATTGGTTGATAATAGCGACATCAGATTGGTCCGTTCAGGAGAATCTGAATGGCTATTAACGAGCCTCTCCCATTGGTTAACGGAGCTAGCGCTCCCTGTGTTTTCATTGGTTAAATACTCAAGAGCTTGCCTATATAAAGGGGGCCATTGCGGTCATAAAGCTGAGCTGTTACACATGTAAATAAAGAGTTTGAAGTTCACTGTTCACCGGCTCGTCTCCTCCTTAGCACCCATGCTCAGAACTTAACAGGCTGAGATTCTGAAAGTGCCTGGGTTTTATATCCTCTGTTGGGATTTGAAATTGATCTTGTATTCTGACTGGTTGTCAGACTCCCATGGGGCTAACTCTGTAGGCTGTCCTTAGTCCCAGGCTTGATTGAGCCTTGCTGGATGATGATGTAATGAAAGGGCTTTAGGTAATTCCTATACCTCTGCCTGGAGATCTTTGTTATGTAAAGTAGGCTGGCCTAGGCCAGAGTAATGGCCCATTAGCAAAAGTGGGGGTGAACTTCTACTTCTGAAGTGAGTTTCTGCTTCTGAGTTTCTATTCTTTTTAGGGGAAATAGTCTGCCTTTTTAATATTTCCTACGATATTTCATTTTTCTAGGAGAGGGGTGGGTGATAACTTCCTACAGGACTCTTGTAGTTCTATCCTAGGATTTACTTCTGGATCAACGAAATGCTTGCCAAAGCTAACTATTTTCATAAAGCTGGGTACATGCTTGATTCTGGGGGTTCTCTCCCATCATGAGGGCCACCTCTCACCAGCTTCTCCTGGAAAACTGTCCCAGCCACTTTCTGCCTGGTTTGCCATTGACAGCCACCCTCTGCATAGACAGAACACTGGTCTACCACTTGTGGCTTTTTGATAGGTCTTTTAATGTGATTTCTCCACCGTGCTATGCCTGGCCTTTCCTGTCAAATCCAGCGCTGCAGTTTTCTTAGGCCTTCTCCTGCTAGGTCATACAAGATTCTGGCTGGTGGACACCCATTGTGTTAAGTATGGAGCATGGGTGAGAAAGAATGGAGACGAGCCTCTGGAACGGTGAACTTCAACTCTTTATTTACATAGTGACTGCTCAAACTCAATGGCAGTTATAGCCCTCCTTATATAGGCAACCCAATAACTATTAACCAATAACAATCTAGGAGTGCTAGCTCCCTTAACCAATAAGAACGCTCTGTTTATGGCCAATCGGATTCCCCAGAACGGGCCAATCCGATCCTGCCGTTAACAGCCAATCAGAAGTGCAGGGCCAGAACCCTGCACTTGACTCCAAGCTTAAGATATCTTTATTAAGGCCTATGCATTCACAACACCCCTTCCCCATGGCTTCTGTTTACAGGGCGCAGTTTCATTGTCCTTTAGATAGTACGGTTGCTTTATTAGTCTTTTTGATTTTTGCTGCGTGTTTTGCATTTGGCTGCAATCTCGCTGAGGTAGATTGTTGTCGACGGGGTTGCCTCTGGTTCAGAGTTCACGTTTCCGTCGTCAACAATATCTTCGGCAACTCTCTGAGGTGAATCTTTTCCCTTCTCTAGTTCCAATTCCTGTGTCTCTATTCCGCCATCGTTCCCTTCAAATGGGTTTTCTTCTAATTGAAATTCGTCTTCTTCCGTATCTCCCCCCCCCTCAGTTTGGTCATAAAGGAGTTCAGAATTGCCCGACCGGAGCCGTGATCATAATTGATCGATATGGCATTTCCATAGTCTATCGTCAAGGCATTGTACAAGGTAGGATCTCGGGCTGGTTACACGAACTACTGTTGCCTCTACCCACAGTGGATCACCCGATAGGTTTTTTGCGTATACCAAATCGCCTACCTGGAAGGCACGACATCGGCCGCTGGATCCTAGTGGTTTTTCCGGTTCATAAGCTGGGTGTAACCGGTTGCGGTGGGAGCAGAGTTTTCGTCCCATTAGCAGTTCGGTGGGAGTTTTGTTGGTGACGCTATGAGGTGTGATGTGTTGTAGAAAAAGGATTCAGTTGATTTTGTCGTCGATGTTATCATAGTCTAATTTCTGCAAGGTTTTCCAAACAAATTGGACCATGCGCTCAGCCCTGCCATTGGTCACAGGGTGCACAGGCGAGGTGAGCACATGTTGGATGCCATGGTCAGCCAGGTACTGCTCGAAGGAAAGCGCGGTAAATTGGGGCCCGTTGTTGGATACCAGAACGTCTGGTAATCCGTGGGTTGCAAACAGTCTTTCCAATTTTTTGATAACCGCTTCAGTGGTTGTGTTCGTCATGCGGTGAATCTCGAGCCAATTCGAGTAGGCATCGACGGTTAGAAGAAAGGTGTGGCCTTTGGTCGGCCCCGCAAAATCCAGGTGAATACGGGACCAGGGTCCCCGTGGTGTCTCCCATTCGGAAGGGATGGCTTTTGGTGGGGCGTTGCTCACTTCCTGGCATCTATGACAAGCTTTAACACAATTTTCGATTTGCTTGTTGATGCCTGGCCACCATGTGTAGCTTCGTGCGAGGGCTTTCATCCGCACGATACCGGGGTGGCCATCGTGCAAGGTTCTCAGTACTGCTTTTTGGAGTTGTTCTGGGATAACGACTCTATCGCCCCAGATGACACAGCCTTTTTGAGAGAACAACTTCGTTTGTCGAGTCTTGAATGGTGTGAAGTCATCTGATAATTGGTCCAATGGCCATCCACGTTCTACCCAGCCTAGGACTCGCGCCAAGGTGGGGTCACGTCTGGTTTCTCTTGCGATATCTCTAGCGGTTAATGGCGGTGAGTGGAGTGTTTCAATTTGTAACGTGGTTACTGTTGGTGCGGGATCGTCGAGAGTCTCTGGAAGCGGTGCTCGGCTCAATGCGTCGGCGTGGGGAATGGCTTTCCCCGGGCGGTATTGCAGCCGATAATTATAAGCAGCCAAGAATTTTGACCAGCGAGTCATCCTGGGGGATAATATGTAGGGAGTCAGCTTATCTCCAGCTATTATCCCCAATAATGGTTTATGGTCAGTCACGATAGTAAAAGCCCGGCCATACACGTACTCATGAAATCTTTTAACGGCCGATACAATTGCGAGGGCTTCTTTATCGATTTGGCCATAATTTCGCTCAGTTTTTGAAAGTGTCTTTGAAAAATATGCAACAGGGGCTTCGTTGCCATTAGGCAGTACATGTCTCAGAATGGCACCCACTCCGAAGGGCGAAGCATCACATGTGATATTTAACGGCAAAGTCTCATTGTACTGCATGAGTACAGAGTCAGAAGTCAGTAGTTTTTTTACATTACGGAACACCTGTTCTTCTTTATGACCCCATAACCAATTTGCTTTCTTGTCTAGCAAACGATGTAATGGCTCAGCGACCGTTGCTTTATGTGGTAGAAATACATTATAAAAGTTGATGAGGCCTAGGAACTCCTGGAGATCGGCCTTGTTCCAAGGCCTGGGAGCGTTTTTTATTGCTCTTAATTTACTGTCGGTAGGGTGAATACCCTGACTGTCAATTAGGTACCCTAAAAACTCAACACTATCTGTACACAATTTACACTTATTCTTTTTCACCTTAAGACTGGCGTCTTGGAATTTTTGTAGGACCAACTTTAAACGATCCCGTAAGATTTTTTTTGTAGGTGCAGCAATTAATACATCCTCAAAGTAGGGGACCACGCCTTTAATCCCTTGTAGTAGCCTCTCCATAAGGCTCTGAAATATCCCCGGGGCTACACTGACTCCGAATTGGAGCCAGGTACATTTAAAGGCACCTCGGTGCGTCACAATCGTTTGTGCCTGTGCCGTCTTTTCATCAACAGGTAATTGCTGATATGCCTGAGCTAAGTCTAATTTGGCGAAGACTTTTCCGCCCCCCAGGGAATGGAGGAGATGCTGCACCACCGGCACCGGATATGCATTTGCTGTAGGGCGTAGTTCAGGGTGGCCCGGTAGTCCCCACAAATTCGGATTGAACCATCCGGCTTAATGGGTGTTACAATTGGGGTTTCCCAAGGAGAGTGATCGGTAGGTTCTAGTACCCCCTGAGCTATTAGTTTATCGAGTTGTTCATCAATTTTCAGCTTTAAGGCAAACGGAACTCGACGAGGCTTAAGGCGGATGGGAGCTATCTTTGGATTAAGGCTGAACGATATTGGGGTCCCCTTGTACTCGCCTAATTTTTTCACGAATACGTCCTTGAATTCATGGATGAGGTCCTCCTCCCAGTCACTTCCGCTGACTCGGTTTATGCCTGCCACTTCAATGCCAAGTGGCGCGAACCATTGGAGACCTAGCAGACTAGGCCGATCTTTGTCGATCACAGTTAGCGGTAAGTATGCTGTGTGCTTCTTGAATGAGACCTGGACTCGGCAGGAACCAACAACAGGGATTCGATTCCCTTGATAGTCCTTAAGAATAAGTTTTTGGAAGTGGAAGTCTTGGCACTGGATCGTGGGGATGAGTTGCTTGAGGATCTTCCAGGACACCATCGAAAGGGACGATCTCGAGTCGACTTCCATGTGGCAAGGCTGGTTCTCGATGGCCACTGTAATTCAGATTTTCTTGGCATCCAAGGCAGAGGCATGACCGATAGTGATAGTATGGTGAGCCTCTTCTTGCTGCAAAACTCAGTTTCTGTAGGAGTGGTTTACTGGTTCTCGCCTTACAGGACGGTTTCCTGTCGATTGGTGATAGTTAGCCCCTTTTGAGGCCTGGCCAGGTGCTTGTAAACTTTGGCAGACCCGTCCGATGTGGCCTCTCTTCCCGCACTCATCGGCAGAGCGCGTCGCGGAATTTGCATTCAGACCTGGCATGGTTGGCTCCACAGCCAGCGCAAGGGCGTAGGGACTTCGGGTGGTGGTCCCGGTCGGACCGCAATCGATGGACCTCTTCTTCGTCGCTGTCTGATGACGAAGAGAGGTCCTCGTGGTGTGTTGTTGAAAGCTGCCCTTCTGACTTGGGTAAAATTTCGCTTGTCGGTTGGTGTACCAGAGCACGGTTGCGGCGTCATTGTGCAGCCGACTTCCTGGTTGTTTCTGCTGCAGTAGTATCGGCGATGGCATCGGCAAGGCTGATGTCGCCTTTCGCCATCAGCTTGCTCTGCATGCCTGGTGCATCTAATCCCAGAACTATTCGATCTCTCAGTGCCTCTTCCAAATCGGCGAATCCACAGAGGCCTCCCAGGTTTCGGAGGTCTGCTACGTAGTCGGCGACGCTTTCTCCTTTTCGCTGGTTTCTCTGATAGAACTCGTGCCGTCTCACGAGCATGGGCATGGTCGATGCGTAATGAGATCTTAGTAGGGGTTCGAGGTTGTCCCAGTCCATCGTCTTTACTTCGGTAGGTTTGGCTAGTGCTTTAGCACTAAAATAGTGCTTTAGCACTTAAATACGGTTGGACCGCAATGCGTTAGGAATACCGCCCGTTTCTTCCCAGCTGTGGCATCCTTTAAATTGTTAGTTTCCAAAAACATTTGGAAATGATCCATGTAGGACTCCCAGTCCTCTTGCACTGGATCGAACGGAGCGGGTGGTACGACGATGCCGGACATGGTTCCGTCATGTAGCGCTGTCAGCCACGTGCTCGGTGTTTCTTCTTAGTTCAGTCGGCTCAGACGTCTCCATATCCCATCCTCATCGCCAGTGTTAAGTATGGGCGAGAAAGAATGGAGACGAGCCTCTTGAACGGTGAACTTCAACTCTCTATTTACATAGTGACTGCTCAAACTCAATGGCAGTTATAGCCCTCCTTATATAGGCAATCCAATAACTATTAACCAATAACAATCTAGGAGCGCTAGCTCCCTTAACCAATAAGAACGCTCCATTAATGGCCAATCGGATTCCCTGGAATGGGCCAATCCGATCCTGCCGTTAACAGCCAATCAGAAGTGCAGGGCCAGAACCCTGCACTTGACTCCAAGCTTAAGATATCTTTACTAAGGCCTATGCATTCACAACACATTGGGCTTCTTTATATCTTGCTTCTAGAGCTGCAGCTTCAAGTGATGTTTTATTTTGGCTTTTTAGCTCTCCAGCACCGTCCCCAACTCAAAGAGGGGTCTTTCTGCTCTCTGCATGAAGAAGCAGCACATCACTCATTTTCACTCTCTCCCACTGTAGTATAGGAAGTTGGCACACACACCTCTCCTAGAAAAATGAAATATCCTGGGAAATATTAAAAAGGCAGAATATTTCCTCTAGAAAGAGTAGAAAATCAGAGGCAGAAACTCACCTCAGAAGCAGAAGCTCACTCCCACCTTTTAATCTCACCCCCACCTTTGTTAATGGATGGGCCATTAAGGCCTGGGCCAGAACACTTTACATAGCAAGTATCTCCAGTTAAAACTATAGCAATTGCCTAAGGCCTTTTCAATGCATCATCATCCAGCAAGGCTCAACCAAGCCTGGAACTCAGGACAGCCTGCAGAGTTTCCCCTGCATGGCCCATGGGAGTCTGACAACCAATCAGAATACAAGCTCAAATTCAAATCTCAACAGAAGGTATAAAACCCAAGCACTTCAGCACCTCAGCATTTTCTTGATCTCTTCCTTCACATTGAAGCATGTGATGATCCTTCCTTTTCACTCTGGAGCTCCAGGCCATGTGGTCCTGTCTGCCATTAAAACCTCCAAACAGCCTCCATGTTTCCAGTGTCTTTTTCCCCACTCGGAACTGAACCCAGAAGGATATTTCTTCCAACAGTAGTAAAAGAAAACCTCTCTTGCTGTCTCTAATGAACTATCAGGCCTTCCATATCTTGCCAGCAATGTTCTGGCTTGCACAAAAGCCTAAAACCTTTAAACTTTCAAGTTCAACCAGGGATCTCCAACCATGGCAACTTTAAGTCTTGGCAGACTTCAACTCCCAGAATTCTTCAGCCAGTCCTGTTAGGGATAACATTGTTTACCCTAACTGGTTTAGGTAAAATAATAAATATGTAATCATGGTTTATAAGTTAAAGTGTCTGCAACTTTAAATATGGGAATGTAATGAGGGGAGTGGTTGTGAAAGCACTTTAAAAGAAGCAAGACGACTGCTTGCTCTCTCTGGCTTTGATGATCCCTAATTACTGCATAGACTCAAGACTGCGTTACTCGAACGGGAGAGAGACAAAGGACTGATTTGTAAGTGAACTGACATAGGATATTCTACACAGACTTTGCTAACTGAATATCCTTGAATGGACTGACTAAATGATACATGACTAATGGACTGTTATTTTGACTATGCTATAAATGGAATAAACTATATTTTTGATAGTACAAGCGTATCTGATATTTTTACTGTATGTTAATAAAGATACAAACTAATCTCACTCATTTATCTGTGTGCCTATCTGACTAACGCTGCACATTCTGTTTAGCTTGTCTCCTTAACCCTGGTTGGGGAACCCAGGCTTAACACTGGTTATGGGCCCAGACATAACATTGGTTATGGGCCCAGAGGCTGCAAAGTCAGTTTAACTAGGATAAAACAGATTTATGTAAAACATGAGAGTTTGTGTTGTTAAACATTACAGTAAACAGACAGCTGTGTTTTATTAATTATAGTTTTATATCCATATAAGAAAACATGGCACAAGTCAATCTACAAAGTTTGTCCCTTATATCCAAGCTGGATGGAACAAACTATGTATCATGGTCTATGAAATGTAGTCTACTTCTACGAAGAGAAGGTCTGTGGAACATAATTGAAAATCCACCAAACGTAGAGGAATGGGATCCAGAGGATGATGAAGATAGACTAAAAATAGAAGAATTTATGCATAAAAATCAACAAGCTATTTGCATAATAGGATTAACATTAACTGACCAGCAACTTGTTCATATCCATGGAGAGCAAATGGCTGTTGGGTGTTGGCAGAAGCTGAAGAGGATTTATGTTCGAGATAACATTGGTGCACACATAAATCTAACACGGAAGCTTTTCAGGACGCATCTCCAGACAAATGGTGATTTGCTGAGTCATTTGGAAACTATGAAAAGCATTTTTCAAGAACTGCACGAGAAAGAGCTTATTTTCTCTGAACTACACCAAGTCTACATAATTCTATCTTCACTAGATGAAAGTTATGACAACTATGTCACTTCCCTTGAAATTTTGCCAAAGGAAAGCCTAACTTTAACTGATATAACTGGCAGATTGATTGAAGAGGCCAGAAGAAGACTTGAAAGACACCAGTTAAGGAGGGAGCAACCTCAAAAAGAAGATAATGAATCTCCTACTGCATACGCAATTAAAAAGTGTTTTATTTGTGGAGGAAGAGGACATTTGGCAAGATTTTGTAAAAAAGCAAAGCGCCAGAACACTGGCCAGAATACTAAAAGTAACCAAAATAAAAATAAAAATTTAGAGTTAGCCATGTATACTAACGGAGCTGTAAAAAATAATTTATGGGTGGTTGACAGTGGAGCATCCCACTGTATAACAAATGATAACAAAAATTTTATTAAAATGTCCCAGAGTACACAGCAGATATCGTTAGCCAATGGTTGGAAACTGAAAGCTAAAGGTCAAGGTATAGCATATTGTTCTTTCATAAAAGAGAATGTAAAAATGTTATATGTACCACAACTTAAGTTTAATTTAATTTCAGTTAGAATTTTGGTTAAACTAGTGTTCTGTACCTTAATTTGAATTCTTGAAATCCCCGCGCTTTGATTGGCCAAAGCGCAGGGCGATCAGATTGGTTAGGCGAGCCGCGCCGATTGGCTCGTTGAGAATCTCCCGCGATTGGTAGATTCGAATCGCAGGAGATTCAAAGTGGTGCCATTGGCCGCGGCCGCCGCGGCTTGGAAATAAAAAGCCGCAAAGTTTTCCTGAGAGCCAGTTCGGTTCCTAACTACAATAAAGAGCTTGATACAAAGTCACCGACTCCTGGCCTCTTTCCAAATGGACACAACAACTAGGATATGTAGTTACTTTTAAAGGAGATAACTGCATAATTGAAAAAGAAGATAAGAAAATTACTGCATCTTTAAGAGGTGAATTATATGTGTTAAATGATAATGGTTTAGAGGTGGCTAACATGGTTTATGATAATAAGAAACCTCATGATGAATGTATTCACTTGTTACACCGATGGCTAGGGCATTTAAATTTTAAAATGCTTAAGAGAACTGTTGAATTATCTAAGGGAATAAGTTTAAAACCTTGTAATAAGTATTTGCAATGTAATGCTTGCAATCAAAGCAAGAGCAAGGTCAAACCGGCTAATAGAGTTGATGGATTTACTACCAAAGAGCCTTTAGAAGTAGTATTTGCTGATTTAATAGGTCCGAAAAAACCAAGTGTAGGAGGAGCTCGATACATATTAAGTATAATGGACCATTATTCTAGATATGGGTTTTGCTATTTAATGAAGAGCAAAACTGAAACGTATCAAAATCTCTTTAATTGGATTAAATTTGCTGAAAGGAAAACTAAAAAGAAATTAGTAACTCTTATAACAGATAATGGTACGGAATTTACAAATAATAAATTCCAGAACAGACTAAGAATGTTAGGTATTCAACATAAAAAGTCTGCACCATATAGGCCACAACATAATGCCTTTATAGAGAGACGAGGCCAAACACTACAATCAATGGCACGAACTATGATGTCTGATTCAGGATTATCTGACAATTTATGGGGAGAAGCAATAATGTGTGGTAATCTTATATTAAATAATGTTGTTAATTCAACAACAGGTGAATTACCATTCACACTGTGGCATGGTACAAAACCGGATTTAAGTTACATGCACACATTTGGAGCACCAGCATGGGTGCATATCCCTTCACAACTCAGACACAAAGGACAGCATAGAGCTAAAAGATTATTTTTTGTAGGATATAAATCTAATCATAGATCTTATAGATTCTGGGAACCAGGTACATCTAGAGTTTACACCAGTGCTAGTGCTAAATTCCTAGAATATGTAGGATGGAATAGATTAGAGCAAGATTTAAATAATGAAGTAATTATTTTTTTTTTTGAAACAAATTTTTATTAATTTTAAAGATAAAACAACACATCATTAACCAGTAAATACATAAACACATAAAACCTCTTAATATTGTAAGTCCTTACAAGTCAAACAAAACAATATTTTTATACAGCATAATTCCAATTTATCCCATCCCCATATGGACACACAAATATCTTTCATCAAATTTCTCATTATTTCTCTTTACTCCTATTCAATTTCATTTCTCTTCCATATTTATCCATTTTATAGTCATCATATTCTTTTCTTTCTGGCTTGTTTAAATTATTCTCATCTAACATTCCTCCAAGGTTTTATTGATTCTTTTTTCCTTTTTTTTTTTAAATAAAAAACAAATTTTGTTAGTTTTATCATAAGCATAATACACAAACATACAAACACAAAACATAAAACATAGACAAAACTAAAAGATCTTTTCTGAAGGTTGTCTGTTCCCGGGTTAAAACTCTTTACACAGACACAAATTCAAACATCATATTCAACCTAAATCTCCTTCCATATCTTATTATCATTTTTTTTTTATATATATGTATATAAAAACCATTTTTATCAGTTTTCTAAAAACAATGCACACAAAATCAAGGCATAACAGCTTATAAATTCTTTTCTAAAAAAAAATAATAATGATAGACCAATAAAACATAACATTTCAAGATTATAATATTAATATTTCATATAATATTAACTTCATATCTTGTCCCTACTTCTCTTTTCCATCCAAATTATTTATCAATTAAAATTTTATTGCCTTTTATCAATATACAAAATCAAAAAAAAAGCATATATATCCTTCCATTATTACCATTTTCAACAACATTCTTTGTCTGTTCTATTTCCAAACATCCATTCATCTTTTTTCTTTTACTATACTTCTCCTGTACAACAATTGGAGTTACATCTATAACTCATTACCTAACTTAAAAATACTACATATAAATCTTTCTTGGGATTCTGTTTAAAAGATTCTAAAATTACATAATAAATTTTTTATTCTAAATATACATATAAAAACACACTCTTATATACCCTCCAGAATCCCTCTTTTAATCTAAATTAAATTCACCCATTGTCTCTAAATAAACTTTTTTTTTTTAAATCTTGCTTCCCCCCATTAAGGCTTCTCCTCCCCCCTTTTCTCTCTTGCTTATTCTTCTCCTTGCCCTTTCTACCCCTTTGCTTTTTCTCTTCGCTTTTCTTGCTCCTTTTCCTTTGCTTTCTAACCTTGCCTCCATCTTTTCGCTCATTTTTCTCTCTTTTGGTTGTTTTTATAATTCTTAAAAACCCCTTTTTCTTATCCTTTTTCTCCTCCTCTCCGGAAGGAACCCATTGTTCATCAAAGATGGCTTCTTCTTCCTCTTCTTCCTTGTCCCAGTCCTTCTGCTGCATAATCAACTTTTCAACAGAACATAACGCCATTTCTAAGAATTGGAACAAAGCGCCCAAAGTATCTTCTTTTTTATATTTTTGATAGTCAATCTCTAGTTCATCCACAGACAATGCCATTATGAAAAGGGAAAACTTTTTCCAAAACAACCACAAGTATTTTTAATCCAGGACAATCAAAAGCAATTAAAAAAAAGAAAAAAGTTCCAAAAGTTAATACTTTTCTTCCTTCTTCTCTTTCTCTTTCTAAATTAATTTTAAATCAAAGAGGTCCAATTACCATATATCTTCTTTTGGGATCCACCAAGACATTCTAGACAGTCTCCTCCTTTTTCAGTTTCTGCTCCAATTTTTTTTTTCTCCCTTCCCACTTGCAATAACAATTTTAAATAATCAAAAATCTATACCTCCAGCAAAAATTTTCCAATTTCTTAAATTTTTCAATGTCCAAAAATCCCTTTGTCTCTTAGCTTAGCTTTCAAAGCAATCCACTTTCAATGTCTAATATATCCAAATATTTCTGCTTTTTCCGTGGGATGGGAGAGTAAACAAAAATAAAAAAAAGAAAGTTCCCTTTGACAGCTTCTCCGCCACTTTCGATCTTCTTAGGGAAACAATGTATCCTCCAGCAACAAGCAGCTCAATTCCAGGCAATTTAAAAGTTGTTACTTGACCCGGCTCAGACAGAACTTTCACTTTTCACACTTCCTCCAGCACAGTTCTTACCCGGTTGCTGGCATCTTCGTGGCGGCCATTGCTGACCGCCGCTCCACCGCCTTGGGAAAAAGGGGTTTTTCCGGAGAAGGGGGGGGTCTGCGATGCCCCCACCTCCCTAACCGGCTCCCCTCTATCTTCAGCTGTCCCTACAGGGCAGCCTTAACCCCCTGACCCATCTGGATCGGGGGTACCTCGACAGCTAGCCAGCAGGAATCGCGAGTTGTCGCGAATTCCTGCTGCCCCGAAGCCACGCAAACCGGAAGTTCAATAATGAAGTAATTATTGAACCCTACAAAAGGCAGAAAGAACAGACTAGTTATAAGAAGAGTCCAATTAAAGAAGAAGTCCATGAAGAGCAAATAGGACCAGAACAAGAGAAAACAGTTGATCAGGAAGAGTTAGATAATCAAGAAGAGTTAATAAAAGAAAGTCCACCTGTAAGTCCTGTAATATCTAGACATACTACATGTATAACTAGACCACCTGATAGGTATCAAGCAAGTATAGTTTGCCAAGTAACTAAAGTTCCAACTAGTGTAGATGAACTTAGGATGTATCCTGCTAAGGATCAGGAGAATTGGCAAAAGGCAATGGAAAAAGAACTAAATTCATTAAAGGTAATGAAAGTATATGAAGATGCCAAATTACCTCCAGGAGAAAAATCCATTGGGTGCAAATGGATATTTAAGTAAAAACTGGAAATGATGGGACTGTTACCCATAAGGCTAGGTTGGTAGCTCAAGGATTTAATCAAACTGCATCTGATTACGATGAAGTTTTTGCACCAAATCTTAAAGCAACATCTTTGAGAGCAGCATTAGTGTGGGCAGCTAAGAAAAACTATGTCATTAACCATTTAGATGTAGAAACTGCTTATCTGCATGCACCATTGCAGCACACTATATATTTGAAAAATTGTTATGAAAGACAATAAAGTAAATAGTAATGATTGTTGGAAACTCAAAAAGAGTCTTTACTGGTTGAAACAATCTGGCTTTGAGTGGAACCAATATATTGTGAAAGAATTAAACAATATAGGTTTTAAATCTGGTTTAGCAGATCCATGTGTGTTTAAAAGAGAAAATAATGGAACGATGTCATTATTGTTATTATTTACAGATGATATTGCTTTGATAACTAAGACTAATAATGAAGCTAATGAGATTATATCATTATTAGCTAAAAAGATAAAATTAAAGCATTTAGGTGAAATTAAAAAGTATCTAGGATTGACAATTAACAAAACAAAAAATGGATTTAAGATATCTCAAGAAGATAAAATTTGCCAATTAATTAAAACGTATAAAATGGAACTTTGTAAACTGGCAAAGACTCCAATGAGTCAGGAAGTTTGCAAAACTGATGATCAAAGTCCCAAATTTGATAAGTCCATATATCAATCTTTGATTGGCAGCTTATCATATATAAGCAATTGGTCAAGGCCAGATATAGCTTATAGTGTTAATCAGCTGGCACGTTTTAATTCAGATCCACATCAATGTCATTGGCAATTAAAGAGAATTTTAAGATATCTTAAAGGAACAATGAACCATGCATTGTATATAGAACCAAAGGGTGATTTGAGTCTTAGTGCCTATGCAGATGCAAGTTTTGCAACTGATATAAACACTAGAAAATCAACATCTGGGATGGCTATATTATTTGATAAGACACTAATAGGGTGGAGGTCAATCAGACAACAGCATATCAGCTTGTCCACGATGGAAGCGGAATTTTCATGTCTGTCATTACTATGCACTGACTTAATTCTGTACAAACAGTTATTAATAGACATGGGTGTAACTCTTAAAGATTCCATTATTGTGTACGAGGACAACCAGGCAGCCATAAAGTTAGCTACTAGTATTGCTGTAAAAACTAGATCAAAGCATACTGATTTAAGATACTTAAATGTTAGAGAATCTGTAAAGAATGGGCTAATTAAATTGGAATACTGCATGACAGAAGAAAACATTGCAGACCAATTTACAAAAGCTCAAGGAGTAATCAAATTTAAAGAGAGTTGTAACAAATATGATTTAAAGATGTAAATAGTTATAGTATTATTATTATTACCTAAAAGGGGAGAATGTTAGGGATAACATTGTTTACCCTAACTGGTTTAGGTAAAATAATAAATATGTAATCATGGTTTATAAGTTAAAGTGTCTGCAACTTTAAATATGGGAATGTAATTAGGGGAGTGGTTGTGAAAGCACTTTAAAAGAAGCAAGACGACAGCTTGCTCTCTCTGGCTTTGATGATCCCTAATTACTGCTTGGAATCAAGACTGCGTTACTCGAACGGGAGAGAAATAAAGGACTGATTTGTAAGTGAACTGACATAGGATATTCTATGCGGACTTTGCTAATTGAATATCCTTGAATGGACTGACTAAATGATACATGACTAATGGACTGTTATTTTGACTATGCTATAAATGGAATAAACTATATTTTTGATAGTACAAGCGTATCTGATATTTTTACTGTATGTTAATAAAGATACAAACCAATCTCACTCATTTATCTGTGTGCCTATCTGACTAACGCTGCACATTCTGTTTAGCTTGTCTCCTTAACCCTGGTTGGGGAACCCAGGCTTAATAAGTCCACCAAGGGTTAAAGCTGCCAAAGTTAGAGACCCCTGGTTTAAAAAAGCATACAGGTAGTCCTTGACTTACAACCATAGCTCATACCAGAATTTCTGTTACTAAGCAAGGAGGTTGTTAATTGAGTCACGCCTGATTTTAAGATCCTTTTTGCCACAATTAAGCAAATCACTGCAGTTGTTAAGTGAATTATGCTGTCATTAAATGGATCCGGCTTCTCCCATTGAATTTGTTTATCAGAGGCTGGCTGAGAAAGTCGCAAATGGCAATCACATGAACTCAGGTTGCTGCATCTGTCATGATGACATGCCAGTTGCCAACCACCCAAATTTTATTTATGTGACTGTAAGGATGCTGTGACAATTGTAAGTGCAAGGACTTGTTGTAAGTCACTTGTTTTTCCAGTGCCATTGCTAAACAAATGTTCATAAGTTGAGGATTACCTATAGAGAGTCACTGTATTTGTATTTGGCTACCAGAGTTTGGCTGCAAAAATGTGCACAATTACTAGAGGGCAGAAAAAATAAGATTTATTTATTTTTTGTTCTCAGAGCTGCACACATAAATATAAATACAAATATAGTGGTATTTATTGTCACTGTGTTTTTTGTCACCCAAAAAACTAAAGAACTTATAATTAACTTCAGAAAGTAAAGAGAAGTACATTTACCATTGTACATAAATGGCGAGGAGGTGGAGAGGGTTGTAGCTTTAAATTTCTGGGCACTTATATCTCAGAGGATCTCTCATGGACTATGAATGTTAACATGCTTGTAAAGAAGGCACAGAAGAGGCTGATAAATATATCTCAGCATCTACTTCTGTCCCATCACTGCAGCACCATTGAGAATGTCCTGACATACGGCATTGTTGTATGGTATGGGAGCAGCTCTGTAGCGGACAAAAAAGCTCTACAGAGAATCATTAAAACTGCCCAGAATATCATTGGGCTCCAGCTACCAGCCCTGGATGACATCTTCGCATCTCGCGGTTGTACATTTTCAGAGACTCTTCCCATCCTGCTTACAATCTTTGTGAACGGTTGCCTTCTGGCAGAAGATACAAAACAATTAAAACTTGGACCACACGTTTTCTGAATAGTTTTTAATCCCAGAGCTTCACTTAACAATGAACTTAAGGACCATCATCAGTAAGCTGTTGGGCAGTATTACTTGGTCTGTTGTGTGGAGGCTTGTGTGTTTTTAGAAGGCAAGGAATTTTGGCGGGTGGGGAGGTGTTTGGGGATTGTCATGTGTGTGTGCATGTTGAGTCTGGTCTCTGGGTGTTATATGAATTTCGTTGTATGTATCCTGTCTACAATGACAATAAAGAATTCAATGATTATAAAGAGCAATACTTCATTTCAGAAAGCTGTCTGTTAGATTTATTTATTTTTGGTTTTCTCCTTGAATTTTCCTTTCTATAACAAAGTTAAAACAGAAACAATTAATTTTTAAAGCTCCTTATGAACCTTCTTCAGATTTGCCCATTTTTGAGGTTGGTCCTTAATTTTATTCCAAGAAAATGTGGTCACTGCAGATACAAGAAGACACCTCACCTTGAACTAGTATTTTGGGTCATCTCATATAGGAACTGAAACATGAGTGATTTTTTTTTCATGTTGTTATTCATGGGTCTTCTGTACCTCTGTTGAATAAGGAATTCGGAGATAGAAATGGTCCTCTCGTTTGGGAGAAATGTGTTGTTTACAAGATACATTTAACACAGAATATTTATTTAAAAATGTGAAACATCACATGGGATACATTTGTCGATCATTATTTAAGTTGGTTGTTGTTCATCTTAGGAGCTGGAGGAAAGTTGGCATCAAAAAATTGCTGCAGAAATGAACCTCTCAGAAACAGCATTCATCAGAAAACTGCACCCCACAGATGACTTCACCAAAAGTAAATAATGGTTTGTGTGTTTAAATATAGCTTTGCTGAAAGATGAATTATTAGTGGCATTTTTGAAAAAGGAGTTATTGTGTTGTTGTGATAGATTATGAGATGAAGGAGAAGATTCTATCCTGTAGCTAAATGGCATCCATAGAAGGTTCAAGAAATTGCAGATGGTGGGTACAGCTGTCAAATCAAATCAAAGTCCCTCCAATTTATATTCATATGCCATCATACTCATAGGTTTGTTGTTGTGGGGAAAATAGGAGATAGCGATATTAGGCATGTTCACTGCCACAAGTTGACCAATAATATATAATATAATATAATATAATATAATATAATATAATATAATATAATATAATATAATATAATATAATATAATATAATATAATATAATATAATATAATATAATATAATATAATATAATATAATATAATATAATATAATATAATATAATAAATAGGGCAGGTTGAAATATTGATACAAAAAGTACAAAAAGAACCTGGAATTTGCCTGTCATCTCTTTTTGATACCTCTTCCCTGTAGATATTGCTGCTATACTCATGAACTACTGAAATTAGAAAAAGTTGCCCAACTTTCTGTTCTGAAAATTGTTCCTTATTGGAATACCAAGAGATTAATCTACACTTTCCAAAATTCCTTGGGGCAGTTCCTTCTACCAGATGCCTTTGAACATTCTGATTTTTCTCTCTTAACCAGTGGTGGGATTCAAATTTTCTTACTACCGGTTCTGTGGGCGTGGCTTGGTGGGCGTGGCAGGGGAAGGATACTGTAAAATCTCCAGTCAGAGGTGGGATTTGCTGGTTCTCCGAACTACTCAAAATTTCCGCTACTGGTTCTCCAGAACTGGTCAGAACCTGCTGAATATCACCTCTGCTCTTAACGTATTATTAAAATTGTACTTAGCCTTTCTGTTTCTTTTCGCATAGAATAGAATAGAATACTTTATTGGCCAAGCGTGATTGGACACACAAGAAATACTCTCAGTATACATAAAGAAAAGGTACATTCGTTAAAAATCAAGAATCATAACGTACAACACTTAATGATAGTCATAGGGTACAATCAACAATCAAATCATACTAGGAAATAGTCAATATAAATCATAAGGATGCAAGCAACAAAGTTACAGTCCTACAATCACAAGTGGGAGAGGATGGGTGATAAAAAGTGATGAGAAGATTAACAGTAATAGTAGTGTACACTTTGGAAATAGTTGGACAGTGTTGGGGGAATTATTTGTTTAGCAGAGTGATGGCTTTCGGGAAAAAACTGTTCTTGTGTCTAGTTGTTCTGGTGTGCAGTGCTCTATAGCATTGTTTTGAAGGAAGGAATTAAAACAGTTTATGTCTGGGATGTGAGGGATCTGTAAATATTTTCACAGCCCTCTTTTTGACTTGTGCATACAGGTCCTCGATGGAAGGCAGGTTAGTAGTAATTGTTTTTTCTGCAGTCCTAATTATCCTCTGAAGTCTCTGTCTGTCCTGTTGGGTTGCAGAACCAAACCAGACAGTTATAGAGGTGCAGATGACAAACTCAATAATTCCTCTGTACAACTGGATCAGCAGCTCCTTGGGCAGTTTGAGCTTTCTGAGTTGGCGCAGAAAGAACATTGTTGTGCTTTTTTGATGATGTTTTTGATGTTAGGTGTCCATTTTAGGTCTTGTGATATGATAGAACCTAGAAATGTGAAGGTCTCTACTGTTGATACTGTGTTGTCTAGTATTGTAAGAGGTGGTAGTATGGGAGGGTAATTAAAAATAATTGCCATAATTAAAATGGAGCATTTAAAAGAGTACAATCAATACATTCCAATCAAAATAAAACAAATCAAAATTGAAATCTAAATATCAATTTTAATTTTTTTTATTTAATATTTTATTCAATATCATTAAAATCAATGCATAGTTGAAAGCTGTGGAAGAAATGCATTTTTGCTATTTTCCTAAATACTGAGCTTCAAATGCATGTCTCTATGGAGGGTCTTCTATAAATGGAGGATCTCACGGGAAGGGCCTTTTTCCCGTATACCATGTAGAGAAATTAGAGGCAGAGGGAGGATCTCTTGGAAATGCCTTTGCTATTGACAAAATTAACCCAGCAGAAGTGATTCTCTGAATGACCAAGTTGTAAATCAACAGCAGTTCTTTCCATCCAGACATTACATGACTCCTGTTCCTCGGACTAGGTAACCGCCTGGCCACTGCAGTTTGCACCGGTTGGAAATTCTGCATAGTTTTCAAGGGTTATTCACTGGAGAGAATGCTGTGGTAATCCAGGCAGATGGTCTCCAAATCTACTCAGCAGCTGGCCCGTTCACCATATTGTACAACATGCTCCTTCCACTTGCAGATTCAGTCAATAGACCCCTCTGAAACTGCAAATCTACTCTTTTTTTGCTGTGTGTGTGAACCCTAATCAAACAATTCTTTTAGTTTTCTCCACATCACCAGAACCTCCCCCTTATTTTGGCTTAACTTCAGCTTGTTCTCCCTCATCCTGCCCAGTTTTGAGATTATGGCAGTCTTGAAGGATACTGGTTGTTTCCTTGGTGTTGGATGGTAAGAAATACAAGATTCACTGCACCCTTACTACAAAACTCCAAATGACCTCCCTCCCGCCCCTCCCTCCCCCCGCAGATTCATATGGATATTAAACTATACAGGAAAACTATAGGATTCAGTGGGAGATTTCAGGGCAATGCTCTAGATATCAAACAATGACTTATGCAAAACCCAACCTGGCCCCAAAGACCCCTTCCCCCAAAACGTGTGGTTTTCCACAGAGACTGGCTCCTGTCATGTTACAAACCACTCAGAGTCACATAGGTGAGATGGGCAGTGTATAAATTTGATTTTTAAAAGGTAGCTAATCCATTAGTGTAGAGTGTCTTTTTATGCAGCCCAATTAAAGTCTATAAAATTAACTGGATCTCTTAAATAGCTTAGAATAGGTCGCTTGGGTGTGTGTGTGATCTTTTCCTGTGTGTACCTTGTGGATTACCTGACCATCTTTAGAGGCATTTTTCAAATATATGATGCTTTTTCAGAATGTCGTTCCCAAAGAAATGACCTCGAAGCCAGTCTTTAATTTTCTTCATTGTATTTTTCTACTAAAAAAAAAACAACATTTGAGTTTTCTGTTCCTTACCATTTTGCTTCCTTTTTTTAAAAAAATTCTGCTGTTGAAATGTCATTTCAAATAAGAGTGATTCATGAGCATCCTCTTTCAGGTTCCTGTTTTGGATTAAGATGGTTTACACCTACAAATGAAGTCCCTCTGTGTGGCCATGCTACACTTGCATCTGCTGCTGTATTATTCCATAGGAGTAAGTGCTATTTAACCGTTCGTAGTTTGACCCAATTCATGTTTTTTTTTAACCACCTTGACAGTTATACATTTCTGATCTTAAAAACAGAAAATATGAATCCCACCCTCACTTTCATAACTCTTAGTGGAGAATTAAAGGCCAGGCAAGCAGGAGATGAGATTGTCTTGGATTTGCCACTTTACTTCACTTATCCACAGGTTAGCTTTACGTGGTACCTTTTGAAAATTTCTTTGAAAAGTAAAAGGCACACATGATTTTCATGTTACTTTCATTTTTTAAATCTAGGATTTCCAGGAAGTAGAAGAGTTGGTAAAGGTAATTTACACAGCTTCCTCCCCCCCCCATTGTATTGATCACCCTTCCTTAGGTTTTCTCACTTCAAATTCTTCCTACCTGTGAAATTTAATCCCCAAGCTAAATGAAAACAACGTCTAAGTATGCTACAAATGAAGTGAGAAATTAAATATTAAACAGCTAATCTAAATCTGAATTCAGCCTCAAAAGCTGTAAGATGATGGGTAAGGAATTGCATCTAAATCCCAACCCTTTTGTATTGCATGTGGATGATACTATTAATTTAAATATTATGGCTGTGATTGATCTCCCTTTTTAATGCATCGGGTAACATACCAGAAAGTGCACTTCACTTTTAATAAAACAGTGAATAGAAATTCTACATGGAACCTTTCTCCTTAGCAATAGAAGTCAGCCAAGGGTGCCTGCAGGATATATCCAGAAGGAAATTGTATCTCTATACATATGCCACACACACAAAAAACAAGATAAAGCCTTGATCACATCATCTCAACCCCATCTCGACTTTTGAAACATGCTCTGCAAATATCCCCGAATTCGGTTCTAAGGACTAGGGTTGACGTGTTGAGAGTGTTCCAATATTTAAGGGGCTGCCACAAACAAGAGGGGGTCACTCTATTCTACAAAACACCTGAAGGCAGAAGAAGAAGAGGTGGATGGAAAATAATCAAGGAGAGAACCAACCTAGGACAAAGGAGACATTTCCGGACAATGAAAACACTTAACCAGTGGAACAACTTGCTCTCAGAAGTTGTAAATGCTCCAACACTAGAGGCTTTTAAGAAGAGAATGGACAACCATTTGTCTGAAGTGGTATTTCCTGCCTTAGCAGAGAGTTGGACTAGAAGATCTCAAGAGTCTTCCAACTTTGTTATTCTGTTACTGCTGGCATTAAAAAGTCTTCCTGACGTTCTTGGGGAGTCTCTGATTGGTGACCGTTGGAGGTTTAGCAAAGAGCTTAAATCATGGACTGGAGTTAAGGCAAATCCAGACTTCAGGGAACAGGGATAAAATTGGTGTTGCCAAGCATGGGTGTGGAATTTCGGATATAATATAGATTTAGAAGGATGGGAAAAATTATGGAGCACAAACTATAAATTAACAATATCTTCGACCTATAAAGAAAATCTGTATAAAATGTTTTACTGGTGGCATCTAGTTCCAATAAGATTGGCTAAGATATACCCTAATACAAGCCCAAAATGTTGGAAGTGTCAACAAGCTGATGGTACTTTCTATCATATGTGGTGGTTATGCTCTGAGGCCAGGGCCTATTGAACTAAAATTAAAAATTGGTTGCAGGAAATTACAGGATACCAAATTGAAGCTAAACCAGAACTCTTCCTATTAGGAATAATTAAAGATCAATATCCAAAAAAGATAAAATATATTATCTTACATGTTCTAATAGCAGTCACGATAGCTTTCGCACAAATGTGGAAAAGCCCCAACACTCCTAAAGAGGACTTAGTCCAGCAAAAAATAATGAAATATGTGGAAATGGACATCTCACGTTAAAAATGAAAGAAAAGGAGGACTCCGAGTACTATTCAGTCTGGCACAAATGGTATGAATGGGTAGAGAATAGATGTAAGAAATAAGAAGAGGAGATTAACTGTAAGAGACTTTAAGAAAATGATTCGTAGATATGTAAACTATATAAGTATATAAGATAGAACTAACTATAGCTGGAAGATAAGTTATTGGTGGATGTATATTAATTATATTAGGGCTTATAAGATAATAATACTTATAGATGTCAAAATGCTGTTGAAAATGTGAATATAATTTGATCTGTATTGGTGGAAAACACAATAAAAATTTATTTAAAAAAAAAACTGGGGTTGCCAGGTGTAGTAAAAAGCTAATGAAGAAAAGCTTGCTATGTGGACGTGAGAAAAATATACTAGTAGCTCTCTTTGGCTCACTCTGTCCCATTTTATCACTAGGCAGCAGTGGGGGATATGGACATTCAAGAGGTCCGTTATTCTCCTGACACAAAAAAGCTACTTATCTGTCTCAGTGAGGTGTATGAAAGGTATGTATATTTCAATTGCACATTTCTTTAAATGATTGCTGTGAGTTTATGCAGTCTCGTCATCTCCCTTCCTTAGCTGATTTCCTTCATTTCTTTGATTTTGCACAAGCTATGGGAAAGGACATTCCTTTTACCTCTCTGTTAATTTTGCTCACCTTGCTCCAGCTTGATGCCCTCCAGATGTTTGGACTATACCTGGCCCTTCTCAACTGGTTGGGAATTCTACTTTCTGGGGATTCCTAGTCCATTTAGGGCAGGGGTACCCAACTCTGGCAACTTGCAGACTTGTGGACTTCAATTCCC
This sequence comes from Hydrophis major, assembly GCA_033807585.1. Lineage (NCBI taxonomy): Eukaryota > Metazoa > Chordata > Lepidosauria > Squamata > Elapidae > Hydrophis > Hydrophis major. The sequence goes on from CM066331.1 coordinate 98,412,653, forward strand.
AGAATTCCCCAGCCAATTCTAGGAGTTGAAATTCACAAGTCTTCAAGTTCACAAGGAGTTGAAGTTTACAAGTCAACAAGTCATTGGACACCCCTGATTTAATGGATACCACACTGGGGAATCCTGTTTTGGACAATCTTCTTATTACTGGCCTTCTTTTCTTCTACGCTTAATATTTTGGTTTCAGATTTATATTTTGCGTATAAAATGGGCCAAGAGTCAGAGCTAAAGCTTACAATGACCATTGGTATTATAGTAATTAAAATTAAATATTCTTCAGTTCATTGTTCTGATTGGTACTTTTAGTTTTGCATTTTCAAGAGTATAGACATCTGTTTTGAGTCCTTAACGGTGAATGTTTATTACCAAGGTATGATCTAGAGAAATTAAAAGTGGATCCCCAAAGTCTTTTGCTGGCTGACAAGACCGGAAAAATAAAAGGAGTAATAATCACAGTTAAAGGAGATCATCATAAAAATCATGGCAGCTATGATTTTTATTCTCGTTATTTTGCACCATGGAATGGCATTTCTGAAGATCCTGTCACAGGTAAGTTTGTGTATGGAAAGCTTTTCTTATTTTTATTAGATATTATTAGATAATTACACTGTTATTGTTAAGGTGCCTTAGGACTGTTTGATCAGGGGTCCCCAGCCACCGGGCCCCGGACCGGTCCCGGTCCGTGGATCATTTTGTACCAGGATGCCTATTTTGCTTGGGCAAAAAAAAAGGTTGGGGGCTACCGTGTTTGATGACATATTTTTGAGGTAATATGATTCCCCCCCCCCCTTGCTATGTACATGGTAAGGTTGCGCAGCAGTTTGGAAATAATGCAGAAAAAGCATTTTGGAGCCCACAGAAGTTTGAATGTAACCTCTGCCTGCAACTGTTTAAAGTCATCGTGTGTTTTCCATGATGGTACCCTGTGGAGCATTCACATGATCCTGGAGAGAGACATGGCAGTTTTAATGAATTTAAGAGAGGGGACTGCAGGCATCCAAAGCACAATTTTGGAACTGAATCTGAAGCATTGCCCAACTCTAGTGCTTAGTCTATGTTGTGGTTCGCCGGCAGCCAGTGCACACGGCCGAGGTATCAGACAGTGAGGACGAAAGGGGACCAATCAGGGAGTCAGGCGAGGACTTGGATGAGGGTCTTGTGTCCGATGCAGGGATGGGGCCAGGACCATCTAGGAGTGGGGTGCTGCCTTTGGAGCCTGGCAGCAGCAAGGCAGAGGACCCAGGGGAGCCTGTTCCACAGTGACCATGTGCACAGAGTTGCTAGAAGGCAAGAACAGCTGAAGCAGAAGGGGCGACTCGGGAGTAAGGCTGGGAGGTGATTTGCCCCTCCCATAAGGGATAAACGTAAGACCTCAATGACGAACGCTTTGCAGGAAGCAAAGTAGTTCGATAGATTCTGAAGCTCTGTGTATTTTGGTTGGTTTTTTTTTGGGACTTTGGTTGGTTTATGTTATAATTAATTGGACTTCTGTTTTTTGGCAGCATTCTACAGCACTGAAAGGTGTGCTCTTATCTGGGGGAACTGTTTATAATTAGTTCTGGCAGAGAATGCAAGTAATTCCCAGTGTTGCATTAAAATAGGTTTTGCTTTTAAAATAAGTTTGTGTTTCATTAAGTTTGACAAAGCCTGGGTCAGAACAGTTGATGAATAAGTGGGTGTCTGGGAATTCTTAAAATGAGTATCAGAAAATTGGCAATACTACTGATGTGTCTTGTAGCCTTTAACAGCCTGGTGCCTTCTGAAAGTGTTAGATTAAAAGTCTACCTGGTCAGGGATGATGCTGTTATAACCCAACACACATTCATGAAAGTGTCCTTGAAACAGATTTGATCCATTGAGAATGGTGGGATTACAACAAAGAATGGGAGACTAACCATTCAGAAATACAGCAAACAATTGAGAGAACATTTCTACTGTATGTATTTTGTTTGTTAGTTTATTTTACTTTATTGTCATTGCACCCTGTACAATGAAATTAAATACCATCTTCGGTGTACATTATGACTGTGAAAATAAACACAAACACACATCCTTCGCGTTCTATACATTGAATTGAAAAACCCTGATAGGAAATTTATTTCAGAAACCACAGTAGCATACACTCTTGTAATAATTACTATTAAAGTTAAGATATTGTAAAGTCCTTTGAATGCTGATCTGCTATAACATTGTTATCACAGCTATTACATCTTATGTTTCCTTAAGGGTCTGCCCATGCTGTACTAAGCAGCTACTGGTCAGAGCAACTGGGGAAAGACAAACTATGCGGTAGGAATTCCCATGATTTTACAGTTACCCTTTTTAGGTCTCTGAGTATAATCTGCCACAATTTTATTTGCAATGTTCTCCTGAATGCTGGAACTCAAACAAGGATCCTGGTTGTTTCATTGGGTAGCCCTGATCAGTGGTGGGATTCAATTTTTTTTTAACTACCAGTTCTGTGGACTTGGCAGGGGAAGGTTACTGCAAAATCCCCATTCCCTCCCCACCCCACTAACCTGCTTTCCAGCTCCATTCTCCTGTGCAGGGCAACAAAAGAAGACCCAGCTGATCAGCTGGGACTCAGGAGGCAGAGAATAGATGGGGGCCACTCAGAGGTGGTATTTGCCGGTTCTCCAAACTACTCAGAATTTCCACTACCGATTCTCCAGAACTGGTCAGAACCTGCTGAATACCACCTTTGGTCCCGATTCTGTACAATTGGTACAAATTCAGCCAAAGTTAATCAAGATTAAAAAACAACAACAACTCAGGCATAATCTTTTCTTCTAGTTTGCCCATCCAATGAAATTACTGTAGCTTTAATTCTACAGTTAAGGATTATGGCAATTCATTGGCACTTAAATCATGGCCGTAGGTAGTCCTCAACTTAAACATTTGTTTAGTGACCATTCAAAGTTATAAAAAAACATTTTTGCACATATGACCACTGTAGCATCTCCATGGTCACGTGATCAAACTTTTTATGCGTGGTAACTGATTCCTGTTTATGACGGTTGCCATGTCCTAAGGTCATGCGATCACTTTTTGAGACCTTTTGAGAAGCAAAGTCAAGGGGAAAGCTGGATCACTTTACAATTGTGTTCACTAATTTAATAACTGCAGTGATCCACTTAACAACTGGGCAAGAAAGGTAATAAAAAGGTCAATACTCATTCAACAACTATCTCTCTTAGCAACATAAATTTTGGGCTCAGTTGGGGTCGCACATTGAGGACTTCTTGTATGTTGTTTATATATTTCATCTATTCCAGGGGGTCTCCAACCTTGGCCACTTTAACCTGGAGGACTCCAACTCCCAGAATTCCCCAACCAGCTGGCTGGGGAATTCTGGGAGTTGAAGTCCTCCAGGCTTAAAGTGGCCAAGATTGGAGACCCCTGAATTTTATTCCAGTCTGGCCTGTGTTTGCATTGTAGGTAATTTTGTTCAATTCTCTTATCTATCTGCTCTTCAGCAGTCATCAGCACGTCTGCATTGTTAATTTGGATAGAGAGAGAAGCATATTTCCTGCCTACCTAACTAATTCTGTCATCATTTAGCATTTCAGTGCTCCAGTCGTGGGGGAGAGTTGAAGATTCTGCTCCAGCAAGATGGAAGAGTAGACATCGGGGGACAAGCATGCTTTGTGTTAGAGGGTTTTTTGTCTCTCTGAAAAACAATTAAAAGCGCTCAAAAAATTACATGCTTCTGTTTCTTTGGACCCACTGCTGATACGGATTTGTGTTTTGCATAGAATATTATGGTTGGGCGTTCAAGTCAGTTTTGATCCTGATAACTACATGGACAAGTTTTCTTGGCCACATTTTTAGAAGTAGGTTGCCATTAGCTTCTTAGGGCCAAGAGAAAATGGCTGATCCAAAGTCACCCATTTGGCTTTTGTGCCCAAGGGAGGACTGGAGCTCGGGTCTTCTCAATTGCAATTCAAATCCCTTAAGCAATATCGTTTAGGCTTATATATACTTCCCCATAGAACTTTACTCTCTGGGCAGTTTAAAATGTAGAGGCATTATTTGCATATTGCCCCCAACAATCTGGGTCTTCATACAACCTCTGAAGGTTGTAAGGCTGAGTCAACTTTGATAATAACCAAATAATAGGCCCATTTCATCACTTCCTGTAATACCGGAAGTGACGAAACGGGCCTATTATTCAGCCTGCAAAGCTTGCAGAGGCTTTTTTCAAGCCTCTGGGAGGTTGAAAAAGACCTCAAACCAGCTGAAAATCAGCTGTAGGCACAGTGCAGGTAAGGGGGCGGTGGTGGTGGGGATTGCCTTCTGGGTGCTGGCACGTGAACGCGTGAGTGCCAGCATGCATACAAGTTTTGGCACAGGAGCCCAGAATCTTTAGCCATCACTGTCCTATACCATTCCAGACAAGTGGCTGCCCATTTTGGCACCCAATGTGGATGCCATATTTTTGTCAAGATAGGTAGATTTGTTATCATTTGATCAAGGCTGTGAAAATATTCTGAAGTTATTCCTGATTGAATTAGTCAAGAAAAACAAAACATAAAAAATCCTATGCCAGTTGTTTATGAAGGTAGACAAATATCTGAGCAAATATCTGAGAACTCATGTGCGTTATTTCACACAAATAGTGTTTCTGTGCAGTAAGATGCTAATGAGGAGTTGCTTATATGTGATTCAAGCAAATTTAACAGCATTCTTTACAGTTTCTAACTAAGTTTCAATAAAAGGACTATTGAACAAAGTCAGAGAAATATTCATGTCTGGTAGCTTTCTATCACACTTTGTCTGGTCAAGCCCGTAGAAGAACTATATGTAAAGATCACTCTTTATGGCTATCCAGAATACACTTTAGTTTCTTGGACGTAGCCAAGAAAGTTTGTCTTATAAGATAGAATAATAAACAGTGGTTTAATTTCTTAATACTTAGGCTAGGCTAACCTGCACCAAAGCCTTACCACCAGCCTAAGATAATTCCATGAATGGACTATGAACCAGTTTAAAAGCAGCTCTAGATCTGTGTTATCCCATTAATTTGACAGAACTGGCAGTTGAGTCTATTTATTTCTGACTCACTTGCAGCGTAACCTAATCACACAAAGAACAATCATTTTGCAATAGTAAAAACTCTGTAAAACTTTTGAACAGCCTGTTTTCCCACTGGCAGAAAGTTACCAGATACTGTTCCAAGGGCTCTTGAGTTTTAGCTGCTATAGCAGGTCCTGTAAATAAAATCTTACCAGGAGGCAAAATGAGTTCAAGAAACTGTTTATGGTACAAACAGTTTGGATCTTTTCATATTTTTTCCTTTACGCATCTTTTCTTCCTTCTCTGTTCTCATTAGTAGGCTACTATATTAAATCACTCTCCTTCAATAAGTATTTTTCCAGATTCTGAAGTATGCCTCTCTTTCTCATTAAAACAACAAAAATAGTTCGTTGTGTTGTTCAGTTTGTTCTACTTTTGTCCAGGTCTTCTCTATCATTTTTGTCCAAGATTATTAAATATAACCTGGACACTGTATGGGTTGGATTGTTCATGATCTGCTGTTGGCTCAAGCAAACTATTGGTGCAACTTTTTCAAGATTGTTAGGATTTGAGAATACTGCATTTCAACCTTACATTTATTATTTGGTTAAATTGCACTTTTTTGGGTTATACAGAAGTCTTTGTTTTTCCCTTGGTTTGTGAGTATTCCCTGGTTTGGTTTTGTAGTTCTATTTTGTTCATTTTGTCTTTGAATTCTCTGCTTGCTTGCCTTCAGTCCAATTATCATATTTGTGTCAATGACACAATGACAATGTGTTTCTTTGCTCTGTTTCTGGGGGAAAAACACACACATATTCTCTTTGGCCCAATGTGAGGATGGCCCACTGTTTTTAGAGGACAAGACTACATGAAACACCTGTTTGCCTTAGCCCAGGGGTCTCCAACCTCGGCAACTTTAAGACTTGTGGACTTCAACTCCCAGAATTCCTCAGCCACCCAGAATTCCTCAGCCATTCTCTGAAGAATTCTGGGAGTTGAAGTCCACAAGTCTCCTTAGCCCACACACTTTAGAAGGACTTTAGGGCTTGCATGTAAGAAAGAGGAGCAACTGTAACACTTTGCTGCCATCTTGTGGTAGATATGTTGAACTGTTGGCTGATCAACCAATAGTAGAAAGGAACTTTTAAAAACTTGTATTGTATGACAAGGACAGAAAGAAGAGCAATAGGACAGACATACAGGTATATACCGCTTCACAGTGTTTTAATTACAACCCTTTCTGAGTAGGTTCCAGAGTCAGCATGTTGCCCCCAACAATCTGGGTCCTTGTTTTACCGATTTTGGAAAGGACGGGAAGGCTGAATCAAGCTTGAGGCAGTCAGGATGGAACTGCCGAAATGCCGCCAGCCAGCAGTCAGCAGAATTAGCCCTCAGTACTGCATTCTAAGAGGAAAAAAAGGTTGCCCGTATAGTAATTAGCTTAGTGTTTTCCCCCATGGCTGACTGGGGAATTCTGGCAGTTGAAGTCCACATATCTTAAAGATGCTGAGGTCAAGAAATACTACGGGTACAGATAAAACTGCTGCAAGTGCTATATGCAGGAGTGAAATTGACCAAAGTTCTATCCATCTCATCCTTAGTCTAGATCAGAGGTCTCATTCTCGTGGCCCATGGGCCAATTGCAGCCCGCAGGACGATATCCTGTGGCCCCCACCATGATATGAAAGTATAATATTAGTGTATAATATAAATATAAAGTATAATATGAAGTATAATATTATGCGGCCCAGCCTCACCCAGCCTCTGCCTCCAGTGGCCCCCAGGTAAATTGTGTTTGAGACCCCTGGTCTAGATGGAACTACTACCTTTGCTGAGAGCAGGCTGTTCTCTGTTAGTGAGCTCGTTTCTGATTTCTCCCCTCCTTCCCTTTTTTAAACATTTCTTTTTTTTCCTGGAGTGATGGTAGTGGTGTTTGCTCTGTCCTTATTAGCATTCTTGAGATCCCTGCACTTTGATTGGCCAAAGCGCGGGGCACTCTGATTGGTCAGGCGAGCCGCGCCGATTGGCTCGCTAAGAATCTCCCGCGATTGGCCCATTCGGATCGCGGGAGATTCAAAGCGGTGCCATTGGCCGCGGCCGCCGCGGCTAAAAGAATAAAAGCCGCGACCTTTTTCCTTTTGCCCCAGTTCGGTTCCCACATTCAATAAAGAGCTTGAATTGCAGTCACCGACTCCTGGCATCATTTCGTGGACACAACACTGGCGATGAAGGTGGGATTCAGACCCTGAACCGAACCATGTGTCCGACGGAAGCCAGACGAAGCACCGCGATGGCGAAAATCGCACCACCCACACCCTTCAACCCCGCCACCGAGGACTGGGAATCATACTCTGACCGATTCCGCATGTTCCTCGAGTGCAGCGACCTGAAGGACGCCACCGGCCCCATGAAGTGCGCCGTCTTCCTGACCCACTGCGGGACTGAGGTCTTCAAGATGGCCAAGGCGCTTGCCAAACCCGCCGATGCGACCGCGATGGACTGGGACGTCCTCGAACCCATACTCCGGTGGCACTACGCTCCAGAGGTACCCATCCTAATCCGACGCAACGAATTCTACCATCGGGACCAGAGATCGGGTGAGAGTTTCAGCGACTTTGTCGCCGAGCTGCGGCGCCTAGGGGGGCTCTGCGAATTCGACAACCTGAACGACGCCCTGCGAGACCGAATCGTGCTCGGTTTGTGGGACCCCATCCTCCAGAACCGGCTGATGGCCAAGGGCAACATCAGTCTAGCAGACACCCTCACCGCAGCCGCAGCTGCCGAAGTGACCCGAACTTCCGCCGACCGCATGCGCAGACCGAACACTGGGGACCGCTGCGGAAACAACAACCCGGCGAGGTCGACCGAGGCCCAACCCGAGACGACCACCCACCAAGGCGACTTCCACTCGGCATCGGGCACTTCAGACGACGAGGAGGACGTCCATCGCCTCCAGACAGGCCGCGACCCACGGAACCGGCGGGGTCGTAAGTCGAGGACCAACTGTGCCAGTTGCAGCGGCGACCACCCCAGGTCAGAATGCCGGTTTTTCAAATCGATCTGCTGGCATTGCGACAAGAAGGGACACATCGCCCGTGTCTGCCGCCTAAAGAAGAATCGCAGCCCGGCACGATGGGAACAGAGCGACCGGAGGAGAGAGAGCACACCACCCCGCACCAGAGATCGCCCCTCGGAAAATAGATGGGACCGGAACGGACGATCCCTGTGAGGTGGCGATAACCGGCGAAGAGAGGAGACCCATCAGACGGTCACCATCGGCCACGCCATCACCAATGACGCCCGGAAGGTCCACGTGGAGGTAGGCATCGAGGGCCAGCCATGCAAAATGGAGGTGGACTCCGGGTCCTACCTCTCCATGATTGCATGGCATGAAATAAAGCGCTTGGTGCCTACCATCCAAAAGAAGAACACAGACAGCCAGAGACTCATTGTAAAGGACTACCAGGGAAACCGCATCCCGGTAGTCGGAACCAAACACTTCAATATCACCTATAAAGGGCACACCGAAAGACTGCCCCTGACAATCGTCGACCACGACTGCCCAAGCCTACTGGGACTGCAATGGTTCACCCCGCTCGACATCGCACTCACGGGAGTCGACCACGTCACCGACGACAGCTGGGAGCAGCAACTGGCCCTGGAATTCCAGGAGGTCTTCGACGGAAACCTAGGCAAGTACCGAGGGCCCCTTATATCTTTCAACCTAGACCCTAACGTCCCCCCAAAACGCCTGAAACCAAGGCGAGTGCCATTCGCACTGAAGCCCAAGATAGACGAGCAAATTGACAAGCTCGTCAAGCAAGGGGTCCTACAGCCCATAGACCACGCCCGGTGGGAGACCCCCATAGTCACCCCGATCAAGCCCGATGGGTCGGTGAGGATCTGTGGGGACTATAAGGCCACCCTAAATGGCGCGCTACAACAAAGCGCCTACCCCGTCCCAGTAGTGCAACACCTACTGCACTCACTGGGAGGGGACAAGGTTTTCGCCAAGCTCGACCTCGCCCAGGCATACCAACAGTTGCCGGTCGACGAGCAAACGGCAGAAGCGCAAACCATAGTCACCCACCGGGGGGCATTTAAATGCAACCGACTCCAATTCGGAGTCAGCGTGGCACCGGGCATATTCCAAAGCCTAATGGAAAGACTACTGCAGGGCATCAAGGGGGTGGTACCTTACTTCGACGACGTCCTAGTGTCGGCAGCCAACCAAGCCGAACTAGAGGGTCGCCTAAGGGAGGTCCTAACTAAATTTAAAGAGACCGGGCTAAAGGTCAAGAGGGAGAAATGCCAGCTATGCACGGAACGGGTCGAATTCCTAGGATACCTCCTAGACCATCACAGCATTCACCCCACAACCAAAAAAATCAAGGCCATCAAAGAAGCCCCCACACCCAAGTCCAAGACAGAACTACAGGCATTCCTGGGGCTACTGAACTTTTACAATGTTTTCCTTCCCCAAAAGGCGACGGCGGCGGAGCCCTTGCATAGGCTCCTGGACAAGGCGGCGACCTGGACTTGGGGGAAATGCAAGCAAGCCGCCTTCCAAAGAACAAAGGACCTTCTCACTTCGGACGCCGTCCTCATACAATATAACGAGACCCTACCTCTGGCCGTCACATGCGACACATCACCCTTCGGCGTCGGCGCTGTCCTCAGCCATACCCTCCCCGATGGAAAAGAAGCGCCCATGGCGTTCTTTTCAAGGACCCTCACCAAACTGGAGCGGAACTATAGCCAGCTGGACAAAGAGGCTCTGGCTATCGTTGCCGCCGTAAAACAATTCCACGAGTATCTCTACGGCCGGACTTTCACCATCATAACCGACCAAAAGCCGCTGCTGGGAATCCTTGCAGGAAACCGGGCCACCCCGAACATTCTGTCTCCCCGAATGACAAGGTGGTCCGAGTTCCTGGCAGCCTACAACTACGGACTCATACACAGACCGGGTAAGACGATCTCCCATGCAGACGCCTTAAGCCACTCGCCGCTACCGGAACCTGACACCGACCCAGCACCCACGACGACCACCCTCAGCATAGAGACTCTACCCAACCTGCCCATAACCGCGTCAGACATTGCCCGAGAGACTAATAAAGACAAACGTCTGGCGCGGGTGTTGCATTGGGTAGAGAAAAGGTGGCCGGAAAGGGACAACGACGAGTCCGTCAAAACGTTCCGAAACCGCCAAACGGAACTCTCGTTATTAAAAGGGTGCATACTATGGGGGAATAGGGTGGTCATTCCAGAAAAGCTACAAGGGAAGGTTCTGGAACTGCTACACGAGGGGCACCCTGGCATCGTTAGGACTAAAGCCCTGGCCAGAAGTTACGCTTGGTGGCCAGGGATGGACAAACAAATTGAGACCTGGGTAGCAAGGTGCCAACGATGCCAGGAAACTAGGCCAAGCCCACCCACAGCACCCATCCCAGAGTGGGAAACCCCAAGGGGACCTTGGTCTAGGATTCACATAGACTTCGCCGGGCCCACAAAAGGACACACCTTCCTCATAACAGTTGACGCTTACTCCAACTGGCTGGAGGTAAGCAACATGAAAACGACAACCACGGAGGCCGTGATCAAGGAACTCTGCAAACTCTTTGCAACACATGGCCTCCCAGACGTCGTCGTTTCCGACAACGGGCCCCAATTCACCTCGCTGGAATTCAAAAAATTCCTTGCGGAAAGGGGCATCCGCCATGTGCTGACAGCACCGTCGCACCCGGCGGCAAACGGTAGGGCGGAACGGATGGTCCAATTCACTAAGAAGACCATCCGGAAAATAGACCACGGGGAGATCCAGGAGAAAATTAACAAACTACTCTTCACCCAACACATAACCCCAAACACCACAACCAATAAGAGCCCAGCCGAACTGTTAATGGGCAGGAAACTAAGGTCCCCACTCGACAGGTTACACCCCACGTATAACCCGGAAAAGCCCCCAGATTCAAACAGCAAACACCGAACCTTCGCACCCGGCGACCCCGTATATGCGAGAAACCTGACGGCAGACCCACTATGGATACCAGCCGTCATCACACAAACAACAGGCCCACACTCGTACCGGCTACAAACAGCAGACGGACGAGCGTGGAAACGCCACATCGACCAACTAAGGTCGAGGACTACCAACCAAGAGACCGCCGAAGCACAGACAGCCAAAACCAACCCCCACAACACAAACCAAGGGGGGAGGTAATACCCAGGGAACCAAAACCAAAGAAAAATAAACCAGCCGTACTTACCGGAAAGCAGCCATCACGACCCCTCGCCAGGAAGAGACAGCCAGGCCAGCTCGACCGACCCGGGAAGACCGAGCGGGAGCAGCGAAACCCGCAGCTCAACCAACCCGGGAGACCCAGGAGGGAGCTACGGAGAGCGGCCCGGCCCGATCGACCAGCCGGTTCCCACAACGGCAGCAGGAGCAACAGAGATCCCGACCGAACCGGCCGGGATCCAGCCTACAACTGAGTTGCACAGGTCCAGTAGGCTCAGATGGAGCCCCGCCTACCTACGTGACTACGCAACGTAAGGACTGAACCAAGAGGGGAGGGGTGTTCTGTCCTTATTAGCATTCTTGAGATCCCCGCCCTTTGATTGGCCAAAGCGCGGGGCACTCTGATTGGTCAGGTGAGCCGCGCCGATTGGCTCGCTAAGAATCTCCCGCGATTGGCCCATTCGGATCGCAGGAGATTCAAAGCAGTGCCATTGGCCGCGGCCGCCGCGGCTAAAAGAATAAAAGCCGCGACCTTTTTCCTTTTGCCCCAGTTCGGTTCCCACATTCAATAAAGAGCTTGAATTGCAGTCACCGACTCCTGGCATCATTTCGCGGACACAACAGTGTTGACGGGACTTAAGCTACTCCAATTAAGTGGAGGTAATGGCCTTTACAATTTTATTTTATTGTTTTGCACTAATTATGTTTCACATGTTATTTACAGCCCCTTCTAAAGCACTTCTGCTATATCCTGGACACTTCAATGAGTATTCATTCATTCATTTATGTATTCATTTATTTAACAAAATTATATAAACGACACATGGTGGGAGAAAGACCAGCCTGCAGAAGTTAATGTGCCAGTACTAAGTGTCATAAATGCAGAATGATGGCTCTCTTTTTGGAACAGGAGGGAGGGACTCTCTGAATAATATTTCCAGTAATTAGAATATCTTTGATTAGTTTTTCTAATTCTTAGAAGTAACAAACAATGTTTTCCATGAGGAATGTGGGGGTCTGTTAAGAACTGTGTCAAACCAACTAAAGACAAGGACTGTACATAGAATTGAACTTTACTAACTTGCAAACTTGTCTCATTGTGTACATACTCTAGCTAGCCAAATATTTCACAGTTATAACTTCTTACCATTTTTGGCAAAACACAAAAAGGCCAGAGACATGCATCCATCATGTTTTGAAAAGCTAGGATAGCAATAGCAATAGCAGTTATATATTGCTTCACAGTGCTTACAGCCCACTCTAAGCGGTTTACAGAGTCAGCATATGGCCCTTAACAATCTGGGTTCTCATTTTACTGACCTTGGAAGGATGGAAGGCTGAGTCAACCATGAGGCGGTGAGACCCGAACTGCCAAATTGCTGGCAGCCAGCAGTGAGCAGAAGTAACCTGCAGTGCCGCATCCTAACCACTGCTGCATTGCAGGATGGTATTTTAGCCATTTATTTCATTTCCTTTTGTGCAATTTGGAAGTGAGGGATTATTTATTTTAACTCCAGGACCTGCAGATGTTAGAGGACAGAACTGATTCAATGATGTCTTTATCCATCCTATTTGTCAACTAGATAGACACTGTTTGAGTGTCTAGCTCAGCTGAGGTCATAAGATGTGTTCTGAAAAATAAAAATGGTGGCCATGATGCTTGACTGAAACATTACCTGCTTTTTATATGGAAGAGGTGGAGCTTCAGTTGAACCATTGTAGCTGCCATCTTGACTTTTTTGACCAGACCTTGCAAATATCCTTTTCTCAGCTGTATCCTTATTAGTTGATGGCAGTGAAGACAAGGAGCAGATCTGCTTTGGAGGAATTGGAAAGAGAAAAACCAAATCCCTGAGAGATTGTGGCTAATAAAATGAATCACTGTGTGTTTCTCCTTATAATTCACCTATGTGAAAGGTGTGTAGGATTCCTGGAGCTGCATTAAGAAGGCAATTATTGTGTTCATTTGTCCAAATCTAACAAATAAGTGGTAACATTTTGTTTCCTATGGGAATAAATAATCACCCAGGCCTAATAAGTATTTTCCCATCACAAATTTCATCATGAAACCAACATATTTGCTGTTGAATGCAGCTTTCCCCCACCTTTCTGGTGCAATTTTTGTTTTGGCATAATTTATTTATTTTGTTGTCTCAAATTATGTTCCTGACAGCAGAGGTCTGGGGTAGAGATGGGCCAGGAGGAGGGGGCTGGAGATGCCCAACACAGGTGGGAATCTGAGCCCTAAATGTGTTTGTAATCAACAGATTAGCTAATCAGCCATGATTTATTAATGATGCATTAGTTATTCCTGATTTTGCATTTCTGCTGGCTAAATGGAGCCTTAAAGATGTTCTTTTATTAATCATTGTGGTGCTAATTGCAGATACTTACAGAAGGACTGCTAATTAAACATGCAACCTAGGCAGAATGAGTTCTCAGCTGCTGAGAATGGCAAGAATGAAAAGACTTGTTTTCTGAGCTGTGAAACTTTATTCTTCAGAAAATATTACAATATCAACCCAACAAGTCAAGCATGTTATTTGCCAAGAGTTCTTTCAATGCCTTGGACTCTTCCCCAGCACACACACACACACACACCGGCTTTCAGCAATGAGAAAAATACAACTGCAACCAAGGTGTACATTTTGTCCAGTTTGACGATGTAACAGTTAGAAGGCTTTGATCAGAAAAACCAAAATGAGAAACAAGTAATTTCTGAGACTTGTTTTAAATGGATGTATTATCACAACTCTGGAATTCAGTCTACTGATGATCTGCCAGCTCTTTTTTTCCCCACATGTCAATATAACTATAGGAAAGCTTGTTATAACATTTCAGCTGTCCTTAGTTCTAAAGTAGACTTCCATAGAAGAATACACACACACACACACACACACACATTTCTCACTCATTAAAGCACTAGGAAGCTGATTTTTTTTAATGGAGTAAGATTTACAAATTATTTATTGCTACCATAGCAGCATCCTTGATCAATAAGCTAAGATATATTTATGGGTGCATAGTGCAGCTTCAGTGTATCAGTGGCAGTCACATTTAATGAGCAAATGGGAGACCATTTGGAAAACCCCAGAGTTGCTCTATTGGGAATGGATGGCATATCAATTTAATAAACACATAAATAAAATCTGTGGATATCAATTTGAACACTGTGAAGTAAGGGGAAAGGGATCGAAAAGTGCTAAATAATGAAGACCATAAGTACCAGTCTTTAAGGCTAAGAGATAGTGAGTTCTAATCCGGATAGGCACAAAGCCAGCTGACTAACCTTGGGCCAGTCACTATCGCTCAGCCCTAGGAAGGAGGCAATGGCAAATCACTTCTTTAAAAAACTTGCCAGAAAAAAAATGCAGGAACTTGCCCAGGCGGTCTTTGAGAATCTTACATGATTGAATGAAAGAAAACAAAAATAATGAATAGAGTCTTTTAAGCATGTAGGAAGGAAAGAGTCATCACAGTCTGCCTAGGCAAATTAGCATTTAAAGTATTGCCACCTGAAAAGCCTTGCATAGCACAGGACTTGGTTATTTGAAGGACTGCCTGTCTCCAATCATTTTGGCCTTTCTGGTGAGATCAGGCAGAGTGGGGGCGGTTGGATCTCCTCATTTAAATCAGGTCACCTAGGGGGACCCCAGAAGCATGCCTTCTCTGTTGAGGTGCCTGGCCTCCAGAATAGCATTTCCCCCTAATGATTGACATCCCTACAAGGATTCTGAAAATCTTTGAAGACGAGGCTTTGTTTCGAGTGCAGGTTTTTGTTCTGTCCTTCATTAACATACTCGAGATCCCCGCGCTTTGATTGGCCAAAGCGCGGGGCTCTCTGATTGGTCAGGCGAGCCGCGCCGATTGGCTCGCTAAGAATCTCCCGCGATTGGTCCATTCGGACCGCGGGAGATTCAAAGCGGTGCCATTGGCCGCGGCGGCCGCGGCGAAAGGAATAAAAGCCGCGGGCCTTTTTTCCTTTCGCCAGTTCGGTTCCAACTTGCCAATAAAGAGCTTTGCACTAAGTCACCGACTCCTGGCATCATTTCGCGGACACAACACTGGCGACGAAGGTGGGATCCAGACCCTGAACCGAACCACGTGTCCGACGGAAGCCAGACGAACCACCGAGATGGCAAAGATCGCACCACCAGCACCCTTCAACCCCACCGAGGACTGGGAATCGTTCGCCGACCGATTCCGCATGTACCTCGAGTGCACCGGCCTAAAGGACGCCTCCGGCCCAATGAAATGTGCCATATTCTTGACCCACTGCGGGACCGAGGTCTTCCAGATGGCCAAAGCGCTGGCCAAACCCGCCGATGCCACCGCGATGGACTGGGACGTCCTCGAACCCATACTTCGGCGGCACTACGCTCCAGAGGTACCCATCCTGATCCGGCGCAACGAGTTCTACCGGCGGGACCAGAGGTCGGGTGAGAGCTTCAGCGACTTCGTCGCCGAGCTGCGGCATTTAGGGGGGCTCTGCGAATTTGATAACCTAAACAACGCCCTGCGAGACCGAATTGTGCTCGGTTTGTGGGACCCCGTCCTCCAGAGCTGGCTGATGGCCAAGGGCAACATCAGTCTAGCAGACACCCTCACCACAGCCGCAGCCGCCGAAGCAACCCGAACTTCCGCCGACCGCATGCGCAGACCGAACGCTGGGGACCGCAGCGGAAACAACAACCCGGCGAGGTCGACCGAGCCCAAACCCGAGACGACCACCCACCAGGGCGATTTCCACTCGGCATCGGACACTTCTGATGATGTGGAGGATATCCATCGACTACAGACAGGGCGCAACCCACGGAACCGGCGAGGTCGTAAGTCGAGGACCAACTGTGCCGGCTGCGGCGGCGACCACCCCAGGTCGGAATGCCGGTTCTTCGAATCGATCTGCCGGCATTGCAACAGGAAGGGACACATCGCCCGTGTCTGCCGCCTGAAGCAAAATCGCAGCCTGGCACGATGGGACCAGAGCGACCGGAGGAGAGAAAGCACACCACTCCGGACCAGAGATCGCCCCTCAGACAGCCGATGGGACCGGAACGGGCGATCCTCATGAGGCTGCGACAACCGGCGGAGAGAGGAGACCCACCAGACGGTCACCACCGGCCACGCCATCACCAACGACGCCCGGAAGGTCCACGTAGAGGTATGCATCGAGGGTCAGCCATGCAAAATGGAGGTGGACTCCGGGTCCTACCTCTCCATGATTGCATGGCATGAGATAAAGCATTTGGTGCCTACCCTCCAACGGAGGAACATAGACACCCAGAGACTCATTGTAAAGGACTACCAGGGAAACCGCATCCCGGTAGTCGGCACCAAAAGTTTTAACATCACTTATAAGGGGCGCACCGAACGACTCCCCCTAACGATCGTCGACTGCGACCGCCCAAGCCTACTGGGACTGCAATGGTTCGCCCCGCTCGACATCGCCCTCACGGGAGTCGACCACGTCACCGACGACAGCTGGGAGCAGCAACTGGCCCGGGAGTTCCAAGAGGTCTTCGACGGAAACCTAGGCAAGTACCGAGGGCCCCTTATATCTTTTGACCTAGACCCTAACGTCTCCCCAAAACGCCTGAAACCAAGGCAGGTGCCATTCGCACTGAAACCCAAGATAGACGAGCAAATTGACAAGCTCGTCAAACAAGGGGTCCTGCAGCCCATAGACCACGCCCAGTGGGAGACCCCCATAGTCACCCCGATCAAGCCCGATGGGTCGGTGAGGATCTGTGGGGACTATAAGGCCACCCTAAATGGCGCGCTGCAACAAAGCGCCTACCCCGTCCCAGTAGTACAACACCTACTGCACTCACTGGGAGGGGGCAAGGTTTTCGCCAAGCTCGACCTCGCCCAGGCATACCAACAGTTGCCGGTCGACGAGCAAACGGCAGAAGCGCAAACCATAGTCACCCACCGGGGAGCATTCAAATGCAACCGACTCCAATTCGGAGTCAGTGTGGCACCGGGCATATTCCAAAGCCTAATGGAGAGACTATTGCAAGGTATCAAGGGGGTGGTACCTTACTTCGACGACGTCCTAGTGTCGGCCAACCAAGCCAAACTAGAGGGTCGACTAAGGGAGGTCCTAACTAAATTTAAAGAGACCGGACTAAAAGTCAAGAGGGAGAAATGCCAGCTATGCACGGAATGAGTAGAATTCCTGGGCTACCTCCTAGACCGGCACGGCATTCACCCCACAAGCAAAAAAATCAAGGCCATCAAAGAAGCCCCCACCCCCAAGTCAAAGACTGAGCTACAGGCGTTCTTGGGGTTACTGAACTTTTGCAATGTTTTCCTACCCCAAAAGGCGATGGCGGCGGAGCCCTTGCATAGGCTCCTGGACAAGGCGGCGACCTGGACTTGGGGGAAATGGGAGCAAGCCGCCTTCCAAAGAACGAAGGACCTCCTCACCTCCGACGCCGTCCTCATACAATTCAACGAGACCCTACCTCTGGCAGTCACATGTGATGCATCACCCTTCGGCGTCGGCGCTGTCCTCAGCCATACCCTTCCCGACAGAAAAGAAGCGCCCATCGCATTCTTTTCAAGGACCCTCACCAAACCGGAGCAGAACTATAGCCAACTGGACAAAGAGGCTCTGGCTATAGTTGCCGCCGTAAAACGATTCCACGAATACCTCTATGGCCGGACTTTCACCATCATAACGGACCACAAGCCGCTGCTGGGAATCCTTGCAGGAAACCGGGCCACCCCGAACATTCTGTCTCCCCGAATGACAAGGTGGTCCGAGTTCCTGGCAGCCTACAACTACGGACTCATACACAGACCGGGTAAGACGATCTCCCATGCAGACGCCTTAAGCCGCTCGCCGCAACCGGAACCCGACACCGACCCAGCACCCACGACGACCACCCTCAGCATAGAGACTCTACCCAACCTGCCCATAACCGCGTCAGACATTGCCCGAGAGACTAATAAAGACAAACGTCTGGCGCGGGTGTTTCATTGGGTGGAGAAAGGGTGGCCGGAAAGGGACAACGACGAGTCCGTCAAAACGTTCCGAAACCGCCAAACGGAACTCTCTTTGTTAAAAGGGTGCATACTATGGGGGGACAGGGCGGTCATTCCGGAAAAGCTACAGGGGAAGGTGTTGGAACTGCTACACGAGGGGCACCCTGGCATCGTGAGGACTAAAGCCCTGGCCAGAAGTTACGCTTGGTGGCCAGGGATGGACAAACAAATAGAGGCCTGGGTAGCTAGGTGCCAACGATGCCAGGAAACTAGGCCAAGCCCACCCACAGCACCCGTCCTAGAGTGGGAAACCCCAAGGGGACCTTGGTCTAGGATCCATATAGACTTCGCCGAGCCCACAAAAGGACACACCTTCCTCATAACAGTTGACGCTTACTCCAACTGGCTGGAGGTAAGCAACATGAAGACAACAACCACGGAGGCCGTGATCAAGGAACTCTGCAAACTCTTTGCAACACACGGCCTCCCAGATGTCGTTGTCTCCGACAACGGGCCCCAGTTCACCTCGCTGCAATTCGAAAAATTCCTAGCGGAAAGGGGCATCCGCCATGCGCTGACAGCACCGGCGCACCCGGCGGCAAACGGTAGGGCGGAACGGATGGTCCAATTCACTAAAAAGACCATCCGGAAAATAGACCACGGGGAGATCCAGGAGAAAATTAACAAACTACTCTTCACCCAACACATAACCCCAAATACCACAACCAATAAAAGCCCAGCCGAACTATTAATGGGCAGAAAGCTAAGGTCCCCACTCGACAGGTTACACCCCACGTATAACCCGGAGAGGCCCCCAGACTCAAGCACCTAACACTGAACCTTCGCACCCGGGGACCCCGTATACGCAAAGAACCTGACGGGAGACCCGCTATGGATCCCAGCCGTCATCATACAAGCAACAGGCCCACACTCGTACCGGCTACAAACAGCAGACGGACGAGCGTGGAAACGCCACATCGACCAACTTAGGTCGAGAACTACAAACTAACAAACTGCCGACGCACAAACAAGCGAAACCAACCCCCACAACGCAAGCCAAGGGGGGAGGGAATACCCAGGAGACCGAATCCAAAGAAAAATAAACCAGCAGTACTCACCGGAAAGCAGCCATCACGACCCCTCGTCAGGAAGGAACAGCCAAGCCAGCTCGACCGACTCGGAAAGACCGAGCGGGAGTGGCGAAACCTGTAGCTCAACCAACCCGGAAGGCCCAGGTGGGAGCTATGGAGAAAGGACCGGCCCGATCGACCAGCCGGTTCCCACGACGGCAGCAGGAGCAGCGGAGATCCCGACCGAACCGGCCGGGATCCAGCCTACAACTGAGTTGCGCAGGTCAAGTAGGACCAGACGGAGCCCTGCCTACCTACGTGACTGCGCAACATAAGGACTGAACCAAGAGGGGAGGGGTGTTCTGTCCTTCATTAACATACTCGAGATCCCCGCGCTTTGATTGGCCAAAGCGCGGGGCTCTCTGATTGGTCAGGCGAGCCGCGCCGATTGGCTCGCTAAGAATCTCCCGCGATTGGTCCATTCGGACCGCGGGAGATTCAAAGCGGTGCCATTGGCCGCGGCCGCTGCGGCGAAAGGAATAAAAGCCGCGGGCTTTTTTCCTTTCGCCAGTTCGGTTCCAACTTGCCAATAAAGAGCTTTGCACTAAGTGACCGACTCCTGGCATCATTTCGCGGACACAACATTTTGAATTGTGGATTGTGCATCTACAGCATACAGTGTAACAACCACTATGCAGGACAGTTTACAGAAGTCTGGTAAGGTTATTTCAGTCCTTATACTGAATGTTATAGAATAGATAATTCCCGTTTCCCCTCTGCAAAAGATTAGCAAAGCACAAACTGTCAGCATAGTGAATGATGAAAACTGCTTAATTTCACAATACATGGACAGACTTAACTGTAGTTTTAATTGGAAAGGGTGACCATCCTAGACCAAGCCAACTCCAAAAATGTTACCAAATTCCTGGCGCTCAGACAAAACTGCCATCAACAGGCACAGTGAGATAATCAGCTTCTGCATACCATTCAAAAGAGAATCAAAAAAGTCAAAAAGGAAACAAAAAGAGCAAAACATCTCCCGCTAGCAATCAACACCCAGATGAGCAGAGATTATCACCAATATTAACACTGGATCAAAAGTCAAAAAGTAAACTTTACCCCAGTCAAACAACTACCAATGCAGACAAACAAGCTAACAGCAAACAACAGCCCAATCAACGAACCACCAAGCACGCTCCCAGCGACACTGGCAGAGCAAGTCACTCCAGTCAGAGGTGGTATTTGCGGTTCTCCGAACTACTCAAAATTTCTGCTACCGGTTCTCCAGAACTGGTCAGAACCTGCTGAATCCCACCTCTGAGTCACTAGTACTGGTTTTCAAAAATAGATAGCAAATCCCACACCCTTCTAGCATAAATGATGTTACCTAGTTTGATAATGAAAGTCTGCAAGAAAATAACCACGTTCAAAGTATACCAAGGACTCCACAACAATTTATCTGTCTCTTTGTATCTCTCTCTCTCTCCATCTCTCTCTTTCTCTCTCTCTCTCTCCACCTCTCTCTCTCCATCTCTCTTTCTCTCTCTCTCTCCATCTCTCTCTTTCTCTCTCCCTCTCTCCATATCTCTCTCTCTCTCTCTCTCTCCATCTCTTTCTCTCTCTCTCTCTCTCCCCATCCATTTATCATCTATCTATTTATCTGTCTGTCTTATCAATTCATTAATCATTTCTCTTTCTCGCTCTGTCTTCAAACATCACTGGGCCAACACAACATTCTCCAAGGTAGCACCCTTCAGGTATGTTTGGCTAGACTTCATATCATCCATAGCCAGAAAAATAAGTATCTGTGTAGGTAGCTCTACTGACATTCTCATGTATGTCCTTTTAAAACAAAATGGCACAATTAAAATACCAATAAGGACCCATCCAATAATGCTAATAATTAGCCAAAGCCATTTTTGAGGAAGTTAGGTTTTCAGCAAAAAAATATAAAAATAAATAAATAAATCAAATGAGCACCTGTTTTTTTTTTTTTTTTTTGTAAAATTACTCTGCGGCAGGTCCTAAACCCCAAGAGAGGCTGCAGATGGTTTTACATTTGTAAGCCTGACCTCAACAGCTCTTCATTAATCTTAAATCAAGTGATGCTTCAGGAAGCAGCCAGCATAATGCGCTGCAATCTTCGTACATGGCTGCAAACCAGAAAGATAATTAATTAGGGATTTTACTTTCCAGTTTTTTAAACTCTTCCAAAATTCTCAAAAATATATCTGCAGTGAACAAACTTGGCTAACGAAGGGACTATTTCTAGAATGAAAACTTCCTCCTATAGCAGTAAAACAAGAAGGAGCACTAGATCAGATCCACTAAGAAAAACAATACAGTGGATCTGTTCCCAAAACATGCTTAACTGGGATGACAGCGGGGTTAGTGGGTTTTGAGAATACCACAGAAGGGTTAGTTGGTATCATCCAGATAATTCCCCAGAGTTAAAATGCAGGGCAACATAGATCAAACAATGCAAAGGTTAAATTAATCCCAGATACCAGAACCTCTTCTGGAATTCATTGTCCATAGGGCTGTCAGCCCAAAACATTGCTTAGCTGCACTGGCCAAAGAAGTGATACCGTAAAGCTTTGCTGGAACTCTCCTGGCATAAAGATTTATGGGATCTTTAGATTAGTATATTGAAATTTTGACCAAGATACTATAATGGGAATCTGTATATTCTGAACCTTTCATAAGTGGATTTGAACTAAGGAGCCAACACTTGGTTAAGTATATATTGGTTACATGCATTCTTGTGAATTCACAGGTAATACCAAGTTGTTCTATAGCAACTTTGGTCCTTACCAAAACATTGTTCAAATCACTGAATTAATTTTCAGTTTCCCTTATAGCAATTTCATGCAAAATTTTAAATGATGTTAAAGAAACCATGCTTAATCCAGGCAGAATTAAACAGGGACTCAGTGCAGACAGTGTTTTGTGGTTCAGAACCAGACCAATTAAACTATTAAAAACAAAACATGCAAAACAGGAATAAGTTAAGCACGTGCTCTCACCAGGGCTGCTTAAAAAGTTTTAACTTGGGCTGAAGTGTTGCGATTGTGCGTGAATGTGAAGGAGAAATATTGAAAATAATGCTGCATTAAAAAAGGCTGCATTCATCTCTCAACAACAAAATGCCATCATCCCTCAGTTCAATGGACAAGTCTTTATTTCTATTATTATTTAATATTTAACTTTCAATTCGATTCACAGTCTGGGACTGGTAAAAACAGCTCAAGACCTAGCCCAGGAACTAAGAGCTGTTAAGGTAACATCTGAGTATATAGGCAGTTCTGTAGAGTGTTTTTTTGCAATGTCAGGATACTCATCGTCATTATTATTATTATTATTATTATTATTATTATTATTATCAACTTTTATTCATTAAACATGAAATTCAGTCAACTGAACATTTAAAAATGCATCACATATATCATTGTCTGGCTCTGATGGTTGATACGGGTTGCTGCCAGTGTCCTAGGTATCAACCAAATATCTTCTTAAAACGTATGTTGTTCCGAGTAGCACAGTCTTTTGCAGCTCCGCTGGTGTTATTGCAAGAAGCTGCAATTTCTTGATGTGTTTTTTAAAATTCTTGGGACATGGTACCAAGTGCCCTGATGACAATGGCTATCACTGTTACATGTTTCATCCATAACCGTGTAGTTTCAATGGCAAGGTTGTGATATTTCATGATTTTTTCCAGTTCTTTTCTTTGACTCTGGCATCTCCTGGTACAGCGATATCAATAAATTGTATGCTTTGGCCCTCGACAACTGTAATATCTGGCATGTTATGTTCCAAATGGCCATCTGTCAGTATTCAAAAATCCCACAAATTCTTCACCATTACATTTTTGACAACTTTTTCCATTTTATGTTCCCATGACTTTTCAGATACAGGTAGGGCATATTTTTTACATAAGGACCAGTGGATTAATTTAGCAATTTGGTCTTGTCTAGCTTTGTAGTCAGTTTGTGCGATTTTGCTGCGCTCACATATTAAGGGTGAAACAGTTTCAACTTTTGTCATTGCAGAGTCGGCAGTTTGGATTGTCAGTAGATTTTTGTATCTTCACTTTCATGGCATTAGTTTGTCGTCCTTGAGCAGCAAGTATTAATCCCGTTTCTTTCTTGATGGTTCCATTATTATTATTATTATTATTATTATTATTATTATTATTATTATTATTATTATTATTATTCTGCTGAAAGTCAATATTTACTTTCTATTTACTAATATTTACATGTTCATTTGTACAGCTTCTCTGTAAATGAAATAACTCAAAGTTGGACCAACTGTGTAATTCATAAAGCAATCAAATATTATTTAGGTAACTGGTTTGGTCCAATAGAAGCTTACTAAACATGCCCTTTTGACTTCAGGATCAACTTTATCTAACCACTTGCAAATGGAGTACCTGCTCCTTCCTTCTTTTCTTTCTTCCTTCCTTCCTTCCTTCTTTCCATGTCTTTGTTTTCTTTTTTTCATCAGTAGAAGGCAAAAATATTTAATTAGATTGGAGGCATTTATAATGCTTTCTGGGCCAGCTCAAGCCATAACGCTGGAAGGAAGCCCCTTCGGAGTTAATTCCCATCAGCCAGGCCCTCCCATCACCCAACATATGGGATCCACTTAGAAGCCTCCAGCCAAAGGTGGGGCTTCCCTGCTGAGAAAACCCTAAGCGACCAAGCTGAAAAGCTCTCTGTGTCACTAGTGGAGGTCAAAGCAAACAACCAAACAACATCTGGCATACTGTGCCAATTGGAAATCAATAAGACATGCTGGGTGGAAGGTTGTAATTTTATGCCTGTTTGCACAAGGAGATGAATTGGAATTAAAAAATAATAGGTCTGTGTCATCTGCCAGCACAATACTGTTATGATCACGTATCTCTGAATGACAAGCCAGACACTGGGCCAGGGCATTGAATATAATGCTAAACTCTGATTCCCAGGTTAACTTTAGTTTTTACATGAATCAGGAGGTCCAGTAACTGGAGGTAAAGCTTGGGAATGATAAAAGCACCTGCCCAGTCTAGGTCCTTGTGATGGATTTCAATTCTATTCTCACAAGCGGAGGTGGTAGTCAGCAGGTTCTGACCAGTTCTGGAGAACCGGTAGCAGAAATTTGGAGTAGTTTGGAGAACTGGCAAATATCACCTTTGACTGGCTTGCCCCCATCTATTCTCTGCCTCCCATTGAGTCCCAGCTGATCGGTTGGGTCTTCTTTGGTTGCCCTGCACAGGAGAACAGAGCTGGAAAGCAGGTTAGTGGGTTGGGGAGGGAATGGGATTTTGCAGTATCCTTCCCCTGCCACGCCCACCAGAATTGGTAGTAAAAAAAAAATTGAATCCCATCACTGCTCACAAGTTAGCTAACGGAGGGAGAGGAGAGCAATTGTATATGCGTTGGCTACCAAATATTCTTTAAAGTGTGTCAAGCAGATGTACTGAGAACTGGAAGTAAAAATCTGACAAATCATCATCTTCTCCTTTGAAACATTTGAAACAAAGTAAATCAATATATACTGCACTGTAAGGAATTCCCTGGGTACAATTTATAGAAATTATAATGAAATCAATCACTTTCTCTCATCTCAACCCAGCTTATAGGGGTGTTATGCAGAAAGTAGAGGATGGAGCATTGCATGTATTGCCTTGAGCTGTACAAAATAAAGATGGGACATAAATATCAACATCGTCTTTGTCATCATCGTGGTTTTTTTTTTTTTCTGCTGGTGCAGAGTTAGTTTTTTTGGACCAAAAAGCATATTTGTGCAATCAAACACAACATCTGGGTCTAACTGGGCATTTTTCACATCCGCATTTATTCTATCTTGCTATCTTTGCTTCGGCCTCCCACACAGGCGCTTGCCATCTTTATTGAACTGGAAGGCAATAGGGGCAATGGTGTGGGTGCTGCTCAATGGGCCTACCATTGTAGGCACTTCTCGCTGTAGTGTATGTATTGGAAGGCAGGGGTCCCTAACCTCCAGTCTGCGGCCCAGTATTAGTCTGCAGCCCATTGGAAACAGAGCCGTACAAGTTGTGGGTGAGCACACCAGTGAGGGAAGCTCTATTTCCACAAATGGTGGGTGTGCACGCACAAACCATCCTCTGTCCCCCTTGGCCGCTGTGGGCATTGCTGCTGCTGGTCCACAAAGCCTGAAAAGTTAGGGAGTCCTGTTGTAGGGCATAAATCTTGCAATAAATAAAATGTTGTTAACTCCTGTAATGAGTTGGAGTGAATATGAATTATGTTACAGCAGGGGTCCCCAAACTTGGCAACTTTAAGACTTGTGAACTTCAGCTCCCAGAATTCTCCAGACAGCTATGCTGCCAAGTTGCCAAGTTTAGAGACCTCTGCATTACAGGCTCAGCTGGAGGGTTATTCTGTAGAATCCTTGAATTCTTGGCAAAGGCTTGGTTCTAATAGTAGAATGCCTTCATTTTCCGGCCCTTAAGGCAGTTAAGTGCATCTTGAAATTATTGTTTATGAACTTAAAATAACCAATCTTTCTCATATATCTGCTAGCATATCAATTCTAAATTTACGATGTTTTAATTCTGTATTTCTCACCAGCTATTGTGATTAGGATCTTCATTTTCGCACATGTAGATCTCTCCTCTAAAACCTATATTATACTATATTAGTATAATACTTGGGGATTGTAATTTTATTTATGTATTTATTTATTTAATTTCTATAGTTTATTCTACAGAGGAAATAGAAGGGGAACTTACCAAATTTGCAGATGATACTAAGCTTGCAGGAATAGCTAACACCGAAGAAGATAGGCTCAAGATTCAGATGGATCCAGATGGATCCGTCCGTCTGCTCATCTGTCCGTCTGTCCATCCGTCCGTCCGTCCGTCCATCTGTTTGTCCATCCATCCGTCTGTCTGTCCGTCCATCCATCTGTTTGTCCGTCCATCCGTCGGTCCATCCATCTGACCATCCGTCCGTCCGTCCGTCCGTCCACCCATCTGTCTGTCCGTCCGTCCATCTGTCTGTTTGTCCATCCATCTGTCTGTCCGTCCGTCCATCTGACCGTCTGTCCATCTGTCCGTCCATCCATATGACCGTCCGTCTGTCCATCCGTCCATCCGTCCATCTGTCCCTCTGTCCGTCCATCCATCAGTCTGTCCGTCTGTCCGTCCGTCCAGCTGTTTCTCCTCTCCCTCAGAGTCAGTCTCCACCAGGGGCATGACAATACTACAACTATCATAAACATATCCAATTGCCAAGCTGTTGATTTTTTATCTTGACAGACTTGAACACTGGGCCGTATCTAACAAAATGAAATTCAATGTAGAGAAAAATAAAGTCTTACAAAGGCAAGAAAAACCAAAAGTACACAAATAGACTAGGTGAAACCAGGCAGTGACTGTGAGAGGGATCTTGGAGTCTTAGTGGACAACCAGCTAAATATGAACCAGAAGTGTGTGATGGCAGCCAAAAAAGCCACTTAAATCCTAAGTTACATTAACAGAGAGATACGATCAAGATCAAGTGAGGTACTAATACCATTCTATAAACCTTAGTAAGACTGCATTCAGTTTTGGTCACCACACTATATAAAGAAGATGTTGAGACTCTAGAAAAAGTGCAGAGAAGAGCAACCAGGATGATGAGGGGACTGGAGGCTAAAACATATGAAGAACGGTTGCAGGGACATACCATGAATGGTTGCAGGAACTAGGCCTGGCTAGTCTAGGGAAGAGAAGGACCAGGGGAGACATGATAGCAGTCTTCCAGTATTTGAAGGGTTGCCACAGGGAGGAAGGGGTCAAGCTATTTTCTAAAGCACCTGAAGGCCAGACAAGGAACAATAGATGGAAACTGAACAAGGAAATATTCAACCTGGAAAGAAGGAAAAATTTTCTGACAGTGAGGACAATCAACCAATGGAACAGCTTGCCCTTGGAAGTTGTGGAAGCTTCAGCATTGGAGGCTTTCAAGAAGAGATTGGACTGCCATTTGTCAGAAATGTGTAGGGTCTCCTGCTTGGGTGGGTGTGGGGGTTGGACTGGATGGCCTAGAAGGCCCCTTCCAACTCTGTTAACCTGTTAGCTTCTTGTTGTTTAATTCTATAATCCCCCACACACACACACACTGTTGGGATCATGGTAAAATCAAGTTAGCTTTCCCTTCATTTTGTTATTTTACAATAACATGTGTGAAGTGACTAGTCCAAAGTACCAACTGATTTCTGATCTATAACCTTTCCTTACCTTAAGACTTTCCTTGACAATTAATACAGACATTTTGTAGGATTGTTACCCAGGAATCTCAGAGCACAGTGTTTTCCAACCTGATGCTCGCCAAATGTATTGAAGTTCAAATTCCAGCAATTATAGCTTGTGTAAATTTGACTAGTGTTTCAATTTCAATATTCCGATCTGTTTCAATTTCAATCCGTCCTTGAAACACAACTTCTCCTCTTCTTCCTTGGCTTCCTTAAGTCTCTTCCTATGATAATTAAAATCCGTGTCAACTTCAGCAATATGGTACATTGTTCCAGTTATTTGTGATTAATAATCATAATAATAAGTTTACAGCCTATCTTCTCAACACTTCCAATTGCCAATAAGCTAGGATTGGATCCAGTAATTCGACCTGTGCAGAGTTTCTATGAATATATTATAAGAAATATTGCATCCAGTTTTGATTGCCACAATATAAAAATACATTGAGACTCTAGAAAGGGTTCAAAGAAGAACAACAAAGATTATTATAGGACTGGAGGCTAAAACAAATGATGAACGGTTGCAGAAATTGTGTATGTTTAGTCTGATGAAGAGAAGGGCTAGAGTTGACATGATAGCAGTTTTCCAATATCTAAGGAGCTGCCACAGAGAAAAGGAGGCTAACCTATTCTCTAAAGCTCCTGAAGGCAGGATAAGAAATAACAGATGGAAACTAATCAAAGAGAGAGCCAACCTATAAATATGGAGACATTTCCTGACAGAACAATTAATCAATGGAATAGCTTGCCTCGAGAAATTGTGCTCCATCACTGAAGGCTTTTAAAAAGATATTGGACAGCCAAGATCTCCTGTTTGAACAGGGGTTGGACTAGAAGACCTCCAAGGTCCCTTCTAACTCTGATATTCTGCATTTCTTCAGAAATAGTATGGCTTGAAAACTGATTGAAACAAAGAACAGAATTAAATATAGTAAGATTTTTACTTTGATTAGCTGCAATACTGATTCAAATGGAAGATTGACTGGAGCTTAAAACTAGTTTGAAGTTCCACAAAAATCAACAGCTTTATGTCTTTACACATAACCAACATGACCAGCCACAGCTACAGATCTCACTGAGAAAATAATATGGAACCTAGAAGCAGGTGGATTGGTTTTTTTTTGGACCAGATAGAAGGAAAATAAAGATAACACGGGAATTATCTTGTGGGAACAAGGGCAGTGCCATTCATAAACAGGACAAATGCTGCTGGAAGTTGGAGGTGCACAGTCTTCTCTTCCCATTATCAAGCCCATTTAGGAAGCAGAATATAAACAGTGGAATAACTGCGCCTAACAGGCTGGGCTCAACATCTGTCATGCTGCAGATCACTAATGTTCAATTGAATTCTATTGTTTCCAGATTATTCGACTCCATTCATTGTCATTGTGAAGGTTTAATCAACTGTTTGCAATCACGTGATGTTTTGGAGTCATAACTGGAACAATTGACCCACAGTTTTAGATCAAAATACTGTGTTACAAAACCGAATGAAAACATGACTTGTGAACAAATGCTCAGTAATCATTTAATTACTCGGGAAATTATATTCTTTCACCTTAAACTTATATCACATTTTCAAGTGGGAAAGAAAAAAGATGAAAAAAAGCCTTATTAAGAAGACCAATATATGCTGTGAAAGGTCAAAATAATATCTTCTGTTTCTTACTTAGAAAATCATATACCTTTTGCCGTCAACACCCGTGACAAATAGACAGTATTTGTCTACTATTTAAAAAGCAGGCTGACAAATCTCGTTTTTAATGCTTTTGTAATACCATAAAAGCATATTCCTTAAAACTATTGTCCAGCTATTTGTCTCTCAACTTCTGTCTCTCTGCTATGTTAAGCGAGTTGTGAGAATCTCCAGATTGTAATGTTTGTTTTGGTTTTTTTGCTTCTCTTGTGTCCTCTTGAGTTCACACATAATAGCCCCTTCTGCAATCCACCCCCTTTCCCCCAGCACTTTATGGCAAGTGAACAACCCAGCAATGTGTCAGGAAAGCTTTTTGCTGAGCTGGGAAGCAAAGACCTTTGCTTAGTTGTGGTGATTCTTGTGGGGTCAGGCCAGACGCTGCTCCAGATGGCAACTTGTCAAGTCAGACAGGCCAGGCTTTGGGAGACCCAGATTGCAATGTCAGGATTTTCCTGGGCGTGCACATGTGCATCCCATTCCCAGGGCAGCAAGGTGCCAGGAGAGAAGCAGGGGTCCACCCACCCACCTGCTGCAACCTGTTCAGCTCTCACTGCTGCTTCTATAAAGACTTCCCTGACTTGTGACTTGGGCTCAGAGCCCAGGAGGAAGAGGCAACAGAGTTCTCTCCTCTGTTGCTCTTTGCTTCAGATCACCACGGATCTGAGACAATTGCTAAGGAAGGCTGCTGCTAGAGCTTTCTCCCACCTGGCCTTGCCTTCACAAGCAGTCCTTTGGGACAGAGGTGCACCAAAACTCTTTGAGATGCAGTGAGCTTTTGGCACTCCCTATAATTTTCTTCCCATCTTAAGTTGGAACCTTTGAAGGCGAATATGTTGCTGGCTTCCTTTCCAAAGTGAGAGGAAATGAAGAGGACCAAGATCCAAGCCAATGTGGGAAGAATGCCAGGTTTCACTCTTGGTTTGTCCAAAACAGGGACAACTTCATACCTATTGAATTGTGTTAATTTGGGGAAGGTAATACTTTTCACAGTAAGTCCACCCTCTTGAAGCTGAGGGAAGTATTTCCTCTTAAAGGCCACCTATTGCAAGCAGTTTTTTTTCCTGATAGCTTCAGCAAAAGCTTCCCCCATGAAATCCTGCAAGCTAAACCCTAAGGAGACTCCTACTGCAGAGGCTGGCTTCCCCTGTAGCAGTGAGGCAGGCTGTGCAGCGAAAGGCAGCTCTGAACGGCTGGAGAACGCCGCCAAGCGCAGGCTGGCTGCCAACGCCAGGGAAAGGAGAAGAATGCAGGGGCTCAACATGGCCTTTGACCATCTGCGCAAAGTGGTCCCCCAGTGGGGTCAAGACAAAAAGCTCTCCAAGTACGAGACTCTTCAGATGGCTCTCAGTTACATCATGGCCCTGACAAGGATCCTGGCCGAAGCCGAGAGGTTCAGCGCACAGAAAGGCTGGATTAACTTTCATGAGGGGCATTTCCACGCTTGCACAAGTCAGAAGGCAGCTGCAGAGACCGAGCCCTATGCTCCCAGACTTTTCCACTTCCAGCCTGATCACTTCTAAGTTGATCAACTAGATTGCTGTGGATCTGGGACAGGCTCATTTTCTCACTCTTGTAAAACTTGGCATCCAGAACTGAAGAGCCGCCTCAGGTAATCATCAGTTGTGGCACTTTTGATCTCATTTGATTTCATCTTTGGAACAAATTGACCTAATTCATCTACTGCCTGTTGGGGGAGATAATTTCCCCCCTTCCTAGTGGTTACCTGTGAAATATGTACAATATCTTCAGGCTGCATCATTTTGACATTATGCAATTCTTTTTGGTAGTTATACGTGTCCGACCTACCATGCCTCTGTTTTCACAATATGTTGAAGAAAGCAAAGCAGGATTAATAGTAACAGTAACAGCAACAAAATTAATCAGTTTTATATATGGCATGGACAGATTTGGTTATTGGAAAATGTAATTGAATTTTTAATCAGAATGATTCAAATCTCCATTAATTCTTAAATTAATGTATTTTATTTTGTTTCCTCATTAATGGTATATTATACAACAGAAAATAGAAATGATATTCTTTAGTCCTCAAAGAAGCAACTTCCTTAAACTTTGTAAGTTTGTCCCTATAGGTTCTTCTAAACCTGTGCAAGTTTCACTTAATTACAACTCACAGTATCTCAGAGTGTAAACCTAGAATGAAACTAATTTCAGTTATAGTCTTTAGAGTGTTTGAATATTCTGTATGCTGCTATGAAATTTAATCAATGATACGTGATGATATAAGATGCTTGCATGAAAATAAAATTTTACATTTTGTGATTCATAATAAGCTTGATTTTGTTTACATTGTTTCATTTCTTTTACAGTGTAAAACATTTTGTAAAGTATAAATAAACTCATTTTTCACATATAAAATGTTTGTTATTAAAAGTCTGTTACTAAATCCTATTTTGGATTTAGGTATACTCTACAAGAGGAATTCCTTAAAATGGATAACATATATAAAAAAGGAAAGCACGATGTTTTTTGGAGGAATCATGGTATAAATAATTAAAGCTGTGGATGAAGACTTGGGGTTAGGGTTAGGGTTAGGATTAGGGGTTATGGTTAGGGGTTAGGGGTTAAGGTTAGGGTCAGAGATGTCTACAGTGAGGACCAGTCCTTTGATTTTTTTGGCTGGCTAACCCTAACCCTAACCTGATCATAGAGCTACAGCCAGCCAAAAAAGCAAAGGACTGGTTCTCTCTGCAGACATCCCTGACACTAAACCTAACCCTAACCCTAACCCTAACCCTAACCCAAACCCAAACCCAAACCCAAACCCTAACCCTAACCCCACAAGTCTTAAAGTTGCCAAGTTTGGAGAACCCTGGACTAGAATGATCCTGGGAAGTCCTTATATAAGTAGTTCTCAAGTTTAGTGACCTTTTGAAATTACAACAGCATTGAAAAAAGTGACTTATGACTGTGTTTTCACACTTTCTGACCGTTGCAGCAACCCCCCCCCATGGTCACGTGATCAAAATTTGAACAATTGGGCAACCGGTTCATATTTACAATAGTTGCCGTGATCTTTTTCAGTTCTTTTCTCAGTTTTTTGTGATCTTCTGAGAAAGCAAAGTCAATGGGGAAGCTGGATTCACTCAACAATTGTGTCACTTAACAACTGTGTTACTAACGTAACAACTGCAGTGATTCATGTAACAACTGTGTTAAGAAAGGTTGTAAAATGGGGCAAAACAACACCTATCTTGCTTAGCAACACAAATTTTAGTCTTAATTGTGGTCATCCATCAAGACTATCTGTATTGCGCCATTCTGTCACGACGCACATAAAAAAGAGCTTTGACAGCATGGTTGTGGATGCCGTATTAGTTTTTGTGTGAATTTACCTCCTCCCCCAAGGACATTCCTGACTGTGTTGTATAGTATTTCATACCGGAGATTAAAGAACAACAATATTATTGAATTTTTTTTTAAAGATTGAAGGCGATTTTTCGTCTCAGGACAAAATGTTCAGTGTGTGGGTGACATTCTGACCCCACCCAGTCCATGTCTGCAACCAGGAAAAGGGAAAAGCAGCTGTTTTCCCCTGGTAGTCATCAGGGCATCTCTGGCAGCACCAGGTGATTGGCAGTAGCGCCCAAAGCTGTCGGTGCTAAGATAGAGGCTCGCCTCCTTCCCCTTTGCAAAATATGCTTTTAAAAAATAACTTTTGTGAGGCTACACAACAATCTTTCAATGTGAAGCTTTATGAACAAACACATGGGAAAAGACATAAAAAGGGTTCTGAAGTAGCTGGGCAAGGCAGAGGGGTTAAAATGGGCTAAGCAATCCAAATTAGCAAGCTGTTCTTCCAAATATCCTTTTTCTTCTGAAAACTCAACTTTAATTTTGACTGGCTGCTGTGCCCAAATCGAAGTTCAGTGAAGATGTTGGCCAGTGGTGGGATTCAAATTTCTTAACAACCAGTTCTGTGGGCATGGTGTAATTTGTGGGAGTGGCTTGGTGGTCATGTGACTGGGTGAGTGTGGCTTGCTGACTGGGCATAGCTTGGTGGTCACATGGCTAGCCGGGCGTGATTTGTATGTAAATATTGTAAATATTTATGCAAATATTGAATTTTTTTTATAAAAAGGAGCAACTTTTATCCAAAACCAGGCAAAGCAGGCAGGCAGATTGAATTGCTCACAGAATCATAGATTACTCACAGATTTACCTTTCTGCAATCTGCTGCCAGAATCTGCACTGAAAAATAGAAGCTTCAGCCCTAAGGAAAGTTCAGCTCTGCTCTCAGACCACTTGTCCCCCCCAATCCCCTGAATACCACCCATGACAGGGTCTCAGGAAAGCCTCCTGGACGAAGGTGAAGCAGTACAACAGCAATTTAGATTGGCTAGAAAGCAAGAAATCCGACAATTTCCTGATTTCTAGCTCATCTAAATCGTGCAGCACAGCTGATAGTTAGAACAGCTGATCGTCAGGTAAAAAGAAGGAAAAATAGCAACTAACCAAAAATTAGGCAAAGGCACAATGCAAACAAGTTGGATGGCACGCATGCAAGCTAAGGAGTGACTGGGGAGGGAGGAGCAGGTGAGGAGGGCCAGGGCCAGCTAGTGGCACAATTTGCTTGTTCTCTGAACTGCGCAGAATCATAACAACCGGTTCTATAGAACCAGTCCAAACTGGTAGAATCCCAGCCCTGATGTTGGCTCTGTTGCCCTGAATTTCTCACTCACTTGCTTTGATGCCAGCCCCCCTGAAAATTCTCAAACACCTTCAAAAGTAGTGATTGTCCAGTCTTCCTGTTGCTAGAGACAGAACAATGCAATTGCTCTGAAGTTA
Organism: Hydrophis major; assembly: GCA_033807585.1. Classification (NCBI taxonomy): domain Eukaryota; kingdom Metazoa; phylum Chordata; class Lepidosauria; order Squamata; family Elapidae; genus Hydrophis; species Hydrophis major. The sequence goes on from CM066331.1 coordinate 98,446,734, forward strand.
TAGGAATAATATTAAATTCTCTCCTTCATCCCAGCCAGGACTATACAAAGCAAACGATTTCATCCCTTCTGCCCTTCCTCAGCTGCTTGTAGAATCTGGATTAAGAAGGTCAGGAAGTGGATCTCCTTGTGTCATTCATATTTGCCAGGAATCAAGGAAGAATTTCAGACCACAAGCAGATCATCTGCATTTAATCTTCTTATACTGCTGTAAACATAACATGTATTTTTGTCAGAGAGAGTGGTGAGATGAGTTGCATGTAAAGAACAGCAAAAGTTCTGATAGAGTGCTTTCAATACTTTGATAGAAAAAAAAAAAGACAAATTTGTTTCTCTAATGGCAATTGTTTATTTAAAACAGATGTACCTAAGCTGACTATATTTGGACTCTGATGCTCAGGAGATTTGCTCCTGTAAGTACAAGGATGGGTGAGGCCATCACAAAATTCCAGGGCTACAAGTTACAGTGAGAAACAGAAAATCATATCTGGAATAGGACATCACACAACATTTCTGTGCTATTGCCCCAAAACTTATTTGGGTACATCCATCTTGTTACCAGGAGTTGTGCTAGACTCAAGGGAATGCTTACATTTACTATGAAATTACATCAGGAAACTGATTGAAGCTTTGGCTGCTCTGTACAAGATAGAAGAGTATGTTGGACAGAGCCAAGGTAATTCAGCAATAAATCCTCATGCTGTATGTTGTTGGGAAAAAGGAAGGCGGAGTTACTGATTTGCTAAGGACAGCAGCAGACAAGACAGACAGAGCCCTGTATTTTTTCCATCTATAAGATGCTCCCGTGCATAGGATGCCCCTCCTTTTCTTACCCAAAATTCAGAAATCAATATTTTAAGTCAGAGGTCTTCAAAATTGACAGCTTTAAGACTTGTGAACTTCAACTCCCAGAATTCCTCTTCCAGTCATGTTAGGTCAGGAATTCTGGGAGTTGAAGTCCACAAGTCTTAAACCTATCAAGTTTGAAGAGCCTTGTTATAAGCAATTGGAAATTTTGTCCATGAAGTTAGTTTGCAGAGATAAAGTATCAGTAGTTTCGCGACCACAGTTCTCCTCTTGCCCCTACCGCCCCATGTATAAGACGCGCCTCCAGTTTTAGGTAAACATTTTAAATAAACAATATCATCTTATACATGGAAAAATATGGTATATATTTTTGTGTTTGGGTGCAGCTTTTCTTCTTCAAGAAGTCAGTGATAAGATTTCCTTGCAGAATATCTCCACATTCACATTTGATAGCAAATCCAGGCACGTGGTTTTGAGGACAACAGGATTGTCTTCAGAACTGCACACAGAAACCATTTTTGGAGTGTGAGTCATCATCATTAAGGGAGAACATAGGTGTTCCATGCTAGCTTCAATAGATGTAATTTGTTAGCATTGCTGTGCAATCTAAAGACAAACTGGAAAAAAGCCTTTGGCTCTGTCATATTTTGGATAACAGTTCCACAGGGACAACAGGCAAAGAGATATTCGTATAATGCCACTCTGAAGCATTTATTCAATGGATGAGGAAAAACACATTTGCTGAACAGTTTGGCATTTTTCTTTATATGCATTTAAAATATACTTTAGAACATACTGTTCATTACCCTCCCTCTTTCCATCAAAGATATGTACCTTATATATTACTAGGATTAAAAACCCATTTTAATGGAAAAATAACAACTTAATATTGGTAGAATATTAGGCCATTGACTTGTGCAATACATACTCCATTTAACAGGTAGGAAATTTCATTTGATTTTCCTGCTATATTAATTCACGTATTGATTAAACTGAGTAGGTGAAGTTGTTTTTTTCACAGAACAGTACCTTGCTGTGAATTTTACAGCAGTTTCCTATATATATTATACTGTATCTTTCTACGACACAAATCAAGAGTTTACAACAAAGCAGTTGTGTATCAATTGATCTATTCTTTAAAAAAACATTTTTACATCAGAAATAAGAAGATAACGATGCTATTATTTATTATATTTGTGCTTTGCTGACTTATATGAGAAACATTAGATTCCAAGTGACTTCCCAGTATTATTTATGATGAATCAATTTTTCAAATTTTCACTAACATTTTCACAGAATATCCTCCTTGTTACATTTTTGAAGTTATGCTTTCACAGCGATACTGCATGGTTTCATTGAAAAAGGCTGGTATACTGTGTGTGAAATAATCTCAAAACACAGAAGCATTTTCTTTGCTTTATAGTAAAAAATGTTTTTAAGAGTCCTTTGGATTCTCTAATCTTTTATTGGAATTTAGCAGGTTCAGAAAAGGAAGCAGAATCCCAATAAATATATTCATAGAAGAATGTGGACATGCTCTTCAACAGTGTTTCCCAACCTTAACAACTTTAAGACATGTGGACTTCAACTCCTAAAATTCCCCATCCAGAAAGACTGATTGAAGAATTCTGGGAGTTGAAGTCCATCTGTCTTAAATTAAGTTACCATGGTTGAGAAGCTATTGGGCTCTATCCAATCCTGAATGCATTTCTGGTCACTGCCTCCTCTTTCTCCTTCATCCTATAGCGCTCCACCTCTTTGAAGCAGACTGAATGGCTTATGAAAGAGATGATTTGATTATGATAGTGAATATTCTTCCAGGGATTGATACCCATTTATCCTAGTTTCCCTGGAAGCACACCGCTTCTTAGCATCCTTATTAAGTCAGCAAGGATTTCAAAAGAAAATAGATTTATTTTGCTTCCATGAGCTTTCTATCCTTGTGGAAATTTGTAGGAATGACTTTGGCTGCATGCAACGAAAGAATTTGTTTCTAGTGCAAAGTTTAGGTTCTAGTTTAAGAAATAAATAAAAAGAAATGAAACTGTCTTCTGAAAGAAGAAAACTCTGGAAATTCTGAAAGATACTGTTTTCAGCAATATCAGTAGCCACAATGGCCTTTTTTCACATAAATCTACCTATTCAGTTGATTTGATATGAATTACACATATCAAGGAAGGGCTACTTTCTAAATGCCAAATAAGCTGAATTAAAGTTTGTCTTGGCTAAATTCCAATGGGTCAACACTGATCAAATTGCAAGGAATTGCTGTTGTGTAAATATCCATGTTTTTCTGAATATTTTCAGTCATTAAATTTGAAAACACACAAACAAACATTTCCTGTACTACAGGAAATATACATGTTTTCACAAATGAACATTAATACATGACAATTACATTGACCTAATCAGTGATATTCATTAATTTATATCTGATTTTTCAGGCATACTCAAATTTTCTCCTGGAACATTTCCCCTATGAAAGTAGACTGTTTTATTACCAAATTTTGAGATTTGCATGACTTCATTGAATCCGTATGCTGCTGAAATACATTATTGTTGTCACATAATGCCTTCTATTTTTTCTGCCATCATATTTCTGTTTAAGCTACGTGGATACAAGAAGAGCATTTCTTTTAATACTTAAGGGATGTCTTCAGTCTTTCTTTATATGAACTGTCCAAAGTGATCCTTGATTTTACAACTCTGTTTGGAACATGGTACTATTCTCTTGATCAAAGTTTAGAAGACCCTTCTCATGTTCTGCTCACTTGGGAAGATTCAATTGCTTCGATAAGAGCATTTGGGATTTTAATGAAACAGCTTGATCTCATGGCAATCACACATTAATTTAGAGCTGTAATTACTCAACTATGGAATCTTGAAGATATGCGGATGCCAACTCCCAGCATGCTAGCTGGGGAATTCTGGGAGTTGATATCCACACATCTTCAAGTTGTCAAGGTTGAGTAATACAGATTTAGATTCTGGCTTCACTTATAACAAAGCAGAGAGGATGCTTTCCAGGGCACTGGGCCTTCCTAGGAACAAGATACTAACCCCTGATAACTAGGGAAAAAAATGACAGAAGTCACAGAAACATTATTTCCAGGATCAACAGTTATTGGAAATCTCATATAGGTAGTTCTCGACCTATGACCATGTGCTTAATGACCATTCAAAATTATAACGATGCTGAAAAAATTGTCTTATGCTAACTTTTGCACTTACGATCATCACAGTGTGCTTGTGGACATAATGAAAGTTTGGGCATTTGGTAACCGGCAAGTATTTATGCCAGTGATTATTCTGGCAGCAGTGATGCAGAAGCCCCAAGGAGCCTGTGCCCAGTGCATGTGTGCGCAGGACTGCTCGAAAGAAAGAGCAGCTGCAGCAGCACGGGTGACTTGGGAGTAAGGCTGCAAGGTAATGGCCCCTCCCTTAAGAGATAAAATCCAGCTGAGAAACCGGAGTTATTTGCAGGAAGCAAAGAAGTTTTTGCACTCAAGCCTTGTGGATATTCGGAGTATCTTGGTTGGTGGTTGGAGACTCTTTGTGTTTGAAATATTTCTTAGTAATAGTATTCTTGGCAGTCTTGCCCAACCTTGGCAAGGCTCATTTTTAACAGAGACAATTAGTTTGAAATAGTCTTTTAACCATGAAAGAACGGAATTAATAAAGAATCATTAAAAGGTTTTGCTGTTACCTCTGTTTCGTGTTTGTTTCCATGGGACAAGGTTTGGGTCGGAGCATGATGTCACGTAAATGCCATTTGTGACTTTGCAGGGAGCTTCCAACAACCAAAGTCGATGGGAAAAGCCATATTTGTGTAATGATAATGATGATTCAGTTAACAACTGTGGCAAAAAAGTCATAAAATCAGGGACAACTTGTTTAATGACAGCATCACTTAGCAACAGATGTTCTGGTCCCATGTGTAGTCATTGGTTGAAGTCTACTTTTATCATTTTGATGAGGTCACTGCTCTTCATTCACATTTATTTTTAAGGCACATACCTCTTATGATGGTTTCTCCAATGTGGAATTCTCCAGCTACACGAGGATTGTAACTTTCAGTATGCTGTAGCCTCAAACACATGGAAGACGCTAGTGGGAAAAGTTATTTAAACCAGACTTCCCCTGTCTGAACGTATGGTGACTAGAGCGTCCTAGAAAATCTCCTTTTCTATCTCACCCAGAAACATTCCCAAAAGAAAATAGGTTTGGCTATTGTGGAAGGATTTGATTATAAAATGCCATAATTAATGCCAGTGAATTCCTAGTACCAGTGCAAAATTCAAAATATTTTAATCTTGAGTTGGATTTCAATTTGGTGGTAGATTTTTAGTGGATTGAGACTTTATTTAAAATATATTAAAAGAATATTCATTCACTGCTAAAAATATCTAGTATTACAATGGTCTCTGGCAAATCTGATGGAAATAAATTTATTCTTTCACAGTGAAATTAGCATCATGTATCTGAGTTATAGCTTAAGCATAAAAATGCTAATATGTATTTCAAACTGTAATGGGTCTTCATTTAGAATATTGAATAAAAGCAGAATGCAATAAAACTCGTTAATTGCATATACCGATGTATATCATATGCTAACAAAATCTCTTTGCTTTATGGCCTTTTTTAATTATTTGCTTTAAATATGGGAGGTCAATCAATGTCCAACATGAAGGAAGTTTGATTGTTAAGTTTGGACTAAATGATAATTCCTTTTTGTTTAATTAGTGTCATTTACAGAAGAACTTTATTCTTGGTACAACGACCTCCGGATGCTCAAAATGGGGTAAAATAGAGGCGAAGTTGTTGTAAAGGAAGTAGGATTATTTCCAAGTAGGAAAAAAAAGCAATAATTCAGACTCAACCAGGTCTGCAAGAAGGCTATAATTTAAAGGGAATATCCTAACCCAATTAGATAATAGGTATGAGTATATGCAAGTTATGTAGAATTTTGAAGATAGGGAAAAATCCTGTCTAAAGGCCAAAGAAACAAAAACAACATGCAAGGCATTTTTGTTTTTGTTCAAATATTGATTTCTAAATATGGAAAAAAATAAGCATGCTTCAAAATGTATATACCATTGGGAGCTGTGGGATGACTATAATATGGGCTTTGTGGTATGTAAGCTGTTTTATAGCTAATTGCAGTATGATCCTATACATATTCCTCAGAAGTAAGGCTCTTATAGTTGAGTAGACTTACTTTAAGGTAAGCGTATGCCTGCAGCCTAACAATAGGGCACCTTATAACACTAATATTAAGAGCCCTCTTTGGGTACAAGATTCGTGAGTATAAGGTCACACTTTTAAAAAATTCTATTGTTTAGAAGCAGTTTCTATCTGAAATGCTACACTTATCTAGTTTTTGGGTTGGCTAATTGCTTCATTTGTATGAATTCTTAGCAAACTGATCAGTCACAATTTTATTTTTTGGCATTGGGTCTGTGTTTTGTGACTACCAGCCACCCTTAAAACACTGTATTCAAAATCAGGGACTTAGGGGTGTATGTAGGGGATCCAAAAAATAAGATGGTGTTATGGGAGAGTGATGGAAACCGTCATCTTGACTTTTTCAAGAGTCTTTCCCTTTCCAGATGCCCCTGCATTTGGTTTCTCCTTCCTCAGAATGATTACCACTGTAAATGTCCTTCTTGGTACCTTTCAGACAGTTATCCAAATCTTAACCAAGTGCCTCTTTAACTGCCCTAAATCTCAACAGGAAAATGGACACATCTTTTTTACTTAACAACTGAAAACTAGGTCACTCTTCTTCATAACCCGTGGAGTAATTACTCAACACAGCACAAAATTTGTCACAGTACGTTCTATACCGCATGGTATGGTGCTGCATTGAAATCTTGGCTCTCAATATCTTTACTGTTTATCAATTATATGAGCTGTGAACCTTAAATGTTTCAGCATGTCTCTTCCGTTCCCTTTCACAGTTCTAGTATCTCTTTATTTTCAGGGAGAATTCGAACCTTTTTTCTCACAGTTCTTCACTTTCTACCACAGGCTGGGAGGGAGAGGAAAAGCGTGCTGGACTCTCAACGGGGGAAAAAGCAGAGAAAATGTCAAGTTCTTGTCCCATCAGATGTGCATACCGGGTGCTGCTTGAGCGAAACTTGATTGGCTGAGATATTTGTTGATGCCACTGAGCTGGAGCAGAAAAAAAAATGGCATGAACTCAGGATATGACTATTGAGCATATCTTTTAGGTTTTTATAATGGCTGTAAAAAAAGTTATCCCTATGTGAGAAGTCTAAGGCAGATTATAGAATTGCATGCTAAGTGCCCTTGAAGTTGCTCCAAGAACTTTAGGTAGCTGGAATGATGTGAAATTTCCAATTCTATTTTAATATATTACTATCAACCTCTAATGCCCTAAATGCTTTTGAGCCTAAACTTTTATTTCAACCATTCTCTTGGCATGCAGTGGCTGGCCCCCTGAAATCTAAGGAGAGCTGGGTCCTCAGGACTATTATCTAAGCAAGGTTCTTCCCATTGGTGGTCCTTATAGTGTGGAACATCTTGCCTTCAATATGCATCTTCTCTGTTCAATTTCATAAACTCTTAATGAACGCTTCTTCTTCTAGAATTTTGGTTCCTCCTAATGCCTTTGCTCCTGACTGTTACAAAGAACTTCACTGTATGGTATTAAATTTTTAATGGTTTTGTTGTCATGTTTCATGTTTCATGAGCCAAGGAGGGGCTTCCCGACACTGAGAACAATTAATCAACAGGACAGCTTGCCTCACACAGTCGGAGGTGCTCCATCACTAGAGATTTTCAAGAAAAGATTGGACAGCCATTTGTCCAGGATGGCATCAGGACTTCTGCCTTGGGCGGGGGGTTGGACTAGAAGACCTCCAAGTTCTTTTCCAGCCCTATGATTTTATGATGCTATCCTGAATGATGAGCAGTAAGCAAAAAGTAGTAATCAAACAAACACAGAATCCCTGCATGATGCTTCCATAGTATTTGCTGACTCAGTTTTCCATCCTTTGGAGATCGATACAGATGAGGATATACAGATTATTGGGGGCAATATGTTGACACTGTAAACCACTCAGTGGCATATAAGCCTAAGGGCTATTGCTATTGCTAAGGAATAACATTAACTGTAGGTCAAAGATATACCATTTTCAGGAACTGGGGAGCCTTTTTAAAGGTCAAGTGCTGCATTTAGCTAAGGAGAATTTCTGGAATAAATGTTTTAGGTACTTAGTAGAAGACCCCCCCCCCATTTGCAAATGGAATTCTTTCTCCAGCCTGATTGTCCCTAGAAAAAGGCAGGGTTCAAGAAGGGCAGGGAAGGCTGGTGATAGATTTGACCCAAAGGTGCGATGGATCTCATCTGGTTTGTGGTCTGGCAGTTACCTTGCTTGTTGCTATTTTTAAATAACTCCCTATAGAATCAAATTGATCTTTCTTGAATTATGACTAGCTTCTGCTTCTTCCCTCAAAGGACTGGCCTAGCTGCCTCAGCAGTTTCAAGAAATTTAGAGGCAACTATTTTGTATGTAGCCCCAATGAAAGAATTTGCAATCCAAGACATGCATCCCTGAATACTTGCCGTTGGTGGGCAAAACTCTGAAAGTTGTACTTTAGTACCTTTTACAAAATGTCGCCAATCTTATGAATGCAGCTGTAGGATTGCATTGGTTTTTCTGTTATTACCGTATCAATGAACTGTCTAGATTGAAATAAATACAATAAAACTGAGCAATCATTTTAAAAGAAATTAAACCCCTTTTTCCCAAGGCGGTGGAGCGGCGGTCAGCAATGGCTGCCACGAAGAAGCCAGCAACCGGGTAAGATTGCGCTGGAGGAAGTAAGAAGAGTGAAAGTGCTGTCTGAGCCGGGTCAAGTAACATCTTTCAAATTTGTTGGAACTGAGCTGTTTGAATTGCTGGAGGATACATTGTATCCCTAAGAAGATCGAAAGCGGCGGAGAAGCAAAGGGAACTTTTTTTTTTTCTTCATTCTCCCACCCCATGGAAACAGCAGATATGTTTGGATATATTGGATATTGAAAGTGAATTGTTTTGAGAGTTGAAGCTAAGGGACAAAAGGGTTTTTGGACATTGAAAAACTTAAGAAATTGGAAAACCCTTGTTGGAGGTATGGATTTCTGATTATTTAAAATTGATATTGCAAGTGGGAAGGGAGAGGAAAAAAAATTGGAGCAGAAGCTGAAAAAGGAGGAGATTGCCTAGAATCCCAAAGAAAGGTATAAGAGAGAAAGGGGGGGAGGAGAAGCCTCAATGGGGGGGAAGCAAGATCTAAAGAAAAAAAGTTTATTCAGAGACAATGGGTGAATTTAATTTAGGATAAAAGAGGGATTCTGGAGGGTACATAAGATTGTGGTTTTTATATGTGTATTTAGAATATAAAATTCATTGTGTAATTTTAGAACCTATTAAACAGAATCCCAAGAAAAATTGTTATATGAAGTACTTTTAAGTTAGGGTAATGAGTTATAGACGTTACTCCAATTGGTGTATAGGAGAAGTATAGTAAAAGAAAAAAGATGAATGGATAGTTGGAAATAGAACAGACAAAGAATATTATTGAAAATGGTAATAAGATATGAAAGGATATATAAAGGTTTTGTTATGTTTTTTTTTTTTGGATGTTGTATATTGAAAAAAGGCAAAAAAAATTTTAATTAATAAGAAATAATTTGGATGAAAAGGAGAAGTTGGGATAAGATATGAAGTTAAATAGACAAAGTATTGATACTATAATTTGGAATTGTTATGTTCTATTGGTTTTCTTCTTTTATTATTTTTTCTTAGAAAAGAACTTATAAGCTGTTATGCCTTGTGCATTGTTTATATAAAATTGATAAAAATGGTTTATAAAAATATATAAAAAAGAAAATGATAATAAGATATGGAAGGATATATAAAGTGAATATGATGTTTGAATTTGTGTCTGTGTGAAGAGTTTCAACCCGGGATCAGACAACCTTCAGAAAAGATCTTTTAGTTTTGTTTATGTTTTATTGTGTTCTCTGTAAAATTAATAAAATTTGTTTAAAAAAAAAAAAAGAAATTAGACAAGTTCTATGTAGTTCTAAATAAGGAACTATTAATATAAGGTTTCAACTGAGTTTCAGATTTTATTAGAGATATTTAAGACTCTGCTGCCTGAAAATCTTCACTCTATTATCCATGGTCACTTACAACTCTCCAGAGACCGTGCCCAAGACTCAGGATCTCAACTCAGCTAGAATGCGATTCGTCTCTCCTGAGCAAATCAACCAAGTAAGTTATACAATATCTAATCTAAATATCTAATCTAATTCCGAAGAATTCGATTAAATATCTAATAATATCTAATTTAATTCTAATGAAGAGCAACAAGGATGATTGGGGGCTGGAGGCTAAAACTTATGAAAAACAGTTGCAGGAATTTGGTATGGCCAGTCTAGAGAAAAGAAGGACTAGCCATGACATGATAGCAGTCTTCCAGCATTTGAAGGGCTGCCACAAAAAAGGAGAGTCAACCTGTTTTCCAAAGCACCGGAAGGCCAGACAAGAAACAATGGATGGAAACTAGCCAAGGAGAGAAGCAATCTAGAATTAAGGAGACATTTCCTAATGGCAAGAACAATTCACTAGTTGAGTGCCTTGCCTTTAGAAGTTGTGCGTGCCCCATTGCTGCAGGCTTTTAAGAAGAGACTGGACAGCCACTTGTCTGAAATGACATAGGGTACCCTGCTCAGGCAGGGGGTTGGACTAGAAGATCTCCAAGGTCCCTCCCAACTCTGTTATTCTAAGTTCTGTGTTCTAATTCAAGAAAAAAAAAGTCAAGTCCAATGCAGAGAGTGTTCAAGAGAAAAAAAAAGCAGGTCATGACGGGAAGACAGAAGAGATGACAAGTACAGAATTGAGACTGATCACAGATATAAATAACATATATTTTGTTCATTTACTATATCCCTAAAGGTTTGGTCACTTACCATATATGTCGAGTCTAGCAGTGCAAGAGACAATACCGGCTTCGTTTTTCGCAGACAAAGTGTACCAACCAGCATCTATTTTTTTGGCAGGCTGAATCAAAAGGCAAACATATCCTGTAGCATCTTGGTGCATACTAAGAAGAAAAAAAAAATGATTTCAGTGTCATTTGTGACATGCTGGAGGATTTTAGTGATATCATTCAAGAAAACAACAGAAACATGATATTGATACTCTTTCCCTCTTCCTCCACCTCTCTCCCACCTTCTCCCCCTTAACTTTTGTGGGTATGGGTGTGTTTATGCAGAGAAGGACTTGCTTCGTGACCTTGGAGTTTTGCAATGGAAAATCTCAAGGACTCTTGAAGTATTTGACCAAATTCTCTTTTCAAACAAGTTTGCTCATTGTGCGCAGTCAGTAACAGCAGTAATTTTAAGCAACACTGATATATTTTAAATTTTTTCAATCCACTGTAGTTTACAAAATCTTGCATACTTGATTTTTATCCTCCTATAATGTATCTCCAGTAGGACTTTACAATTTATCTGTAGTAATACATAAAAGTTCTACCTGTCCTTGGGGATTCTGCATTTCAGCAGAGGTATTTTTTTTCCTAGATAAAGGAATATTTATTACTATATGCAATACATACCCTGAAAGCATTTTAATTGTGCTTTACAGGAAAGGACACGGGGCACAGAGAAACCATATTTAAATGTTTCAGAAGTTGGTTGTGAACTGTTTCAAGAGTTATGTGTGCTAAAAGGTGTGACATGTTCAGTGCAAAATAAATTAAAAGTTTGAGGCAATAAAATCTCACATCTCACATTTTTAGACAATCAAAAAGTAGCTTCCAAAAATCCCATGCTCACCTCATCCTCTCCCTGTGGGGAGGTATGGTTTCGTTGTCCTTCTTCCAGAAAAATATGGGGGGTGGCATCCCAATTACCCTACATTCTAATCGGACAGGATGCCCTTCTGGCACCCCACAGTTCTGTAGTCTCTCTAGTATCACTGGGGCTTTTTTAACTTCCTTTTCTGAAAAAGAAGAAAGAAAAGACAGATTTATTGATTTATTTTGATCTTAGAAATTGTTCAAAACAGTTTCTGGAAGACTCCAAAAAACTTTTGGGTGTGGCAGGGGTATCTGCAGTATGAGGATGTGTAAGTATATAATCAAGGCTCCACCCATTTTTTTCATATTGTCAGCTTTGGAAGCCATATTAGTACCAGAAGCTTCCACGCTGCCACATTCCTATGTCTGGGAAAGTAGGAGGGGAGAATGGTAGAGTGTTAGTAGTTAGACATAATAGCATTCTTCTCTTGGGTCAAGGTCATGTTATTCCTGCACCTGGAGGATGAGTGGTTGAAGGGATGTCTCTAGCTGGGGTGGATGGTGATTGGACCATGTGATGGACTGATGGGTGCAGGGGTTGGTTTTGGACTTTTGAATTACTAAGGGAAAACCCAGAACTCTCAGATTCAGGTTTTCCCAGATGTGCCAGTATACTACTGTAATAAAATGAAACTTTGAGAAGATGCCTGTCTCGCAGGTTTTAATTGGACTTGAGCTTTTCTGGAACGCTGACACGTGTGTTGTCCCTGATTGGCCAAACCCAACCTTTTAAATAAGGACATCCAATTTATTCAGTGTGCATCCTGGCCCTATAAACTCTGTAGGGTCTTCCTGGAATCCTACCTCCTTGCCGGCTCTTCAAGGAAGACCAGGTCAAGAAATGGACAACAGGGATACTATTTTATTGTTACAAGGGTATATTAAACAGAATCTTGAAAGCCTATCCAATATCTTCACTGTCCAATTTTTAGGACCACAAGGTTAAGGTAGGTCTGTTCTGAGTCTCTTTCCCATGCTTTCCTCTTTCCCAGGTCTGAGCAACTTTTTTCTTCTTTGACTCCCTTCTGAAGGCCAGTGAAGGCCTGTATACTTCACATTATTCAAAGGCTGTGCATATTCTACATGGAAAAGACATGGAGCACTGTAAATATCTATGTTAATATTCCAGATGTTTTGGCCACCTTAACAACTGTTCTTTCCAGAGCTGGATGACATAAAGATTCAAGGTTTGGCCAATGACATCTAATCCACTGGGAAATAGCTCTGGCTCTTGAATTCAATCAAGCTCCCCATTCATGGTACACATTTCATTAAGATAATGAACATTTTCATATGATTCAATTTTCAGTCACAGGGGTTCTATAGTTAACAAAGTACACAAATGGTCTAATGCTCAGGATGGATGAAGAAGAACATCTAATAAAGACTTACCTACAACAGACAGTTCCAAGCTGAAGGAATTTTGTCCTGTTTTGTTGGTGGCTACGCAGGTGTAGATTCCAGCATCATTTTGTCTGAGAGGATCAATAAGTAAAGAATGTACTCCATTTTCTCTGATCAGCATTTTGTGAGTGGCATCTGGTAATACAGGCTTGCCATTCCGAAGCCACATCAAATCTGGTAGTGGTAAGCCACTTACCTAACAGAGGAGAAAACAGCCATAAGCAAATGACATACTTTTTCATATTAGGGACAAATATACCAAATTCATTGTCTTTGTAGACGAAGTGATGTGTGAAAACCAGGGAAATCATGCATCAAAGATTATGGTGAACTATAATTGGTTGTATAAGCCTAAAAATTAACCATGGCTTATTAAACAATATTTGACTCAGATACAAATGCACCAAACAAACCGCACGCATGCTCCCTGTGATGTGCAAACTGAATGCCAAAGAAAAACACAATTCAAAGCCTATATTAAATGCTAAAATCTTAAAATAAAAATAAGCACATCTAACAGCTGGAACCCATGTTAATGAGAGTCACCAATGGATGTTTTTCATGGCAGCGTCTGACATTTGTTGTAAATCTACCCATCGCTTTCCTTAACTTGTCTCAAATGAAAGCTACCTGGTTGTGCTTGTGTTCTTAGAGAATATGAGCAAATACTAATGCACCTCCCCTTGACCCCAGTACCTTGCAATCGAGTCTGCAAAGCCGGCCTTCATGGGCCACCATGTCCCCAGGGGCCTGCAGGAAATATGGCCGGAAAAAACGTTCCTGCAGAGGCTCCCGATCTCTTTCGGATACACGGGATCTTCCCCTGCATTTCAAACACAGCAGAATATTGGATAGGTGGACAGAAAGAAGAGCTTTTAGGTGTAAGAAAACATCGATTCCTGAACTTCACTGCTTAGAAATTAAGGCTTTCCAAACCCACAACTTGGAATTTATTTATTTAGGAGATTTATATTGCTGCCTATTTGCACATGGCGAATTTGCCAAGTAAAACTCATGATTACCTCATAATCTATATTTTACCATCAGATAATTTTTAATTGTTATTTTTTTTACCTGTGAGACTGGATAGTTGTTGATAATCTACCCCGCAGTGGAGGAGTCTGAACCATCAAACGACCAGAACAGCTGATTCTTCCCTGCCAGAACATGCAAGAGAGAAGAAAATGTTATTTGTTCATTCACCATGCATCGGTCATTCTTCACTGCTAGATCTCATTTGTGATAGATAAGACAAAAATCTTATAGTTTTACAACTATAAATTTTATACTTGCAGTTATTGCAGTTGTTGCTGATTCAAAATCAACTGATAGCAATTAATCAATCAATCAATCATCATTAAAATGGACTTTCAAAATGTCTGCTTTTGTCTTCATCCTCTTAAGTTTAAACAATGTGTGTTTGTATATAGGAATTTTATACCTGAGGATTTGCAGCCATGAATGTATAGTTTCCATCATCATCATTTGTAGTCGCTTCAATATGTAAAGAACAAGTTCCATCCCCCGCTCGAATCATTTTGAAATGTCCATTCTTCTTTGAAATCTGTTTGCCATCCTTAAACCAGTATACCTGGGGGATTTTTAAAGAAAGATCTATTGTTGCCTTGTATTTATGACTATAATTCAATGTATATTGGCTTAGAAGAAAATCTCATGGAATTCATTGGGATGATTTATTTGAGAGTAAAAGTACTGCATGAAACAACGAAGCAAATTGATTCTCAATTCAAGTTTAAATTTTGGAATAAACTAGCTGCACGACAGCCAGGCACCGTTCTCTGAAAGCAAGGGGCAATGCAGTCCATAAATCAGAGCTATATATGATCATTTATTTGTGCCTCCCCCAGAGCTCCTGATCTGCTTATCCCATGTTTGGGAGTAGCTTTAAGGGTGGGAGTGGAACAAGTTGGCCCTTCAGAGACCTTCTTCCATCCCCGTCTCTCAATCCTGCAGGAAAAAGCAAGTTTTCCAGGAGGTTTCCCATCTTGGTGATGCCACCAGTCACTGAGTGCGCTCTTGCAACTCCCTGGAAGGTTGGACAGCTGAATAATGGGCATTCCCTCTGATTGTAATTATTGATTGAAAAAATTCCTAAGGCTCCTTTCGCCATCATGGTGACCTCCAAATTTGTTAGATTTCAGATCCTATGACTTGCAGAACTTATAGACCAAGTTCATGCCCATTGAGATAATGGGAGTTGGAAGGCCTCTAAATTGGGGAAGTATTTCCCACTGCATATCTGGGCAATGGCTGATGAGCATCCTATTTCCTCTAGTATGTGATTAAGAAGGATCTACACACGGTAATTGGCCTCTTGCTCTTCTATGAAACACAAAAGTGAAGTGGAAGTAAAGCACAGAGGCCAATTTGTATTAGCTCTCCTAAAACACAATGGTTCATCCTGAGGCAAGATCTTACCATTTAATAGGACTTAGAAATTGTCATGGCTTCTGTAGCATTCTAGCTTTTGAATATTTAAAATCATAGGCTTTCTGCAAACAAAATCTGTTTCTCTTCACAGAAGTGACTCTGATCCATCAGTAAACAAGAGTTTCTGCTTCTTAAGTCTTCTTAAATCTCCCCTGCTTATCTACAGGAATTATAGGGATTTTTTGGGGGGGAGCGGGTGTATTCACAGCAACCTTTCCTTGCTTTCTGCAAATACAAATGTCATGGGGGCAAAGTTCTTTATATAGGAGTAGATCAAAGCAACTGATATGAGAAATTGCTGACAAGTATTTGTATTCTGCTGTCTGGAGGCCCTACCTTGGGTATGGGGATTCCAACAATTTTGCAAGTGAATGTAGCTGGATATCCTTCCAGGACACGGAAATGCTTGAGTCTCTTGTCAAAAATTGGAGCAATGCATTTTCCGGTAGGGATCTCATCATGTTGGATCTCATCATCTGATTCATCCACCGGGGTACGTTCAAGCCGAAACTCTATTTCATTCATTAATCTCTGCTCAAAGTTGGAAATTTTATATTCCTGAAAAATAGTAGTTGAATCAAGTCTATATATCTCACTGGAGCCTAATAAATATTTCTTGGTATATAGTTTTCCCTCTAAGTAATGGCTCCTATATGGTCAAAAACAATAATTAAAAAGATTCAAATTATTAGAGATCCAGCAAACATAAACCATAAGGACAAACAGCCTAAGTAGCATGGGAAATCTCTATTCTCTACTCTATTTGTGCTCCAAACGATAGGAGGAATCCCCTCCCTGAATGTTTGTCATAGGATTCCATCAGAGAATAAACACACCTACATTTGTCTTTGCTCTCTATCTCTCATAGCAGAGGTTTTCAATCTTGGCAACTTTAAGCCTGGCAGATTTCAACTCCTAGAATTCCCCAGCCACCAAAGCTTTGCTGGCTGGGGAATTCTGGGAGTTGAAGTCCGCCAGGCTTAAAGTTGCCAAGGTTGGAGACCCCTGTCTCACAGTCTGAAGGGTGGGATTAGAAAGGGGGAGGGGGAGGAATTTTGCTGCCTGACACTGCTGCTTCTCTACTTCCTCTGGTCTAGGGATGATTTCAGATTAGGCTTTTAAATAGGGATGCTTCTAGATACAAGATTATAATCCAACAATCAACTGACTTCATTTCAGAGGGAGGAAGAGATTGTGCCTTCTTCTCTTGCCAATAGGCTACTTCTGCAGTAGCCTATAGATAAAGATTTGGAGATGTCTGTGAGTCTCACCCACCATCATTCAAGAGTTCTCCAGTGAGTGGCTACTTTTTGCAATCCCAAAAACAGCCGCTGATCAAGTTTGCTGGAAATACAATCTCACACCATTTTGAAAATGAAAACTCATGAAATGTGGAATGTAAATTCTAAAATGGCTATACTCTAGTTTTATTTCTTAAAGCCCATGATCCCCTCACAGAATGTGTGAGGTGGCTTTTGCAGCCTCCAGCATTTTGAAACATTCCTCAAGACCAAAATGCAATTCTCCTTATTTCAGGACCAACTCATATCAGAAGTATAAAAAGTGTGAATTTATTATGTTCTGCCCTTTAATCAGTTTACTTGATAACAATAGTTCAAAACTGGATCCTGAATGAAAGAAAATAGACATCATTATTTTTCTTGTTTTTTTTCCACTAAAGGAGGAAGCACAGTAGAATTATCAGGCTGAAGAGACATCAATATTGCAAAAGAGGAATTCAAGGGACTTAAATGACTTATAAAACAATGTCCTTCTTTCAAAGCAATAGATGATATATTTAAAGGAATATTTAATTGTGAGCAACAATGAATAATTACATCAGTATTTACACAGATTTCAGTGCAAACACTGATGTTTTTGGAAGCATATAAAAGTGTTGCTTTTTGTACAAGGTCACAGACCCTATGAGTGGAAAATAACAACAACAAGCAACTTCACTCAAACATAATAACAAGAACAATACACATACAAATAAAGCAATAATCTGCTCAAAATAGAATAGGCAATCTAAATGTTTACCATGAGCATAAAGTATTTTATAATTTCCTGTTTGATTAATTCAGTGTTTCCCAACCTCAGCTAGTTCAAGATATGTGAACTAGAACTCCCAGAATTTCCATGCCCAAAATACTTAAGGTGGCAAATTAAATATTTGCAAGTCTACTTTTACCTACTTTTTACTTTTCTTACTATTGATTGATTTCAACCTTGCTGTATTGAATGTTGAGATAAGGAATTGAATCTCTGTCTACCTTTGATTCCAGTAAAAGAAAATGAGCTGAAGATGCCTGATTCATTACAATTTTTTTTTAAGCTGGTGGAAGTGAGAGATTTGTACTAACTGGATCTCTGGTCTCAATAGCTCTTACTTTTTGGTATATCTTTTTACTAAGAGTTTAGAAAAGAAGATAAAAATCTAACAATAACTAATATAAAAGAAAAAGTGAATGTAGGTGTCCATATGCCCAAGAAAAGCTCTTCTGCTGGGCAAATAATAACATCAGCAGGATGAAGTTCAGAGTAAGCTGAACTTGTACCCAAAATGTAGATCCTAATTGGAAATCTCTGCACGGTATATATGAGAGTTGTCCTCCCCACTTCTCAATTTAATAAGGATCCTAGAACAAGGAGAATCATCTTCAACTATCTCCATTAAGTTTTCTTAATTGAAATCCCTCCCTCCCAAAAAGCTGTTGGCCTGATGGGAAAATCATAAGGCACTTCCACCCCACCAATATTTTCATCCCTAAAGCACTTCTTTGTGAAATCATGTTGGCACATTTATCCACACATACGTATCCTCATCCTGACAACGTGGGATGAGCTTACAATCCTTAGCCTTCTGTTTTTTGCTTCTTTTGGTTGCTCTTCAGCCAAGGAAGAGAATAGCCCAAGAACAGAGAAGGGGCATTAGTAAAGTCAGTCAGACCATCCGTGTATACTTCACCAATCTAGAAGGACCCTTTGCAATGGAAGGTAAGGCAGAACTAATGGGAAAGAAGTCCTGGAGAAAAATCTCACATTCTTTCTCTGAGGAAAAGCCTATTTCCAGATCTTCCTTATTGCTGACTGCTAAATAGCCCTTTAAAAGGAATTGTAACCATAAGATGATACAACCATGAAAAATGCAGCCGGAGATCCAGCTGCTAAGTGAGAGTCCTATTACTTTCAAGATTATTAGGTTAGCTTTGCTCCATGGCTGCTCCCCAGTTGGCAGACAAACTCCAGGCTTATAAGGTTTCACCTTGTTTAATTTCGTCTTTCACAAAGGATACCTCAGCAGATTGCTTTACAAAATGAGCCAATTCTCATTTCAGTTAATAGATTCTCTTTGTCGTTATGTAGGGTCTTTAAAAGTAGGAAAGTAAAACTGCTGGTTTCTGCCAAACAAATATATTTATCCATAGTAACAATTTTGAGCAAAACCAGTAAATACAGCTATTGAAAACATTATTATTCTAAATCTCCATTATCCTTTAATTTAATGTCAGCCTACACCAGAGCATTTCTCAGAAATCTGGTCTCCACAACCTTTTGGTGCTAGTAATTTTATACTGGGGTGCCTGTAGATCATGGTAAAAAAAGTCAATATGGCAAGCACAGCAGTGTAATAAAAGCTTGACCTGTTT
Source organism: Hydrophis major (assembly GCA_033807585.1). Lineage (NCBI taxonomy): Eukaryota > Metazoa > Chordata > Lepidosauria > Squamata > Elapidae > Hydrophis > Hydrophis major. Next base: position 98,465,923 of record CM066331.1, read on the forward strand.
TTTATGTATATTATACATAAAATACACGTTAAAAACAGGCAGACCTTGATCACACCATTGTGGCTACTATCCTTACTTTTTATCACATCCTCTAGACACCCCTGATTTTTAGTTTCAGAAACCCTGAAATATTTTAGTTTCAGTACCGTCACCATAAGGACTTGAGAATAATAGAAACAGATGATATACTTGGCAACACATCAGAAGGCTACCTTCCAAAATGTAAGAAACCCGGGCAGTTATAATGCTTATACAATGATTTCTGTACTGTATAGATTTTATGTCATGGAACTAGAACGTTTTTGCTCTATAGAAAATGTCAAAAGAATAGTCTATAGAACTGATCCAGGGTGGGGATTCTTAACTGCAGTTAAGGCTGTAAACTGAAAATACCATATATAAATTGAAAATGCCTCACAATAAAATATGGAAATGTTACTTAGCTTTAGAATGTAATGTTTGTGAATCTTGAGTTTACAACATTAAGAGTTGAATTAACAACAGGTAAGCTATTGTTAAGCTGCTTGAATGCCCTCTGGTCAGAATGCAAACACATTAAACCATGTTCCAACAGGGTTTTAGAATTTGAATATTTTTCGTAGTTTACCGAATACTCAGATTTCTTTGAACCCAGATTTCTTGTAATGAACACATTTGGCTGCTATTAAAATACTTACCATGAATAATCAAGCATGATCACAACTCACTTTAATGTAAGAAATACCCAACCTTGTTTAATGGCAGAAGTTAAATTTCTGGTTTTGCATTCTACGTACATATGAGACACACATGTGTGGGAAAGGAAGGCTGTACCTGGGATACTTCCTCAGCGGTAAAGTTGAAAGTTGGGGAATGAGAGCTGGGTCCCTGTAGCCCGCGAGCCAGATTTTCATCATAGGCTGTTTTCTGGCAGAGGGAACGAGGAATGAGGAAAATTGCATGAGGAAAAGGTTATGACATTTATGGGCATTATTTTATTGAAAGAATGAAGAAAGAACAGAAGGTAGTTTCAGAGGTAAAAGCAAACTTAGGATTTAATTGCTACTAGATAGTATAATTTATTTAAGTTAACTGAGGGAGTTTAGAATATTTTATAGGTTGCATATTATATATGTGCATGTGTTTGCATATGTGCATACAAACACATGGATACACACAACTGGTGGGTAACTGTGGGCTGCTATTAGAGAGTTGTGGTGGCACAGTGGTTAGAATACAGTATTGCAGGCTAATTCTTCTGACTGTCAGCAGTTCGATTCTCACCGGCTCAAGGATGACTCAGCCTTCCATCCTTCCATGCTTAGTAAAATACAGACCCAGATTGTTGGGGGGAGTATGGTGATTCTGTAAACCGCTTACAGAGGGCTGTAAAGCACTGTGAAGAGGTATATAAGTCCAAATGCTATTGCTATTTTTGTCTATTTGTATGATTAAACATGAGATATTATCAAAGATTTTAAAAATAAGAGCTGTAATCATAAATAAATAATACATACACTATAAATAAACACAATCTGTTTGCTCCCATATGTTTCTTAAAAGTTATGATATATTTTTGCTATATCTGAAGATCTATTCCTAATGTGGTCCTTCAGGTCTTCCAATTATAATTACACATTACAATTTGTAATTGTAAAACCCCTACATTTATATATACGCTTTTATACAAACACACAGTTTAAAAAATGGGACTGCACATTTTCCAAAAACCAAAAATAGATCCTAGATTTTTCCAGTTCAATGACTTTTTACAATGGATTTAAAAAAGAAAGAACCTGAGACTTTCTCTTTCAGTGGGATTAAAAATTGGAACTAAGTATCTGTGGGGGAAACTACAGGATCACAATCAAAATTTGGAAATATATCAACATTGCAAAATATTAGAAAAATTGCAGTCTAATATAAACAATATCCAGCTATCTGTTTTTTTAAAGTAAAGTAATAACAGGAGTGATAAAGCATATTTTGGATGTTTTTTCAGTTTCCACCTAACGGTTCACCACTGCTGTTTTCCCAACCTTTGTATGCTCCCTCCTTCACAAATTGGCCTTCTCTTTTTACCAAAAGTAAGGTTCTCTACCATCATTGTTCCACCTTGCTTGAGATTTGCAATGTTTGGTTTTTCATATCCTGTGTGTTCCTCAGATAATATCTATATAAAGTCTGGACAGTAATTTTCTTTCCCACTAGCATTTTAAAAATAGCTCCCTTATAGATCTATAGATATAGATCACTAAACATCAGACTAAACACAAGAATAGTTTTTTTTTTCCGAAAACCATCACTCTGCTAAACAAATAATTCCTTCAACATTGTTCAACTATTACAAAGTCTGCACTACTATTACTGTTAATCTTCTCATCACTCCTTATCACCCATCCCCTCCCACTTGTGATTGTAGGACTGTAACTTTGTTGCTCATATCCTTACAATTTATATTGTTTCCTAGTATGATTTGATTGTTGATTGTACCCTATAACTATCATTAAGTGTTGTATGATTCTTGATTCTTAACGAATGTATCTTTTCTTTATGTATACTGAGAGTATTTACACCAAGGCAAATTCCTTGTGTGTCCAATCACACTTGGCCAAAAAAGTATTCTATTCTATTCTATTCTATTCTATTCTATTCTATTCTATTCTATTCTATTCTTATATTAAGCACACTAAACCATTGCAGAGTTTAGCTATTATCTATCCATTCCCTTCAATAAACCAATGCTTCAGATAGGAGCAAAATATCATCATTCTATTTCCTTAACTGAATAATTTTGGACTAGCAAGGATTCCAGTCCAGATGTACCAGATCATTTAATGTCTTCTGCTCATTTAATGTCTTTGTCAACAATTCATATTATGATGTGCAACATGCTGAGGCATTCATCCTCCTCTTGGCACTTACTATTCTAAAGGAATAATTTTCCCTGGCAGAATTGCATTTGCTTCAGTGGCCATTAATTTTAATTTATTTGATTTGTCAATCACTTACCAGATAATAGGTATAAGGATAAACATAGTTATGAATACATGAAATGAATACATATAAGAAAATAAAAGAAACAATAGGACAGGGACAGTAGGCACGTTGGTGCGCTTATGCATGCCTACCTACTCAACAAAGCAAAGAAAAAGCAAAACTAACTTTCCCTCAAATCAGGCTCTCTCCTTACAATGGCTTGGGAATGTCCATGTAGTCTCCTTGACAGCAACATGGAAGGACTGGATGTCTTTTCTGGGATTATTTTAAGTTTCCCAGTCTTTTCTAATAATCCTGGAATTTTCTTAGGTTTCCCATGGTTTCCCATGTCCTGGATCAGAAACTGGTTAACTTTCTGATGCAAGCCTAGATAGGCTTCTTTTAATAAAAGAGGAAGTGAGAAGGATACCTAGGCCGTTTTCAGATTAGTGGTTTATGATATTTTATGGCACTACAAAGCCACTGCTATGGACATTAAAGAACAAACCAACCTGTTTATTGTTCACATATTGCACAACAATGGCTGGATGACTCTTCAACTTACAATCATTTATTTAGTGACCGTTAAACTGGCATTGAAAAAAGTGACTTATGACCGGTGCTTACATTTATGACTACTGCAGCATCCCCGCGGACACATGATAAAAATTCAGGTGTTCAGCAACTGGCATGTATTTTTGATGGTTACAGCATCCTGGGATAATGTGATTGCCATTTTTGACCTTCCCAGCTGGCCTTCAACAAAGAAAGTTCAATGGGGGAACCTAGATTTGCTTAACAATTCTATCATTCACTCAGCTGCAGTAATTTAACAACTGTGGCAAAAAAAAAATGTCATAAAATTGGGCGAGACTCACTTTATAATCACCTTGGTTAGCAGTGGAAATTCTGGCTCCAACTGCGGTCATAAGCTGAAGACTACCTGTATATGGCACAGTAAGTTACTAATGTGGAATTGCCTTTGAATATCTGCTTGAAACTATGATGAGAATAATAAGCAGTCCATCACAATGGCAATGAAGTTGTAACCTGGTACTTCTGCCCTCTTAAGACAATCCCACTGGATTTAGTTACTTGAGTTGCATACACCCTTGTGAACTTATACAACCAACCACACTGTATGTAAATAGCTTGTGCTCTCATCTGCTCATTTGGTGGCTGCAGAATGAGGGAGGCTTCTAAAGGAGCCATATCACTAATGCAAAAATCAGATGATATTTCATCATCATCTTTTCAACATTTATCTTAGTCTTTCCTTCAGCAAGTACAAACTGTAGCGCCCTTGTTTCTGCCATCTGTTCAAATATAGCTAGGTACCTGGCATATTTTTACTAGAAAGTATTAAGTAGCTTATTCCAAAAGTAGAGACTCAAAACATTTATTAGTTGTGGTGTTGCTAATTTTCATTTCTGTAGGATTCCTTTCATTCTGATAAATGGGTGGATATGGAGAGTTGGGACCATCTACAAGCATCACAATGTTGACAACGCTGGTATGTGGGACTCCGCATATAAAGTAAAGCGAAAAACATTTCTTTAATCATCCCAAAGGTATTCATGGATCTATTTCACAATCTGTCATGTGGTATTTACTCAGTTTAATTTGGACCCCACTTGGCCCTGGGATCTATTTGCAGAAAGACAGCTCAGTTCTGGAGTCAATAAAATAGTAAGTCTAAAAGTCTGAGGTCTCACCTCTGCCAAAATACTGGTCAGTTGCAAAGTGATTTAGCTATAATTACATTAAAAAGTTAAGTATCCAGCTAGGTTGACTCAGCATACTTCAAATAGAATTATATCATTGGGATACTATAACCATAATTCAGTTCTATTCTGATCAACAGGTTTTTGCCCATGCTTTGTCTTAGGTCTTTTTATTGCTCCCTGTACATGCCAAGAAGTCCTGGATGGGGGAATAAATCTGAAAGCAACCTTGCAGTTTGGCTTCCAGACAGAGATGGGAGAGTGAGGCGACTGTAGCCTCAGCATTTCTTTTTTTCTTTTCCCTTTTGGCTTTTTCACAGCTGAATTGAAGTCTCAAAGGGGGTGAGAGGGCGCAAAGCCTTCTCCTATACAGTTTGGGGTAATTCCAGTCTGGATTTTTATATATTTATTTCTCATTTTGCCAGCCAGCTGTCTGGGGTATTCATGTGTGTGTTAAAAGAATCAAGATGGCGGTCACATAATTGAACCCACCCCAGCCCCACTTTTAAGGTATGTGTTGCCATCTTCACATTTTTGGCCCTGTCCTTGGACCCATCTATGGGTCTAGCCTCTGTTTGCTAGATTATTTGGTAAAGGAGGTGGCTGCCACGCCAAATTTAGAGTTAGGTTAGAAAGACAATATTGCACACTGTGCAAGCCTTCCAAAATGAAGAGTATCCCTCTGCATGTTGGAAGCCCAGTTCTTTCTTTCCCATTTCTGGGTTTCTGTGAAAGACATAAGGTCAAATCAATAAAAGAAAACAATAGGATTGTTCAGATAATAAATGAACACAATGACACGAATTATTGCACTGGCCAGTTCAAAGGAATATACCAGCCTTTGGCATTGTTGGACCAGAAATAGGCAAACTTTGGGTGGCCCAATGCCACTTTTTGAATTTGGACAAGGAGGTCACTAGGGGGATGCAGACAGTGGATGGGGCTGAATTGAGTGGGTTTTTTTTCCCTTTTTTAAGGCACTGTAATGTATCTATTTTAGCTATAAGTATAGTAGCTTATATTTTGCACCTTAAGGAGGAGGCAACTGTGCCTTCGGATTTAAGCAAACTTGGGTAAAGGGGCTTTTGAAATGGCTGTGGGGGCTTCAATGTAGAGAATAAGATGACCTTGATGGAGATCCGTAGAAGGTAGATGAAAAGGAGCTAAACCAGGAGGTCCAGGTAATATTCATAAGTGCCTCAGACTGGTATTGCTGTAATTTACTGAACTATAAGAAGGAAGAGAGGTATATGATGCTCAGACTTGCAAGATTCTGCTAATATAGACCATTTCAACAAAAGTAGTTCTAGCCTTCCTGGGGATTTGATTTCCTGCTCTGGTCTACCACGAATGGCTGATACCCTGAGGTTCCAGATTCCCCTTTCCTTGGTGATACCTTCTACTAAAGTTTCCAAGAAAATATCTGGTGGTACTCATTGAAGCTGAAGAGTGAGCTCCCAAGCCGCTTCTGGTTTTGTATTCCTAGCCTAACAAAATATATTAAATACAGAAATAAATAAACAAGATCTTGTATACAAGATCAGTGATGGACTGGAGCAGGTGCAGTGTTCTACCTTTTGATACCCTTTTCAATCTTCTTCTGGTGCTTCTTTGGCAGTTGCAACTGGGACAGCTGGCAGCCCTCCATCCAGAGAAGACCCCTGCTAAGGACAGGTGTCCCGGCTGCTGCTTTCATTTTGCCAGAATGCCTCTGGGTCCTGATCTAGTGGTATTCTGGGAAAAAACTGGTGGTCCATTTCCTCCCAAAGAATAAGCTTAGCACTATTGCTTGTTGTTGATTAAGAAGAAAACTAATGGGAGAAACAGTGGTGTCTTCAACAGCCTTGCAAAAGTAAGATAGACTTCAGCCTGAATATATGACTCAGTACAATGGATTGTGCCGGTAACAGCAGTTAAATATCAATATAATCTTGTCTTAATGATGTACAGTATAATCTCTTGTTGATGTATATTGTTGACACATTCCATATTAAACATGTTTTTTTTTTGTTTACTGCAATTTATGTCACCCCAAACAGGATTATGATATTTTTATACTCTTCCATTAGAAAATTGAAGTAGTAATCAATGCAACAAAGATCAACAGCAGCCCTTGCACGAGTGGAACAGCAATAGGAACACAGAAATCATCCTCTATATCAGGTGGATTCGTCTTAATATGAATCATAACAAGCCACAACAAATCTGTTTCCCAATATTTCTTGGAATAGCTGAGTCTTAATGGCTTTCTGCAAAACCAATCAGGTGATGCTCTCCTGAGAAAGTGGTAGCTCTACTGATAAAAGTCCCTGAAGATGACATTCCTGAAGAGGAAGGACTTGGAGAGATCCCACCATTCCTCATTTTACAGGGTGAGAAGTCATCAAAAGATAGCCAGATTGTAAGCTATATAGGATTTTAAAGGTGACAGCCAACCTCTTGAATGGCACTCAGAAGAAGACCGGTAACTAATGCAACCCTCAAAGCTTATATAGGAGAACCTGGAGGTCCCATCTCTGCTTGTGCTGCTGCATTCTGGATCAGTTGGAGTTGTGCATTGCAAATGCCCAGACAAGAGATGACAAAGGCAGGAGTGACGGAGCAAGGCCTCCCAAACAAAGGCAAGTAATAACTGTCGCACCAGATGCAATTGTGCAAAGGACCTCTTAGCCATAGCTAAGGAACCATGAACTCATTAAGGGTCCACAAGTTACAGATTAAATTCATGCAGGATGATGCAATCTAATCCATACTCAAAGGTAGAAGATAACCAAAGTAGAATCATTCCTGCCATCTTGCCAGGATCCTGCTCACCATTTAAGAATTTAAGAACCTCCTGCACTGAGATAGGACCTTCACCTTTGCAATGTGTGAGGAGTTTCTCAACTGGAAGTCATTGGAATAGTTAGTGACTGAGTACATATCATTTGGAATTAGAAGATCCACCTCAATCTAAGTCAGGGAACATTTGAACAACACAATGTAACTCCAAGTCAATCACACTTCTGCGAAATCAAACTGTCCACTTAGGTAGCAGGGCTATGGCCCTGAAAGATGACAGTGCAAAAGAAGTGCAAAAAAGAGAAACGAAATCAGATTAGAATTCAGGTAGAGAAATAATTTCAAGGCTTGGTTCCTAAGGAAGAAAAAAAAGATGAAGTCAGCTCTGAAAAGACAGGACTGACAGGCCAATTATTGGGAGGGAGAAATGGCTGATTCTGAGATAATTGAAACCATGCTATTTACAACTCTGGTATAAACAACTATTAGTCATTGACAAATCTGTTTGCTTTAGACCAGGGATGTTCAACCTTGGCAACTTTAAGACTTGTGGACTTCAACTCCAAGAATTGCCCAGCCAGCCACGGAAGTCCATTAGTCCTTAGGGACACCCCTGCTTTAGACAAATCATCATAGTGATTGTAAGCAAGAAACATTCACAAGTTTGGGACTTTGGAACAGGGTGTGGGAGTGTATGTCTTAGATGGAATTTGACCTCTTTTCTCTGTCAAGTGAGTCCATTTGAGGCAATCAACACAGTGGTGGTATTCTACCAGTTTGGCCCAGTTCTGCCGAGATGGTAGCAGCGATGAGCAGCAGAGACCAAACTGATTCCCTCTGCCGCTCTGCTGTTGAACCCACCTGCCTGCCCAGGCTTCCATACTCACCTTGATCCTCTGAATTTGAAGCGCGGCTGCTTTTGCGCGGCACAGAAGAGTGCTGCATGGCAGCTACTGAAGCGACCGGGAGAGTGCAGGCTTGCAGGAGGAGAGTTGGAACGCCTCTGCGCCTACACAAAGTGCACATTTGGCATGGGCATGCACGCAAAGTGTGTGCACACATGCACAAAGTGTGCCCACCAAGCCACGCCCACTGAACCGGGGGTAAAAGTTTTTGAATCCCACCACTGAATCAACACCTTTTGCCCATTTAATGCCACGCTACCTGAGAGGTTTCCTTCCCCCCCCCGCCGGTCTTTTTCCACCCCCCCAGGGCTTGACATTTCAACGGCACACACATTTTAACGGTAGCCTGCAAACTGACCTGTTGACTGTGGAAAGATTCATCATTCCATAAATACAGCCGTTTCTCTAAACCTTTCACAACAGTGGCTTTGTGGTCTTTCATGGCATCGTCTGTTGATGATGACTGCAAAGGGTGGAGGTTTTTCTTCAGCGTTCCATGGCTGCCCCTGTGAAATTGAGACTCAGATTAACACCTGCCTAAGCCCTGAATTAATCCACCAGCTTTTCCGAGGGACAAAAACAAGAAGAAAGTGCTGGAAACTGACTCATTATCTCGGATGGCCTCTGAATCCTGTGATACCTCTGAGTCTTTATAGGTCTCCTTTTCCATAGTGCTTTTTGTTAAAAATCTATAGTGCTTCCACTATTTGGTTCTGGGAATTCATATACAATCTAGTTTACAAAGCTGAGGAAATTGACACTCGCATTGCAAATCTAGAATAGAAGCAGAATCTAGGCAGACTGGAAAAACCTAGCAATTCAATATTATACTAGAACAAATGCCTGTTATCATTATTGCTACACATACCTGATTTTTTATTGCTTTTTATGGTTACATAAAAGGCCATGTGGCTTTTTTTTAAAAAAGTAGAGAGGTTGTGTTGATGTATCATGGAATCCTACTCATGGAATTAAAGTGTGGACTTTTAAAACATAGAACACAATCATAGAGTTGGGAGGGACCTCAGAGGTCATCTAGTTCAACCTCCTGCTCAAGGCAGAAGACCTGATACCATCCCAGTCAAAAGGTTGTCCAGTCTATTTTTGAAAACCTCCAGCAATGGAGCGCCCACAGCTCTGGAATGCAAGCTTTCCCACTGATGAATTGTTCTCACTGTCAGGAAAATCTCTCCTTATTTCCAGGTTTGATCTCTCTTTAACAAGCTTCCACCCATTAAATCTTGTCCTGCCCTCTGGTGCTTTGGAGAATAAGTCAATCCCCTCATCTCCCTAACAGACCTCAAGTGCTAGAAGACTGCTACCATGTCCCCATAATCCTTCTCTTCACTAGGCTAGGCATACCAAACTCCTTCAATGGTTCATCCTACGATTTAGCTTCCAGACCCCTTGTCATCTTTGTTGCTCTTCTAGACACACTTTCGTGAGGTCTCAGCATCTTTTTCGTATGGTGGTGACCAATTTTTAAAAGCAACCTTTCAATACATTAAACTAGATTAAAACCCTCTAAATATTGTGGGACTAGAACTCCTATGAACTTTAATTATGAATAATGAAATCAGACTATTGCAACAGAACATTCTAGAATATAATGTCCTCTCTTCAGTCAAGGGAACAATTCCGGGGAACAAAAAAAGCCTGAGATATTAAGAAAAATAAGAAAACAGTCATCTGAGAGAAGAAGCAGAAGAATGGAAGGGAGAAGGAGAAGACAGAGAGAAGGAGGAGGGCTATTTTAACTTGCTGAGTGAACAGATAGCCAGATCAGTATGTTTTTACTGAGTGGTCATGTACTGAGGTGCATTACTTACATAGCAGGTGCACATTTAGGCAGACCCATGGCATTTGTTGGGGGCGTAGAAGGAAGCCCAGGTAGAACAGCACTCAGGAAAGCAACGGGATTCTGAATCCGACCAGTAGGAGACAGAGGTGTAGCAAGCACATTTTGGGGTTGGAACTGGTTCATGTTAGACACGGAGAGCAGAAGTGGTGGCAACACATGTTCTCTGGGACTTGGAAGAGGCTGCTCCATTTGGTTTGTCAACCCTCCTGGAGGTTTTAATTGGGCTGGCGGAGGAGATACTAAGAAGTTTTCCTTTTTCATCATTTTCTGGGTTCCTTGAGGTACATTGCTGAAAGAGGACACAGAGGAGCTAAAAGGGTTAGTGGCTGCTGAGGTGTTTTGAGAAGCCAGGAACTGTTTAGGTCGGGTGTATGTGAATGTCTGGGTAGAAGGAACCTTGTTCTGCTTGTGTATAGCTGCTGAAGGTTGCTTCTGGTACTGCTGCTGAATGGGCAAAGTAGCAGATTTTCCTGGGCCAGTATTGAATAACGATTCTGGTGGAACTGGGTGGGACGGTTGATGGATTTGCTGTTGCTCAAACAACACCTGATTGTGTAGTTGTTTTAACTGGGTGGCATCCCTGTATCCAAAAAAATAAAACAAAATGGATGCAATTTATGCTACAGGGTGCTTGAACAGACTTTAGGCTCTAATGTTTGAAAAACAAATCAAAATTATACATTTTTGCCTTAAATTTCAAAGCCTTTTTTGGAGCAAGGAAGAACTGGAAGTAGGCACAACAAACAATCCGAAATCTGAGTCCCACGTATTACAAACGGATTATTTCCCCACCTACAGAAACCTGATCAATTCCTTCTAATGAAATACTTTTCATTTTTCTTTTCCAGCCAGAAAGTCTATTAATCAAAAAGACATTGTATACCTATTTCATCTTTTCTTCTGCCCCTTCATATAATTTCAGTAGTAAGAATGTAAACATGTGGAGACGACAATGGAAGAACATAGGGAGGTTGCCTCATAATCTGAAGCTCACAATATTTTTGTGAGTGAGATAAGCAGGGACATCTACTAGGGATAGTGGTGTCAAAAGAGTCAAGATGGCAGCCATGACTGTGTTATCAAAGCCTGCCCTTCTAATGTGCGTTGCAAATGACACATCAATAAAAGGGTGGGACTTTGATCACACAACCACAACCACTCAACTAAGTTTTTGTCTCCCTTTTACCCATCCCGTTAACACTCCCCAGAGGCAATCACAAGAAAACATAACCAGAAGCATCCTAGCTTTTCCTTTGAAGGTATCCTTTATTCTTTGGTTATTACCAAAGAATCTGGAGACCTAATATTGTTCTACAGCAGGGATGTGCAAACCAGTAGTGGGATTCAATTTTTTTTTACTTACCGGTTCTGTAGGCATGGCTTGGTGGGCATGGCTTGGTGAGCATGGCAGGGGAAGGATCTTGCAAAATCTCCATTCCCTCCCACTCTTGGGGGAAGGATACTGTAAAATCCCCATTCCCTTCCCATCCCACTAACCTGCTTTCCAGCTCCATTCTCCTGTGCAGAGCAACCAAAGAAGACCCAGCCGATCAGCTGGGACTTAGGAGGCAGAGAATAGATGGGGGCGGGGCCAGTCAGAGGTGGTATTGGCCACTTCTCCGAACTACTCAAAATTTCCGCTACTGGTTCTCCAGAATTGGTCAGAACCTGCTGAATACCTCCTCTGGTGCAAACTTGAGAACTTGAAGATCTATGGGCTTCAACTCCCAGAATTCTGGGAAATTCTGAGAGTTGAAGTCCATGGGTCTCAAGTTGCCAAGGTTGGACATCCCTGTTCTATAGCAAAATAATGTTTCCAGATTGACAATATATTTCACTTCCTGCAAGCTTGATGCTTAAGTATTTATTCACAAGTAACTTCCCTATTACTCTGTGTCCTGATTGGCTTCCAATGTAAAAAGATATTGAAGAAGCTAGGAAATAAAGAGCAATAATCTACACCTCCTCAACCCAGGTGCCCAATGCTGTACAATTGTATGAAGTAAGAAGAGATACATTGAACTTATAATGGGATGTCCCTCCAGCACTAAATATGGGCCAACCAGTATTTCCTACTTACAGTTTAGGTTTAGCCAGGACGGGTGGTGGTTCTTTGGAGGGTGAAGAAGGCTCCTGAAGTTTAAAAGCCTGTCCATTGATTCTGTTTGGAAAACTGTTTGGTCTGGCTTGGTTTTTAGGTCCGCCTCCATCTTCTGATGACGTTTCACTTCCCTTCTCATCTTCAGGGAGGTTAAAGTGCACACGAAGGCCAATTTTGGAACTTGACCGGGGCTCATTGTGATTTACCAGAACGCTTTCCAATTTAGGTTTTGGAGGATTATCTATCAATGAAAGCGCTGAAGGGATAGATGCTGAAGACTGGCGTTCAGAAGCCACTAAACTGAGAGAACTTATGTTATGAAGAGCAGCATTACTTGTCTGGTCCACAGGCCCTATAACAGAAACATTATTTATTTGTTTGTTTGTTTGTCTGTCTGTCTGTCTGTCTATCTATCTCTCTATCAAAATTTTATGCTGCCCATTTTGACAAAGGCAATTCTAGGCAGCTTACAGACATTAAATAACATGCAGTATAAAACATTAAAACTGTTATGAATGAATGTTAAATAAAGTTATCTTGAGCTTGAAGTCAAGTGCAGGGTTCTGGCCCTGCACTTCTAATTGGCTGTTAATGGCAAGATCGGATTGGTCCGTTCAGGAGCATCTGATTGGCCATTAACAGGCCATTCTCATTGGTTAACGGAGCTAGCGCTCCCGGATTGCTATTAGTTGAATAGTTAATAAGTTGCCTATATAAGGAAGGCTATAGCAGCCATTGAGCTGAGCTGTCACACCATGTAAATAAAGAGTTTGAAGTTCACTGTTTCTACCGGCTCGTCTCCATTATTCGCACCCATGCTCCAGACTTAACACTGGCGACGAGGATGGGATTGGATGACATCACAGCCAACTAAAACAACGACGAAGACAACCAAGCACGTGGCTGAAACGCACAACGGCGGAACCATGTCCAGCGGCGTAGTACCACCCATTCCGTTCGATCCAGCTCAAGAGGACTGGGAGTCCTACATGGACCGTTTCCAAATGTTTTTGGAAATGAATAACCTGAAGGATGCCACAACCGGGAAGAAACGGGCGGTATTCCTGACGCACTGTGGGCCGACCGTATTCAAAATGGCCAAGGCGCTAGCGAAACCGGCTGAAGTAAAGGCCATGGACTGGGACATCCTCGAACCGCTATTAAGGGCCCACTATGCACCGACCGTTCCAACGCTCGTAAGATGGCATGAGTTCTACCAAAGGAACCAGCGTAAAGGAAAAGCGTTGCCAATTTCGTTGCGGACCTCCGAAACTTGGGAGGCCTCTGCGATTTCGCCGACCTAGAGGAGGCCTTGAGAGACCGAGTAGTTCTAGGATTAGATGCTCTAAATGTGCAGAGCAAAATAATGGCTAAGGGCGACATTAGCCTTGCCGATGCCATCGCTGAGGCTACGGCAGCGGAGGCGACCAAAAAATCGGCTGCCCAACTAGGCCGAAATCGCGCTCCGACACACCAACCAGCCGGCGAAATTTCACCTAAGTCGGAAGGACAGCTTTCGACAGCCCACCATGAGGACCTCTCTTTGTCGTCAGACAGCGACGAAGAAGAGGTCCATCGACTGCGGTCCGATCGGGACCGTTACCCGAAATCCCAGCAACCGTGCGCTGGCTGCGGGGCCAACCATTACCGTTCTGATTGCAAATTCTGCGACGCGCTCTGCCACAAGTGCAGGAAACGAGGCCATATCGGACGGGTCTGCAGAAGTCTCCTCGGACCCAGCCAGACCTTGAAGGGGACCAATCTTCGCCAATCGACAGGAAACCGTCCTGTAAGGCGAGAACCAGCAAACCACTCCTACAGAAACCGACTCGTGAATCGCCTAACGAGACGAGAAGAGGCTCACCAAACACTCACTATCGGCCATGCCTCTTCACTGGATGCCAAGAAAATTCGAGTTAAAGTGGACATCGAAAATCAGCCTTGCCAAATGGAAGTTGACTCGGGATCGTCTCTTTCAATGGTCTCGTGGAAGACCCTCAAGCAACTCATCCCTACTATCCGGCGCCAAGACCTTCAATTCCAAAGGCTCGTGTTAAAGGACTATCAGGGGAACTGGATCCCAGTCATAGGATCCAGTCGAGTCCGGGTTTCGTTCAAGAACCACACAGCGTACTTACCCCTGACAGTGATTGACAAGGACCAGCCTAGCCTGTTGGGCTGCAATGGTTCGCACCACTCGGCATTGAAGTGGCAGGCATTAACCGAATCGGCGGCAGTGACTGGGAGGAGGACCTTGCCCACAAGTTCAAGGACGTCTTCGAGGAAAAGCTAGGCGAGTACAAGGGGACCCCGATATCCTTTAGTCTTAATCCAAAAATAGCTCCCATCTGCCTTAAGCCTCGTCGAGTTCTGTTCGCGCTAAAGCCGAAAACTGATGAACAGCTTGATAAGTTGATAGCCCAGGGAGTGTTAAAGCCAACTGATCACTCCCCATGGGAAACCCCAATCGTGACACCAATTAAGCTGGAAGGCTCCATTAGAATTTGTGGGGACTACCGAGCCACCCTAAACCACGCCCTGCAACAAAATCCATATCCGGTGCCAGTGGTGCAACACCTCCTCCATTCCCTGGGGGGCGGAAAAGTCTTTGCTAAACTAGACTTAGCTCAGGCTTATCAGCAACTGCCGGTTGATGAAAAAACGGCACAGGCAAAGACTATCGTAACGCACCGAGGTGCCTTTAAGTGTACGCGGCTCCAATTCGGAGTCAGTGTAGCCCCGGGGATCTTTCAGAGCCTAATGGAGAGACTCTTGCAGGGGATCAAAGGCGTTGTCCTCTACTTTGACGATGTGCTCATTGCTGCCCCCACTCCAAAAATTTTACGGGATCATTTAAGAGTGGTTTTACAAAAATTCCAAGAAGAAGGTGAAGAAAAATAAGTGCAAGCTGTGTACAGATCATGTTGAATTCTTAGGGTACTTGATTGACAGTCAGGGTATTCACCCCACCGATAGCAAATTGAGAGCAATAAAAAACGCTCCCAGACCCCGGAACAAAGCCGACCTCCTGGCGTTTTTAGGCCTCAACAATTTTTATAACGTATTCTTGCTGCACAAGGCGACTGTTGCTGAACCTTTACATCGCTTACTAGATAAAAAAGCAATTTGGGTATAGGGTCACAGAGAAGAGCAGGCGTTCCGTAATGTAAAAAACTACTGACTTCTGACGCTGTACTAATGCAGTACAATGAAACTTTACTGTTGAATATCACATGTGATGCATCGCCTTTTGGAGTGGGCGCCATTTTGAGCCATGTATTGCCTAACGGTAGCGAAGCCCCTGTTGCTTATTTTTCAAAAACACTCTCGAAAACTGAGCGAAATTATAGCCAGATCGATAAAGAAGCCCTGGCAATTGTATCGGCTGTTAAAAGATTCCATGAATACATGTACGGCTGGGCTTTTACTATAGTAACTGACCACAAACCGTTGCTGGGGATAATCGCTGGGGATAAGCCAACTCCCTACATATTTTCTCCCAGGATGACCCACTGGTCAGAATTCTTGGCTGCCTACAATTATCAGCTACAATACCACCCCGGTAAAGCCATTCCCCACGTCGACGCGTTGAGCTGTGCACCGCTCCCAGAAACCATCAACGATCCCGCACCAACGATGACAACATTGCAGATCGAGACACTTCATACGCCGCCTTTTACTGCCCGTGATACTGCGAGAGAAACAAAACACGACCCCATCTTAGCACGAGTCCTCACATGGGTGGAACGCGGATGGCCATTGGACCAAGTACCAGACGACTTTGCACCATTCAAAAGTCATGAAACAGAGTTGTTCTCGCAAAAGGGCTGTATCATCTGGGGCGATAGAGTCGTTATCCCAGAACGACTCCAACAGGCACTGTTAAGAACCTTGCACGATGGCCACCCTGGCATCGTGCGCATGAAAGGCCTCGCATGTATCTATGTGTGGTGGCCAGGCATAGACAGACAAATCGAATCGTGGGTCAAAACTTGCCAGAGATGCCAAGAAGTAAGCAACGCTCCACCAAAGGCAACTCCAACCGAATGGGAGACGCCGCGGGGACCCTGGTCCCGTATCCATCTAGATTTTGCTGGGCCAACCAAAGGCCACACATTCTTGTTAACCATCGACGCCTACTCGAATTGGCTTGAGATTCACCGAATGAGGAACACGACCACCGAAGCGGTCATCAAAAGACTGGAAAGACTGTTTGCAACCCACGGATTACCAGACGTTCTGGTATCCGACAATGGGCCCCAATTTACCATGCTGTCCTTTGAACAGTACCTGGCTGACCGCGGTATCTGACATGCGCTCACTTTGCCTGCGCACCCTCCAGCCAATGGTCGGGCTGAGCGCATGGTACAATTTGTCAAGAGAACACTACAAAAAATAGACTACGACAACATCGACGAGAAAATCAACCGAATCCTTTTCCTACAGCACATCACACCTCACAGCGTCAACAACAAAACTCCCGCCAAGCTGCTAATGGGACGAAAGCTCCGCTCCCACCTCGACCACTTACACCCAGCCTACGAACTGGAAAAACCCCTCGGATCCAGCGGCCGATGCCGTACCTTCCAGGTGGGCGATTTAGTATTCGCTAAAAACTTATCGGGCAATACGCTGTGGGTAGAAGTGACCGTAATTCACGTAACCGGCCCAAGATCATACCTTGTACAGTGCCCTGATGATAGACTTTGGAAGCGCCATATAGATCAACTACAATCACGGCTGCAGTCATGCAATTCCAAACTCCCTTATAACCAAACTGAGGGGAGGGAGAGATACAGAGGAAGACGAATTTCAACTAGAGGAAAATCTTTTCGAAGAGAACGATAATGGAACTGAAACGCAGGAACAGGAACCAGGGATGGGAGTGAGTTCATCTCAGGGAGTTACCAAAGATATTGGTGACAACAGAAATGCGAATTCTGAACCAGAGGCACCCCTTTCGCTAAACAATGATCTACCTCAACAAGAGTGCAGCCAAATGCCAGGCACACAGCAAAAATCAAAAAGTCTAATAAAACAACTGTCCTACCTCAAGGACTATGTGACCACGCCCCGTAAGCAGAAGCCGGGGGAAAGGGGTGTTGTGAATGAATGTTAAATAAAGTTACCTTGAGCTTGAAGTCAAGTGCAGGGTTCTGGCCCTGCACTTCTAATTGGCTGTTAATGGCAAGATCGGATTGGTCCGTTCAGGAGCATCTGATTGGCCATTAACAGGCCATTCTCATTGGTTAACGGAGCTAGCACTCCCGGATTGCTATTGGTTGAATAGTTAATAAGTTGCCTATATAAGGAAGGCTATAGCAGCCATTGAGCTGAGCTGTCACACCATGTAAATAAAGAGTTTGAAGTTCACTGTTTCTACCGGCTCGTCTCCATTATTCGCACCCATGCTCCAGACTTAACAAAAACAATAAATAAAGATGTTAAATTTAAAAATTCAATTAAGATAAAGCTAAACAGGATGGAGAAGGAAGGAGCAAAGTGTGTACACACACACACACACACAGAGGAGGTGGGGTGCTATCTCCTCCATTAGCCACCTCCAACATGCCACAGGCCTCATTAGGCCCTTCGTTAGTTGGTTGTTATGTCTTCAAGGCCTTTTGACCCACACCAGGAAAAGCTTTTCTTCTGGACTTCCCCAGCCAAAATTCATTGGCTGAAAGGGTCTGCAGGCATGCCACCCTCCCCCCACTTCAGCCAGCACAGGTGCGGCAGTCTAATTCCATCGGGGGTGAGCCAGTTTCTCAAATAGCCTGGACCTATGCCCTGAAAGGCTTTGAAAGGTGATAACCAACACCTTCAATTGGACTCAGAGGCAGATTGGCAGCCGGTGCAGCTTGCAGAACAGCACGTAACAAGGGCTATCCTGGGGCCCCAAAGAACTGCCTGATTATTTATTTATTTGTTAAATTTATATCGCCGCCTATTCACCCATGGCGACTCAAGGCAGCTTACAGAATATAAAACCACATTTAAAACAATAAACACTGTTCTGTCCTCATTAACATACTTGAAATCCCCGCGCTTTGATTGGCCAAAGCGCGGGGCTTTCCAATTGGTCAGGCGAGCCGCGCCGATTGGCTCGTTAAGAATCTCCCGCGATTGGTTCGTTCAGAGCGCGGGAGATTCGAAGTGCTGTCATTGGCCGCGGCCGCCGCGGCGAAAGGAATAAAAGCCGCGGGCTTTTTTCCTTTCGCCGGTTCGGTTCCAGTTTCTCAAATAAAGAGCTTTGTACGAAATCACCGACTCCTGGCGTCATTTCGCGGACACGACACTGGCGACGAGGATGGGATTCAGACCCTGAACCGAACTCCGTGTCCGACGGAAGCCAGACAAAGCACCGAGATGGCGAAAATCGCACCGCCCGCCCCCTTCAACCCCGCCACTGAAGACTGGGAATCGTTCTCCGACCGATTCCGCATGTACCTCAAGTGCACTGGCATGAAGGACGCCTCGGGCCCGCTAAAACGCGCCGTCTTCCTCACCCACTGCGGGACCGAAGTCTTCCAGATGGCCAAAGCGTTGGCCAAGCCCGCTGACGCAACCGCCATGGACTGGGACGTCCTTGAACCCATCCTTCGGCGACACTACGCTCCCGAGGTCCCCATCCTGATCCGGCGCAACGAATTCTACCGGCGGGACCAGAGATCGGGTGAGAAATTAAGCGACTTCGTCGCCGAGCTGCGGCGCCTAGGGGGGCTCTGCGAATTTGATAACCTAAACAACGCCTTAAGAGACCGAATAGTGCTCGGTCTGTGGGACCCCGCCCTCCAGAGCCGGCTGATGGCTAAGGGTGACATCAGCTTAGCAGACGCCCTCACCGCAGCCGCAGCCGCAGAAGCAACCCGAACTTCCGCCGATAGCATGCGCAGACCTGACACGAGGGACCGCGGCGGAAACAACAACCCGGCAAGGTCGACCGAACAAAAAGCCGAGACGACTACACACCAGGGCGATTTCCACTCTGCATCCAGCACGTCCGAAGACGAGGAAGACATCCATCGACTTCAAACTGGGCGCGACCAACGGAACCGGAGGAGGGAAAGCACACCACCCCGGACCAGAGATCGCCACTCGGACAGCCGATGGGACCGGATCGGACGATCCTCGCGAGGCGGCGACAACCGGCAAAGAGAGGAGACCCACCAGACGGTCACCATCGGCCACGCCATCACCAACGACGCCCGGAAAATCCATGTCGAGGTACGCATCGAGGGCCAGCCGTGCAAAATGGAGGTAGACTCCGGGTCCTCCTCTCCATGATTGCATGGCACGAGATAAAGCGGTTGGTGCCTACCCTCCAAAGGAGGAACATAGACAGCCAGAGACTCATTGTAAAGGACTACCAGGGAAACCGCATCCCGGTAGTCGGCACCAAAAACTTTAACATAACATATAAGGGGCGCACCGAACGACTCCCCCTAACGATTGTCGACCGCGACCGCCCAAGCCTACTGGGACTGCAATGGTTCGCCCCGCTCGACATCACTCTCACGGGAGTCAACCACATCGCCGACGACGGCTGGGAACAGCGACTAGCCCAGGAGTTCCAAGAAGTCTTCGACGGAAACCTGGGCAAGTACCAAGGGCCCCTTATCTCGTTCGACCTAGACCCTAACGTCCCCCCCAAACGACTGAAACCTAGGCGGGTGCCATTCGCACTGAAACCCAAAATAGACGAACAAATTGATAAGCTCGTCAAACAGGGGGTATTGCAGCCCATAGATTACGCCCAGTGGGAGACCCCATAGTCACCCCAATCAAGCCAGACGGGTCGGTGAGAATCTGTGGGGACTATAAGGCCACCCTAAATGGCGCGCTGCAACAAAGTGCCTACCCCGTCCCAATAGTGCAACACCTACTGCACTCACTGGGAGGGGGCAAGGTTTTCGCCAAGCTCGATCTCGCCCAGGCATACCAACAGTTGCCGGTCGACGAGCAAACGGCAGAAGCTCAGACCATCGTCACCCACTGGGGAGCTTTCAAATGCAACCGACTCCAATTCGGAGTCAGCGTGGCACCGGGCATATTTCAGAGCCTAATGGAGAGGTTATTGCAAGGTATCAAGGGGGTGGTACCTTATTTCGATGACATTCTAATGTCGGCGCCCAACCAAGCCGAACTAGAAAGTCGACTAAGAGAGGTCCTTACTAAATTTAAAGAGACCGGACTTAAAGTAAAAAGGGAGAAATGCCAACTGTGCACGGAATGAGTGGAATTCTTGGGCTACCTCCTAGACCGGCACGGCATTCACCCCACAAGCAAAAAAATCAAGGCCATCAAAGAGGCCCCCACCCCTAAATCAAAGACTGAACTGCAAGCATTCTTGGGGTTACTGAACTTTTACAATGTTTTCCTACCCCAAAAAGCGACGGCGGCGGAGCCCTTGCATAGGCTCCTGGACAAGGCGGCGACCTGGACTTGGGGGAAACGGGAGCAAGCCGCCTTCCAAAAAACAAAGGACCTCCTCACCTCCGACGCCGTCCTCATACAATTCAACGAAACCCTGCCTCTAGCCGTCACTTGCGACGCATCACCCTTCGGCGTCGGCGGCGTCCTCAGCCATACCCTTCCCAACAGAAAAGAAGCACCCATCGCGTTCTTTTCAAGGACCCTCACCAAACCGGAGCGGAACTGTAGCCAACTGGACAAAGAGGCTCTGGCTATAGTTGCCGCCATAAAACGGTTCCACGAATATCTCTACGGCCGGCCCTTCACCATTATAACGGACCACAAGCCGTTGCTGGGAATCCTTGCAGGGAACCGGGCCACCCCGAACATTCTGTCTCCCCGAATGACAAGGTGGTCCGAGTTCCTGGCGGCCTACAACTACGAACTCATACACAGACCGGGTAAGACGATCTCCCATGCAGACGCATTAAGCCGCTCGCCGCTACCGGAACCCGACTCTGACCCAGCACCCACGACGACCACCCTCAGCATCGAGACTCTACCCAACCTGCCCATAACCGCGTCAGACATTGCCCGGGAAACTAATAAAGACAGGCGTCTGGCGCGGGTTTTGCATTGGGTAGAAAAAGGGTGGCCGGAAAGGGACAACGACGAGTCCGTCAAGACGTTTCGAAACTGCCAAACGGAACTCTCGTTGTTAAAAGGGTGCATCTTATGGGGCGACAGGGTGGTCATTCCGGACAAACTGTAGGGGAAGGTTTTGGAAATGTTGCACGAGGGGCACCCTGGCATCGTAAGAACTAAAGCCCTGGCCAGAAGTTACGCTTGGTGGCCAGGGATGGACAAACAGATAGAAGCCTGGGTAGCTAGGTGCCAGCGATGCCAGGAGACTAGGCCCAGCCCACCCACAGCACCCGTCCTAGAGTGGGAAACCCCAAGGGGACCTTGGTCCAGAATCCATATAGACTTCGCCGGGCCCACAAATGGACACACCTTCCTCATAACAGTTGACGCTTACTCCAACTGGCTGGAGGTAAGCAACATGAAGACAACAACCACGGAGGCCGTAACCAAAGAACTCTGCAAACTCTTTGCAACACACGGCCTCCCAGACGTCGTCGTCTCCGACAACGGGCCCCAGTTTACCTCACTGGAGTTCGAGAAATTCCTGGCGGAAAGGGGCATCCGCCACGCACTAACAGCACCGGTGCACCCGGCGGCGAACGGTAGGGCGGAACGGATGGTCCAATTTACCAAAAAGACCATCCGGAAAATGAACCACGGGGAGATCCAAGAAAAAATCAACAGACTTCTCTTTACACAACACATAACCCCGAATACCACTACCAACAAAAGCCCAGCCGAACTACTAATGGGTAGAAAGTTCAGGTCCCCACTCGACAGGTTACACCCTACGTATAACCCGGAGCGGCCCCCAGACTCAAGCACAAAAAACCGAACGTTCGCACCCGGGGACCCCGTATATGCGAAAAACCTGACGGGAGACCCACTATGGATTCCAGCCGTCATCACCCAAGCAACAGGCCCACACTCATACCGGCTACAAACGGCAGACGGACGAGCGTGGAAACGACACATCGACCAACTTAGGTCGAGGACCACAAGCGAACCCACCTCCCAAAACGCAAGCCAAGGGGGGAGGGAATACCCAGGTGACCGATTACAAGAAAAAATAAACCAGCAGTACTTACCAAAACGCAGCCATCACGACCCCTCGCCAGAAAAGAACAGCCAAGCCAGCTCGACCGACCCGGAAAGACCGAGCGGGAGCGGCGAAACCCGTAGCTCAACCAACCCGGAAGGCCCAGGAGGGAGCCACGGAGAAAGAACCGGCCCGATCAACCAACCGGTTCTCACAGCAGCAAGAGCGACCAAAAACCCGACCGAACCGGCCGGGATCCCGCTTACAACTGAGTTGCGCAGGTCAAGTAGGACCAGACGGAGCCCCGCCTACCTACGTGACTACGCAACGTAAGGACTGAACCAAGAGGGGAGGGGTGTTCTGTCCTCATTAACATACTTGAAATCCCCGCGCTTTGATTGGCCAAAGCGCGGGGCTTTCCAATTGGTCAGGCGAGCCGCGCCGATTGGCTCGTTAAGAATCTCCCGCGATTGGTTCGTTCAGAGCGCGGGAGATTCGAAGTGCTGTCATTGGCCGCGGCCGCCGCGGCGAAAGGAATAAAAGCCGCGGGCTTTTTTCCTTTCGCCGGTTTGGTTCCAGTTTCTCAAATAAAGAGCTTTGTACGAAATCACCGACTCCTGGCGTCATTTCGCGGACACGACAAACACTAACAAAAACAATCAAATACATTAATATAGTGCAATATAACAAAATCACCTCCCACCCTAGCAACAGCAGATCACACGAGCCTTTTAATAGGCTCCATCCCACTCTGGGTTCCCCAGGTTGACTGGCAGAAACAGTCTTCAGAGCCTTCTGGAAGAGGATTAAAATGGGGCCTGTTCTAATCTCTGGGGGGTATGACCAAGGGTGGGATTCTACCAGTTCGGACCAGTTCTATAGAACCGGTTGTTATGATTCTTTGCAGTTTGCAGAATTGCCAAATCATGCCCCTGGCTGGCCCCCACCCCACTCCACCCGCCCCTCCCTCCCTGCCCAGTCAGTCCTTATTGTGCATGTGCAACACAGGCCCGATATCGCTTAACTGCATTCTCCCCCACCCAGTAACTCCTTAAGATATTTCTTTCTTTTTTTCCTCCCTTCTGGTTATCAGCTGTTCCAATGATCAGCTGTGCCGGGATCCCCCTCGCTGTCTTACAGCTTCACCCAGGAGGCAAAAAGGGGAGCAATGGGGGAGGGGGGGAAGCAGGAGGTGGTGTGCTGTGCCCCCCCCGCACTCCATATATTGCCTTCTTGGGCCTCAGGGAAACATTCTGGGAGCAAAAATGCCCCCCAGGAGGCTTCCTTGAGGCTCAGAAGGCCCTAAAATGGAGCGTGTGTGTGTGTGTGTGTGTGTGGGTGGGTGGGTGCCATGAGCCCCTCCAGACTCTGTTTTTTGCCTTCCTGGACCCCAGGAAAGCTTCCTGGGAGAAAAACCATCCCCCTAGGAAGCTTCCCTGAGGCCCAGGAGGCAAAAAATGGGGGTGGGGTGGGGTGTTTACTGCAAAAAAAAAAAAAAAAAAAGAACCATGCCCACCCAGTCACATGGCCATGACCACCTAGCCACGCCCACAGAACTGGTTGTTAAAAAAATGGAATCCCACCCCTGTGTATGATGTTCCAGAGAGAGGGAGCTACCTCAGAGAAGGCCCTTCTTCTGGGTCCCACAGGTATATTTCCCTCAGGGATGGGACCTGCAACATTCCCTGCCTCCCCTCTCTGGTGGGTCAGGTAGATGTGACTGGCAAGAGACGGTCCCTCAGATAACCTGGTCCCAAGCCATAAAGGGCTTTAAAGGTGACAGCCAGCACCTTGAATTGCACCCGAAAGCAAATTGGCAACCGATATAGTTCCTGAAGGACAGGTGATACATGTGTATACTGGGGTCTGCACAAGATCATGCAGGCCATTGCATTTTGCACCAACTGAAGCTTCCGGATGCTCTTCAAGGGCAGCCCCATGTAGAGCACATTGCAATCATCAAGACAGGAAGTGACTAGGGCATGAGTGATTCTGAGTAGGGACTGTTGGTCCAGGAAAGGGTGCAACTGACGCACAACTAGAAGTTGTGCAAAGGCCCTCCTGGCCACAACCACCCTCTGCTCTTCAAATAGGAGTTCTGAGTCCAGGAAAACCCCCAGATTACATAAAGGGTCTGTTTGAGGTAGTGTCACCCCATCCAAGAGTAAAGGTGGTAATTCTCTCTGAGCCAACAAACCCGAAACCCAGAGCCACTCAGTCTTGCAAGGGTTTAATGTAACCCGTTGCTCCCCATCCAGCCCCTAATAGCCTCCAGGGACTGTGTGAGAGGGAGGACACAGCAACTCTTAACTCACCATGGGCTGAGACATACAGCTGAGTATCATCAGCATATTGATGATACCTCAGTCCATTGTGATGGATGATCTCACCCTTCATATAAATGTTGAACAGGAGTGGAGAGAATACTGAGCCCTGCGGAATCTCGTAAAGCAGTGGGTGAGGGCTGGATCTCTCCCCTCCTATCAACACCGACTGAGAGCTGCCATAGAATAAGGAAGTAAACCAGGATAGCACAAGGCCTCCCCCTCCCATCCCCTTAAACCACTCCAGGAGAATATCATGGTCGATGGTATCAAAAGCCCTCCGAGAGGTCAAGTAGAACAAGGATGGATGCACTACCCCCATCCTGCTCCCATCAGAGATTATCCAAAAGTGCAACCAATGTCGTTTCCATCCAAATCCAGGCCTGAATCCTGACTGGTAGGGGTCAAAATAATCTGTTTCATCCAGAAACCTCTGGAGCTGCTGTGTGACCACTTTCTCAACAATCTTCTCCAAAAAGGGAAAATTGGAGACAGGTCGGAAATTATCCAAGCGGGTGGAGTCCAGTGATAGCTTCTTAAGAAGAGGGCGGACCATAGCCTCCTTAAAGTGCTGGGGCACTGCCTGCTCCTGTAGGGAAGCATTAATCACTACCAGAGTCCACCCACCTGTCACCTCCTGGGAAGCTTTCACAAGCTAGGAGGGACAGGAGCTTGTGTGCATACTCCCGAGGACCTTGTCCACCTCCTCGGGAGCAACAGAGTCAAACTATTCCCAGATAACAGGGCAAGAACCTGCCTTGGGGGTTTCCACTGGACCAGCAACCATGCCAACATCTCAGTGAGAATGAAGTCAAGCAATTTTGTCTTCCAGAAAATCTGCAAATTCCTCAGCGTGCCCCTTCAGGTGGACCTCAATCTCCTCCTTCCCCAGGAGGAGGCGGCTCACCTTAAAGAGGACCGCTGGGTGATAATCTGCAGATGCAATTAGTGTGAAGAAGTATTTACACTTCACTGCATGAATCGCCACGAGGTAGGACTTAGTAGCAGCTCTTATCCGTGTTCGATTGAGTTCATCCCCTGTCTTCCACCAGTGCTGCCTAGACATCTCCTCATGCATTTCATCCCTCTCAGTTCCTCTGCATACCATGGGGCACAGAGAGGTCTATGGGTGAGGAGAGGCCACAGGGGTGCAATCCTACCCAGAGCCTCAGTCACCTTTATATTCCAAACAATGACTAAGAGCTTGGCTGGACTCACAGTAGATCTGCAGTTATAATCCCCAGCTCCCTCTGGAACCCATCCAGGTCCATTAGTCAATGGGGGCAGACCAATCTAATAGGCCCTGCCTCCATGCGGAGGGGAGGAGGTACAGCTCTTGAGAAACTCATTGCCACCAGACTGTGATCTGACCAGGACAAGGGGAGCAGGAGCAGGTCCACCAATTCCAGGTCACAAAGGCACTGTTCTGACAAGAACACCAAATCGAGTGTGTGACCACTATTACTAGTCGGGCCCTTTTATCTTGTATTATCATGCTTAAATATATCAGTAGCAACAGAAGAAAATAAATATTGTTGGGTGATTAAAATGTACATTTTGGGCACAGATTAGGAATATTAAATTGATCCAAAGGTGGAAAAAAAGTCAAGATGACATCTGTGATGGTGTGACCGAAGTCCCATCTCCTTTTTTTGTATGTGTTGTTTCCCCTAGATCAATATAGAGCAGGGGTGTCAAACTCATGGCATCACATGACATATCAGGACTTTTCTCCCATTTGCTAAACCGGGCATGGGTGTGGCCAGCACATCACGTATCCAGCCCCCAGGCCGTAAGTTTGACAGCCCTCCTATAGAGCAAACCCATATTGATCTTGTCAATTTTCATTTGGCCTTTTTATTTGAATATTGGTTAAAAAATTATCCACTATATCATACATACCCATTGATTGATTGCAACTTTTCCTAAATTCAAAGCATTTGCATGCAATTTTCTCTATGTTTTTTCTAAAGTAATTATGATTTATTTGCATTTTCCATGCACATTTTTTTTCCAAAATGGCTTTTACAAATACATGATTTCTTCTGCAATTTTTTAATTGGACAAAACAGTCTAGCAGATATCTCTAATTGCTCCTGATGGAGCAACTGTTTTGACAGATTGTGGTTGGGGAGCATTTCTCCCCTCCACTCATTTTTTTTCTCCAGTGCCATCTGTGACCCAAATATATAAATTAGATCAGAAGATGGATACAAATTGAATCATAAAACTGAAATACTCTGGCTCCTTAGAAAGTGGCATAGTTGTTGGAAACAATAGACTCAGAGCATCAATAGTTAGTTAATCTCTCTATAGCTCCCTAATCCTGTTGAAGCTATCTGGGAAAAGAGTGAAACATAAATCAAAGTTGTTTATCCTAATTGACAGAAAAATAGGTGGATCCTTATTCTCTCTCCAACCAAAAAAGACAAAAGAATTCCATGGAAATATGGATAATGACAAATGTTTTAACCAATCAGTTTAGAGTTGACCTATTTTCTTTTGTTTCGTGCTGCTGCAATTTTTTTGGGGGGGTCAACCATTCTTCCTGATTTGCACAAGCCTCTTTTTGCAAAACAGTTTCCACAGTTCTGGAAACACTTACTGAAATCTGAGTTATGATCAACCTTTTTTGAAATAGAGGGGAGGCAGAGAGGTCCTGTTTCTTATCCCAAAATGCCAGGGATGATTGGATATTGGCAACACATACGAATGACTTAGTAACTCGATTCACACTAAGCCACAGGGTGGTGTGTTTGGTGATGATTTGGTTTATTTTAGTTCCAGACTTTATGATTCATTTAAAAAATAGTTTTATAGCTTAGCACGGCATGTAAACATCATTTAATAAACAATGACTTGTGTGAAGTGAGAAGTGAGAACTTAAGAGTCAGTTTGTAGTGTTTATTTTTAGACAGAGTCTAAATTGTAAACTTCACCTGGCTTAAAATCTGAACTTTCACTGAAAGAAATATTCTTGTCTGTTTATTTCCTTTATTTTAACTCATTGCAATCAATTAAGTCTTGTTGGACTATAATCAGTAATTTGTAACAAAACATCCATTAAATAATCAGAGAGTCATATATGGCGAGTCCACCATATTCTTCTGAAATCTAGAACTTCAAAATTCTTCTGAAATCTAGAACTTTCTTCCTCTTTCTTTTCCTAGACATTATAAAACTACATTTAAAATTATAAAAATATAATAAAACTATGAAACAAGGCTGTTTAAATGTATTCATTTATTTATATATATTTTGGAAGCTGCCCAAATGGGCGGTGACCCTGGCTACCACACAAATTTAAAAACAAACCCAGCCAGAATACATTTTAAAAATCATAACAGGAAGAACAGACATATATCATAAACCAGAGGTTTTCAAACTTGACAACTTTAAGACTTTTGTAGACTTCAACTCCCAGAATTCTCCAGCCAGCATAGCTGCCAAATTTGGGCACCCCTGTCATAAACAAACCCAAAATAGCTGTGTCCAGGATGAGATGCATCCCAGCCCAGGATCTGATGGAAAAGCCAGATCTTCAAGGCTTGTTTAAAGGGTATTGGGGATGGTTGAACATCTGTGGGGATGCTGAAATAATGCGTCCTTAAGTAACCCCAGTGTGTCAGGATGTGGAGAAAGAAGGAAAGGTGGTCTCTTGGATAACCAGGATCTGTGCCTGGTTAGACTAACCAGGGGTCTTCAAACTTGACAGCTTTAAGACTTGTGGACTTCAACTCCCAGAATCCCTCCTCCAGTCATATTAGCTCAGGAATTCTGGGAGTTGAAGTCCACAAGTGTTAAACTCGCCAAGTTTGAAGACCCTTGGACTAAGCTATTAAAATAAAATAAAATAATGCAAATAAAAAACCCCATAATAAAACTGAACATCTCTCTGATTAAATTGCTTAAATTGAAGCCTACCTTTAACAATGAGATGAGATGAGCTGGAGACAGTCCCATATTTATTGCTCGCCGTGCATGTAAAACTTCCTGAATCTTCTGAAAAGACTTCAGCGATGACCAAAGTGCAGATCTCCTCTGAAAACCATTGTAAGAAAGTTACACTTTTTCATAAATTATGAAATAACCCTTCTGTTAACATGACCTAGTATCAACAGTGGAGACTTCCAAATTTCTGGGTTCTATTGTATCACAAATGGACAGCTAGCATCAAAAACGTCATCAAAAAAACACAACGAAGAATGTTCTTTCTGCGCCAACTCAGAAAGCTCAAACTGCCCAAGGAGCTGCTGATCCAGTTCTACAGAGGAATTATTGAGTCTGTCATCTGCACCTCTATAACTGTCTGGTTTGGTTCTGCAACCCAACAGGACAGACACAGACTTCAAGGATAATTAGGACTGCAGAAAAAACCAATTACTACCAACCTGCCTTCCATGGAGGACCTGTATACTGCATGAGTCAAAAAGAGGGCTGTGAAAATATTTACATACCCTTCATATTACTGTTAATCTTCTCATCACTCCTTATCACCCATCCCCTCCCACTTGTGACTGTGTGACTGTAACTTTGTCTCTTGTATCCTTACGATTTATATGGACTTTTTCTAGTATTTATATGGACTGTTTCCTAGTATGATTTGATTGCTTATTATACCCTATGACTATCATTAAGTGTTGTACCTGATGATTCTTGATTCTTGACGAATGTATCTTTTATGTACACTGAGAGCATTTGCACCAGGACAAATTCCTTGTGTGTCCAATCACACTTGGCCAATAAAAGAATTCTAATTCTGATTCTAATCTCTACATAGTTCATGCCACAATTTCCAGACAACGTATTGAAATTATAGGAATTACATTCCAGCAAGTCTCACCTTTTGCACAGAAGCTCAAAACAGTCTACCTAAAGCTACCTCCTTGTATCTTTCCCCCATACCAATCCTATGCGGTAGGTTAGGTTGAGAGAGAGTGACCAGAACTTGGATGTCTCCCCTCAGACTTAGAGTGGGGGGCATCCAGATTCTGGTGCATCCTCAGCACTGGGTGATTTTGGGTCACTTGAAAGTACAATTTCATCAAAACACTGTATGATTCTCTAAAATGCATAGTATCCAAAACTGGTAACATTATTTAGCAACAGAGATAAAAAGATGCAGTTTAGTGCAGTGTTTTAGGTGTTGGATTAGACATCAGGAATGGTGAATTCAAGTCCTGTTTTAGGCATGAAATCAGCGGGATTACTTTGGGACAGTCACTCCTCTCAGTGCAACTCATTTGTGATGATACAGAAAACAGAAGAGAGATTTCTATCCTTCACTGGGATACAGTTTTGTAAAATGCTAACAGACTGGCAGAATAGTCGAGGGGGGGTCCCCTTGCATAACTTTTCTAAATGATCTGAAGATAAAATAAGGTTTGAAGTTAAAATAAAAACACACGGGATTAAAGCCCCATACAATAAATCTAGCCTCTCCTTGTTAGTATGAGAATATGAAAATTATCAGCTTTTTTATTTGGAATAGAATAGAATAGAATAGAATAGAATAGAATAGAATAGAATACTTTATTGGCCAAGTGTGATTGGACACACAAGGAATTTGTCTTGGTGCAAATACTCTCAGTGTACATAAAAAGAAAATATTCATTCGTCAAGAATCATAAGGTACAACATTTAATAATAGTCATAGGGTACAATAAGCAATCAAATCATACTAGGAAACAGCCAATATAAATCGTAAGGATACAAGTGACAAAGTTACAGTCATACGGTCACATGTGGGAGGGGATGGGTGATAAAGGGTGATGAGAAGATTAATAGAAATAGTAGTGCAGACTTTGTAAATAGTTGAACAGGGTTGAGGGAATTATTTGTTTAGTAGAGTGATGGTGTTCGGGAAAAAACTGTCCTTGTGTCTAGTTGTTCTGGCGTGCAGTGCTTTATAACGTCGTTTTGAGGGAAGGAGTTGAAACAGTTTATGTCCGCGAAGTGAGGGGTCTGTAAATATTTTCACAGCCCTCTTTTTGACTCGTGCAGTATACAGGTCCTTGATGGAAGGCAGGTGGGTAGTAATTATTTTTTTCTGCAGTCCTAATTACTCTATGAAATCTGTGTCTGTCTTGTTGGGTTGCAGAACCAAACCACAGTTATAGAGGTACAGATGACAAACTCAATAATTTGTTAAGTATAGCATCTACAGATATCAGGCAATCACTGATATATAAATATGTTTAAATAAAGTAATGCCCGGGTGACCCTTAAGTGTTTACAAAGATTCAGGATTTCTGAGTGTTTCCTTGTTATCATCATATTTAAAATGATTGTAAGAGTCATTTCCCATGGGGTGAGGTCAAGAAATTCTAATGGTGATGATTCACATAAAAATGGGAGGAGTTTTAATTGGACCATTGTGGCCACCATTTGGATTTTTTTTGACCACACCCTATAGACCCCACCTCCATCACTGTAGGGTCTTGAGTTTCACAGGAACCAAATCTGCTCAACTGCTCAGGGAAAGGGCAACCCATGCACTTTAGAAGGAAAGGGAAATTGGATTGGTCCCCTCAATGTTCTGGCAAGTGGGCAGACCATCAGCTAGTGAGAAGCTGGCTGTTCATTCCAGGCCACAAAAAGTTCTCTCGCTAAAGGTACAGAGAAATGTGCTTTTGTTCCTCCAAAGCCATTTATGTAGGACACACTTTAGTGTGCCTTAATCATGGTGTTGCTACTCCATGGTCCCTGGATGAGGTCCTTGTGCCCTTTCATCTAGCACCGACTCAGATTCACTGTTTTGGTCCTGAAGTCACTGAAAAAAATAGTCGCAGTCAGGGTTCCCCCTTGGAGGGAGAATGCCTGACGTGGCCTTCTCCAATTTCAGAGTTGGAATGCCTGAAGTGATTCTCTCATATTTCATGAGTGAGAGCAATGTGGAGCACTGAGAGTTAAGAAAAAAAAATTGGCACAGGTCAAGGTGTGACAATACACTTCCACTGGCAAGTAGGATAAATATAGTACATCCAACATCATCTGGTGTACATTTGACTTCCAAGAAAGGGACATAATAAGGCCTGTTTTATTCACATCAAGGCTGGAAAAGAGAAGAAGTCCCAGCTTTGAAATAAGGACCATCTAGTAAAGATGAAAATAGAAGCATAATTCCAACCTTTGAATATCTTCAGGGTCAGAGTTAGTCATCTTTCCAAGCTTTCAGTGCCATTAATATTCCTACCTCACAGAGAATAGACTCCTTTTAATTAAGCGGGCCTCATTAGGAAATGAAAGCATAATGCTATATTCTTGACTTATAATTTATTTAGAGTGACCTAGAAATAAGTCCTATTAAAATCAGTGGGACTTTTTCAGAGTAGGTATGTAGATTATTCTGTTGTTATTTGTGGCACTTCTTGCTTTTTTCACTGTGTGTGTGTGTGTGTGTGTGTATGTGTGTGTAAATCTATTCTCCAAAGAACCTTAGGGCAGGACCAGAATGAATCCTGGAATGGATGGAAACATATCAAAGGGAGATCCAACCTAGAACTAAGGAGAAGTTTTCTGACAGTGAGAACAATTAGCCAGTGAAATGACTTGCCTCCTAAGTAGTGAGTGCTCCATCACTGGAATAATATAGGACAGTGGTTCTCAACCTTCCTAATGCCGTGACCCTTTAATACAGTTCCTCGTGTTGCGGTGACCCCCAACCATAAAATTATGGCCCAGTTCCTAAGACCATCAAAATATGTGTTTTCCAATGGTCTTAGGTGACCCCTGTGAAAGGGTCGTTTGACCCCCCCAAAGGGGTCGTGACCCACAGGTTGAGAAGCACTGATATAGGATTTCCTGCTTGGGTAGGAGGCTTATTTATTTATCAAATTTATTGCCCCCCCCCATCTTACCACAGAGTATATCTGGAAGGAGTAGACTCAAGGTAACTCTGGATTGGACTAGATAGAAGACCTCCAAGTTCCCTTCCAACTACCTGCCAACTCTATTATTCTGTATTTCGTATTCAGATGAAATTGAATGGAATATTTCACAATTCATAACACTTATTTGTTGTAGTCAAGAACTTTTAAGTTAGAGAAAAGAGCAGTGGCCTTGTCTCATACATCTAATAGCAAACATGAGTAGCAGCCTTCTTCCAGTTTTCAATATACTACTAAATAATTTAGCTTCATGTTATGGAAGATGCTCATGTTCATGGATACCTGCAAGTAGTATCAAAGCAGTCAAGGTAACCACTGCAACTGTGTGACTGAAGTCCCATTCCTTTTTATATGTTTGGAGCAGAATCATACAACTTTTCTAATATAGCCCCCCCTGAACAATATAATCTCTTTGCTTTATGTGTATGAGACATATTGACAAGAATACCTTTTTTAAAAAAAATCTGCTTGCTTGTTTTTAATCACAGCAATGCTTCTCTAAGAGTGAAGTAATTTAGTTAGCAGGTGCACTGGGATAAATATACTCACCCAGTTCAGCCATGGAGCGAGGTTCTAATAAAAAAGAAAAAAAATTACTTAATTCTATATTTAGTTTAATACACATAATGTTCTTTCAAAGTTTTGCACAAAAAACAATATATTTGGGGTAATTTGTATCACTTAAGCTTCTTTAAATCCAGATAGATGGACCTTTAAACTGCTGGAGTAATACAGTTACTTTTGGTCATGTTCCTAATCTCTGACTCATCTTGGAGAGGAGAAGGAGGAAGAGGAAGAGTTAAAAATCCAGATCCAATCACAGTGGAGAACCAGGATCAGGTCCCATGCTCCTGACTCTGCCCAAAGACCTCCCTCACAATCTAGACTTCAAGCCATCCACCCCACAAAGAATGCTCTGGTCTTTGAAGAAGCCAGAGGAAAGAGCACAGAGTTTGGTCAGAGAATATCCAGCATAGACTAGTCCTATTCCTCTGGTCTAGGAATCATGGCTGACTGATGTCAGTTGTGCTCAAACACAGCCTGGGAATCTTCTGCATTTAAGGACATTCCTAAATGCAATAGGATGCCAGAATTAATACAATTTTGGTGGACCTTTCCCTACTCCTAAGTTGAAGTGCTTTTATTGTTAGTTGAGACAGCAGACAATTATAGTTGCACTAAATTTTCTGCCCTACTGCTCATTTTTATCCTGTCTTTATTGTCTTCAATGGCTTGCTGCTATTTCCTGACTTCCCTTAAATTCACGGCCAATAAAGCCAAGATTTTACACCTCTTGAAGTCACCTTTGGATTGGATTGAGATATCAGTAAAGTTAAGGAGAACTTCAGCCTGTCTTCCTCGTAGGTTGGAGATAAAATGAAAGCAATATCATAAGGATACATCAGAAAAAAAGATACTGTCAAAGAATGAAAATTTGGACTGCCCAAAGGGTATAGTAAAAGGTTTAAGGTGGTAACCATTACAGTGTTATCTAAGCTCAAGCCTGTTTTTTATCTATGATGAACATACAACATAGGAAGAACTTTGATTGTACCATCAAGGCTGCCACCTTGCTTTTGTTTTTTTGTTTTATCATACCCTGCAGTTATAATATTTTGTGGTTAGGAGCAACTGTCATCCTAAAGTTTTTTAAAAGCCTCCTTAGAAAATTCATCTCCTCCATGGCTTAAGCTATGCACTCTAAATGTTGGTTATTAGTAATAACACTGGCTTGTATGAATTTGTAGTGGTTTAGGATTATGCCTTGTATACTGCAGTGTGGTATCCTACACAACAAGGCATTATATTCTACTATACTTTGCTGTTAATTACTGATTATTAACTATGAACTCCTGTTTCACTATCTTTACTATGATGTGCCAGAATATATATATGGTAGTTATATCCACAATATTTTAATTTCATTTTTTTTTCTCTATTGGTGAAACCCAAATCTGAACTTGCTTCAAGATTCAGGGGCAGAATTTAAATGTTTCACCCTTGGGGGGGCAAAAAGATAACAATCCAGAAAATTACCAGAAAATTAAGTTATTTACTATTCTGTATAGAATATTGTCCATGAAAGTCTATGTTGCACTGTGTATAGCTTTGGAGAAGTGAACTAAATTTCAAAATTAAATTATCTCAGTTGTATCAGTTTTTGTACACAATCTACAATGTTGTATTGTTCCTATGGTACAATCAAATATGAGGGTTTGAGGCCATTTTCCCTGCTTTGATCTGTAACATGGAGACTTTGATCTGTAACATGGAGACAATATTGACATGAGTGCGCCTGATGTACTTTGAGAATAATAGCAGTCCTAATTATTACAACTATTTATATAGTACATGAGGTAATGGTAGTTTAAAAATGCTGTTTTCACATGATTTATTTACTTATCAATGTAATTTGCTTGTCAATTTGCTTGTCAATGTCACCTGTAGCCAAAGACAATAACTTAATAGCTAGAGTACTATAGTCCATAAAAACTAAAAATCATACTTTTCTGTAATATTCTAAAGTCTGGAGAATCTTCTATCAATGTCCCTTCTCTGTACCACTCCACTTTTGGAGAAGGAGCTCCTTTCACCCGGCATTCAAACACGACCAGCTGACCCTCAGAGGCTGATATATTTTGTAGCATCTAAAACAAAAACAGACATTATGATATTTTAAGATAGAATTAGAATTCTTTTATTGGCCAAGTGTGGTTAGACACACAAGGAATTTGTCTTGGTGCAAATACTCTCAGCATACATAAAATAAAAGATACATTCATCAAAAGTCAAGAATCATAAGGTACAACACTTAATTATAGTGATAGGGTACAATAAGCAATCAAATCATACTAGCAAACAGTCAATATAGATCGTAAGGATACAAGCGACAAAGTTACAGTCATACAGTTTCAAGTGGGAGGGGATGGGTGATAGGAGTGATGAGTAGATTAATAGTGATAGTAATGCAGACTTAGTAAATAGTTGGACAGTGTTGAGGGAATTATTTGTTTAGCAGAGTGATGGCTTTCGGGAAAAAAAACTGTTCTTGTGTCTAGTTGTTTTTTTATTACACAGGTGTGAATAAAGTAAAATCAGCTTTGAGTGAACTAGCTTCTGGTCACTGAATACACCTGTACAGATACACAGATACACCTGTACAGTTGCCATTGGTTTTGCCCAGAATAGGGACCCATTGCTCAGTTTCCTACTTTAATTTACAGTCCAAGATTTCAAATATGATCCCACCCAAGTACTGACCAGAGGAATCCCTGCTTATCTTTCTACATTCACCAATGTTGGCAGTGTGCTACTTACCTGTTAAAGCTGTCAATGGAAAGTAGCAGGACAGAAATTTTCAATTACAATATATGCTAGAACATCTTTCCCTAATCTGGTGCTTTCTAAATGAATTGGAATCTACTATCAATTTTATCTTAGCTGAAGTTGCTGTTAAAAGATTGGAGATTGTCACCTGGAGAACTTTCTTAATTTGTACAGCAGAAGCATCTAATGTTTTCAGATAGGTGTGCTTAAGATGTACTGATGTAAAAGAAGCAATTTTAGGATGCTGATGATATAATCTGTGAGCTTTTGAAAGGTATTTTAAGATTGGACAGTGATTGTCTGAGGATTGGATCATCACATCTACAGTACTTGTTTCCAGAGGTGATATTCAGCAGGTTCTGACTAGTTCTGGAGAACCAGTAGAGGAAATTTTGAGTAGTTCGGAAAACCAGCAAGTACCATCTCTGACTGGAGATTTTACAGTATCCTTCCCCTGCCACACCCACCAAGCCATGCCCACAGAACCGGTAGTAAAAAATTTTTGAATCCCACCACTGCTTGTTTCCCATTACAAGAAGAGCTCATTCAAACAAATCACCTTGGTGAATACAGGAGCAGCTATTAGGGGTCTTCCATCCAGTCCTTGTAAATAATTAGTAGGGCTCTGATTCTAGTAGTGAAACAAAGAAACAAATGTTAAGCGTATATTATAGGCATAACATTTTTGCTTCTGCAAAAGCTGATGAACGGAGAGAAACTGTATGAAAAAAAATGTTTTCAAAACTGTATAGACTTTGCAGGAGAACTTCTGTAAGCAGTTAGTGTAGCTGATAAGGAATCTAACCTTGTGGCAATTTTCACAGCATTATTGAACGTAAGGATTAGAAGGAAACTATTCTATTTATTTGTTTGTTTCCTGCTTTCATTATTTTTACAAATAATACAAGGCAGTGAACAGATCCTTCCTCTTCCTATTTTCCCCACAACAACAACCCTATGAGGTAGGTTGGGCTGAGAGAGAGTGATTAGCCCAAAGTCACCCAGCTGGCTTTTATTCTCAAGTCAAGGAGGGATTTGAACTCACGGCCTCCTGCTTTCTAGCTGTGCCTTAGCCACTAAACCAAATTGGCACACCTTAGATAAACATTGACAATATCTGGCTCAAATTCTTGGCCATACATTGCCTCACAATTTAACATGGAACTTTTAAAAAAAACCTGAAGTGTGAATGATTTATTATTCACAAAAATAATTGTTCTATATTGTTATTTCTATTCTATTCTTTCATGATTAAAAACAATCCCAATCTGGAACATTGTTCCCTAAAATAGTTTTAAAATAATATTACTGCTATTATTTTTTTTCTTTAAAAAAGTTTTAAAATGTAAACAATTTCAAGAATTCTAAAACATGGACAGTGAATAGACAGAACCAAAGTGCCAAAGCAGCACCAATAAATGAAAAGACCTCTTGCCTATCCTTGCACACTGCTCAATATTCAGGTTATTTACAATATATTAAAATAAGTGAGGACATCCACAGAATAAAGAAACATTAAAAACACAATGCAATAACAGAACTCACAGTAGCTTTTAATTAAAAAAAAAAACACATGTTCATTCTCCAAAGATCCTTTAGAAAATCTTGGTCATTAAAAACTCCCAGAAGGATGTCAGTGAAATAGCCAGGAGTCTCCAACGTTGGCAACTTTAAGACTTGTGGACTTCAACTTTGCTGGCTGAGGAACTCTGGGAGTTGAAGTCCACAGCCTTAAAGTTGCCAAGGTTGAACACCCTGTGCTGGACCATATAACAAAGATTCAGTTCGAGAAGAGATAGAATGCTACCTCCTAATCAGAACAGTTAAGGGTGACATAAAGCTGCATCAGCTGTGAGTTCTTAGTCTTTTAGTAAGATAAAAATGCATAGGGTCTGGAATTGCTTCTCTAACCCTTCTGAATAAAGTCGAATTGTATTTGTAACAACCAGCTTTCTTTTCATAATACATTATATTCTCCCAACCTTTAAACAATTTATTCTGGTCTGGTTATTTTATTTTGGTTTATGTTCTCCCATTTTTCATTCCAGGATGAAAATAAAATTGTGTTATCAGTTCAACTGAAAACCAAAGATTAAGGATAAAATGCAGATTAATCCTAGTCTGTAGAACAGCTGCTTCTGTAACACGGTGTCTTTTATGTATGTTAGCCTACAATTGGCTTCCTCCGTGAGATGTTCTCCAAGTACCAGTGACTGCCCATCCCAGAATTCTTGGTCAAAACCATCAATGGAATGTGCTGGTTTGGAATTCTGAACCTTGCAATCCATTCTCAAATGACCGGATGTCATTCAGAAAATAGCATCTTGGGGCAGACTGGATGACAGCACCACAGTTACACAAAGCTAGTGGCATTTTTGTCCCCTTGAGGGAAGCATCATATTTGTTTTCTCACCTGATACACAGGAACTGAGACAGGAAGTTTCATCAAAGGTTGTGTTTGAATGGCTTCTTGATGGGTTGCAGAAGAATTCACAAGAAGAGGAGTGGGAGGAAGAGGAGCAGGAGGAGGTGCAGTGGATGAGGTCTTAGTCTGATTTTGATACCTGGGAAAAAGTCGAAAAAAGCTAATTGACAAAAAAAAAGAAAACAACATGTGTTTGTGAAGGCTGAAACTATTTTTATCCATTGATTTTGAGTGATTTAAAAAACTGCCTCGATGGATTGGGAAGTTCTGTCATACAATTGACTAATAAATAAAAAAAAAAAAAAAAAAAAACCCTAACTTTAAAACTTCTCAAAGCATCCTCGCCCCAAAGTGTGTCTTCTCCCTTTTGTCTTAATCAAGCATTCTAAGGAAGTTCTGTAGTTTAATTCCTTGCTCTGTGGGGGAAACAGGAATGGTGAACAATTTTTTTCCTCTGGTTGAAAAGTGAAAGATGGGATATTCCCTCTGCTCCTGAGGGAGTTAAAAGTAAGGATGCCCTTGAACTGGACTCAGCTCGAATTGATGGCATCCAGGTCTCCTCAGAAGCATAATGGCAATGGTTTACTGTTGCTTTTTCCTGGGATTTTTTTTCTCAACTTCCCAGTCTAACCCTGGGATTTTGAG
This sequence comes from Hydrophis major, assembly GCA_033807585.1. NCBI lineage: Eukaryota > Metazoa > Chordata > Lepidosauria > Squamata > Elapidae > Hydrophis > Hydrophis major. Next base: position 98,504,962 of record CM066331.1, read on the forward strand.
GAACTGCCCTCAATATAATAAACAAGAGAAGGTCAATAATTTTAGAAAGACAGAATATTTAGAGCGTTGCTTCAAATGCTCAGAAATTACTAGCAGATTTCTTCAAGTACTAGGCATCCCAGTGGTCCACAAAGTAATAAAAGTCCTCCATGTTTTCCATTATTATTAATCTGTATGAGTGGTTCTTTGCAATGATCAGAATATATGTGAATGTAGAGATGGCTATGTTCAGGCACTGAGAATTAAGAAGGAGACCCATTAAAAGAGGGAGTTCATACTTGAGGATTGGGATGAAAATGAACCTTCACTGGCTAAGTCATTCTTAGTCTGGAAATTCTCAGTCTGGAAATAGGAATGGGGAAATATCACATAGCAGTGACCGAACAGACAGCTGCAAAGATCAGATTTTCTCATTGGCAAGACTTGTCACATTTTTGGCAAACATAATACTCATTTTCATTATAGGAAGAATATTGAAGTTTATCTAGTGACAGGTGGATCTTCAGCAGCAAGAAAGGGAAACTCTAGTTAATTGGACCCTAATCCTTTATAATCCTGTCCTTTGAGAACAAAGTTCTCAAAAGTAGTCTAACATTCACTTTAGTGGAAAGCAAGAAGCCTCAGTTTCTTCTTGTGAGTTCAGTGAAGTTTGAGAAAGATACATTTCTACTTGGACAGCCTTTTGAAGGCTTGCATCTTAAGGATTTGCTCAAATCATATCTATTTGGAAGCTAAGTAGTAAGTACAGGATGTCTGGTTAAGTAGGAAAGTTAAAAATAAATCTCAAAAGAAGACAATGGCTAAACTCTTTAGTATTGTTTCCTGCAATACCTACATAAAAATATGTATTAAGTCACCAGAGAGATTTCCAAAGAACCTGCTGCATCATTTTCCAAATAGAATTGATCCACTAGTTGCTTTTAGCTGATTAATAACACATAATAATTCATACAACTAGCATTTTGAAACAGATGATATAGATTGGGAAAATGAGATGGGAGAGAAGTTTATTCCCACTCTTCTGATTCAGTTCCCTGTCACCCCAATTCCCTGCAATTGTTTTTAAAAGAAATGTAATAAATTGGAAAATCTAACCCAAGAATAGAAGTGTCCACAAGTGTCCCAAATTCATATACTTACCGATCCATTTCTTCTTTGCTGTTTTCACTTTCAGATTCTGAAGACGAGGCCCCTGTGGGAAAGCAAAAATTATTTCCATGGGTCACCATATTTATTAGTTTACTTATCTGAGTGCAAGGTAGACTGCCTGCTTGAAGTCTTGTTGTTGATAACACAATGATTTTGTGCAACTAATTTGATTTGTGGGATTGGATCCTAATATCTTTAGAATCTTTCCTTAGCACTTATGTCCCTATAAGAAATGGGAGACATGTTTCTTTTAAGAACATACAAAAACCCTGTGGTTCTGGTACTGCTGTAGTGTTTCTGGACAGATGACAATTGGCACCCTTACACTTTTCATTCCACTGAAAAATACAACTACTTTTTTCAATCACTGCTGGGAAAATCTATCAGAAAACATTAACTGGATTAAAATTGATCAGTTGTATTGTAATAAAAAAAATTCACTCCTCAGTATAGTTGTTAAGTAGAAGCCACATTAAATTATGCTCATCATGTTACCATCATACAAATGCATTGGTTATGTTGCACCTCAGATAAATTATATAGTTTTATAAGTATATCATAATGCATAAGACAACACATCTTCCCTGATATTCAGACTTCTAAGAGAAATATTTTTAAACTTCTTTGGGAACAGATTCAGATATGAAGATTGTTGCTTAAAACAGAGCTGAAAAAAGATCAGGCCACATCCTCAAAACTGGATATTCCATGATTAATTAGGCAAAAATTATGTAACAGGAATATGCTTTACAGATAAATACATATGTAAATATATCACTCTCTATAATATACCTATAGAATATCTATGTTTGCTTCTGGCATGAATGAAAAGCACAATGCCATAAAGATATTGTAGTCTAGTGAGTTACCACACAAGTGATGGCAGCTAGTTTAATTTCTTCCAAATTCCATCTGTAAAACTGCAAAGAACTCTGCAAAGCTGGATGACATTATGTATATGTACTGTATATGTATGTGTATGTGTATATGTGTGTGTATATATGTATGTGTGTATGTGCGCAAGCGTGCACACACACACACACACACAAATACTGAAACATGTTACCCCATCCAAATTTTGCCCATTAATAAGCCAAGTCTGAATTCTGGTTTTCTTTCCTTTTCCTTTTTTTTTTTGCAAAATTCATAATATTAGTTTTATTACAGCCCCCGACAGAAAGATATTAAAGGTCGAAGGATCAGCTTCAGATCTGTTGGTGTCTGTAATACAGTTGTTGCTTCAATTGTATACTGAGATATGACCATTGGCAATTGGAGGGAAAGTGGGAAGACATTTTGAGCTCTTCAAGAGCAGCATGACTGATCTTTGTTTTATAGTCAGGGAGACAACTATCATTACCCTTTAAAATTAGTGGCTGCATACACATTAGAGAGGCAGCTTCCATAACTGCTGAAGTCGGGACAGCTGCGGAAAGGAAGAGGCTGAAAGTGAAAGTGTGTCGGCTGGGTGAGAAATTTCTTTTTTTTGCCAACTTGCTGAGATTTGAAAAGACACTCTGAATATGAGAAGAAACCTGTGAGATTTTTTGTCAAAACTGTATGAGCGGCGTTTTTTAAAGGGACGTCAAATTGAGGCTTGGATTTTTTTTCTTTTACTTTTTTTTTACTGGACTTTAGCATGATTTTGTAGTTAACCGGACTGAATTTTCTCTTATATATATATTTACTTCTTATGCTCCTTTTTGATTTTATAATTTTCTTTTAGGACAGAGGCTCCCTTTGGTTATTTTCGCTTCTTTTATATAAATATATATAAGTCTGACTCACAAACACCATACAGAAGCCTGATGATGGCAAATGAGATTCTGCTGAAACGTTGCTACAACTTTAAAAGCACCACGTGGGAAAATACCCGAACAAAGCTGAATGCCAGACACACACACACACACACACACACACACACACACACACATATATATATATATATATTCTTAAGCTTTCGCGGGTACTTACATGTATGGCATTCAGCTTTGTTCGGGTATTTTCCCACGTCATAGTAGTGGTGCTTTTAAAGTTGTAGCAACGTTTCAGCAGAATCTCATCTGCCATCATCAGGCTTCTGTATAGTGTTCGTCTGTGAGTTAGAGTTTTACAGTGGTTTCAGATTTAAATTTGGGGCAGCCTATTGCTGTGCCAGAATGGTTTTTTTCTTCATCCTGATTGGTTGAGAGTCTTGGTCTGTGTTTATTGGTCTTGGAGTTTGCTGTGTTCTGCTTCTAATATCTTCTGTCTGTTTTTTTGGCTCTTTTTGTATCTTGATTGGCTGGCAACATTGTGTTACTTTATTGGAGGCCTTTAGTGCAGCTTGGCTTCGGGTAAATGGACGGCTATCATTAGTTAGGAAGCTGGGTTTCATCTGGGTGCCTGGTTGGGGTGTGTTTGAGCTGGAGTTATCAGGGGGGATCTGTTTGTGCCCAGGTGTTTGCCTGGCTTGTGGTGTGGAGATTTTTTTGTTTGTGAGTGCAGGCTTCCAAATGATTGACAGCCTAGTGGAATCATCTCTTCTATTCATGCTTTCTGTCTTTTTTCAATCTCTATGGCTTCTCTGATGATTCTGTGGCTGGGATTTTCTATAGTGGCTAGGGTTTTGGTGCCATTGAAGTTGATGCTATGACCTGTGGCTTCCATGTGTTGGACTAGTGAGGAAGCGTGTTCCAGCTTTTTGACTGCATTTTTGTGTTCATCCAGGTGGGTGCTTATTCTTCTACTGGTCTGTCCAATGTATCTGGCCGGGCATGATGCACAGGGAACTTTGTATATGCCTTGGTTTTCCAGGTCAATTTTGTCTTTGGGGTTTCTGAGGATGGCTGCTATTTTTCTGTCTGTTTTGAAGGCAGTCTTGATGTGGTGTCTGTATAGTATCTTACTAATTTTGTCTGTAGTGCCTCTTATGTAGGGCAGGACAGCTGTTCCATGGCTTCCACAAAAGCAAAATCACCAATTTGATCCACAAAAGCACACTGAGACATAATAGGGACCCAGAAGATGAACAGACCTGTCGTGTCCTCGGAAATGATGCCAGGAGTCGGTGACTTCAAATCATGCTCTTTTATTAGTGTAGGAACCGAACTGGCACTATGCAAAAGGTTCGCGGCTTTTATTCCTTTAGCCGCGGCGGCCGCGGCCAATGGCACCACTTTGAATCTCCCGCGATTCGAATAGACCAATCGCGGGAGATTCTTAGCGAGCCAATCGGCGCGGCTCGCCTGACCAATCAGAGTGCCCTGCGCTTTGGCCAATCAAAGCGCGGGGATCTCAAGAATGCTAATGAGGGGACAGAACAAGACCCATGGAACAGCTGTCCTGCCCTACATAAGAGGCACTACAGACATCCTAGGATGTCCCCTATCTCCTTTGCTATTTGTATTGACTTTGGAAGTGTTGAATAGAAATATTAGAGATGATAAAAGCATAAAAGGAATGAAAATTAAAAAGGAAGAATTTAAACTGCAAGCCTTTGCTGATGACTTAGCCTTTATCGTGGAAGATCCGTTAGAAACAGCTCCAAAGTTATTGGAAAAGATAGAGATATATGGTGAGGTGGCTGGTTTGAAAATAAACAAAGACAAAACAAAGATTTTGACAAAGAACATGCTACTAAGACAAAGAGAAGAATTGGCAGACCTGCTGAAAATCCATTACGAATAAGGTCAAGTATCTTGACAGCAAGATGTAGCACATTAAAAGAGAATAATTATATGAAACTTAAACAACAGATAGCTTTAGATTTGAAGAAATGGGAAAATTTACAATTGTCATTAATAGGGAGAATTTCAACAATCAAGATGAATATTTTACTCACAATCCTATTTTTGTTTCAAACAATACCAGTTAGGCTCGGAAAAGACTATTTTGAAGATTTAAATAAAATTATGCTGAAGTATATATGGCAAGGTAAGAAAGCGAGAATAAAGCTAAAGCTTTTGCAAGATTCTAGAATTAGAGGAGGTTTTGGCCTGCCCAATTGGGAATTGTACTACCAAGCTGCAAATTTGATGTAGGTAAAGGAATGGATAACATTAAGAAAGACTAGATTGTTGACACTAGAAGGTCATGATTGGTACGCTTTTTTATGGTATAAGGGAACTAAAACACAGGGTTATTTTAGAAGACATTATATACGGGAGTCTTTGTGGTTAAACTGGGAGAAGATAAAAAGACAATGTTATTTGAAAATTCCAGTTTGGTTATCAACTATTGAAGCATTTTCCTATCCTATAATTTATAAGAAGGAACAAACAGTTAGATATGCGGAACTATTGGATGAAAAGGGTGAACTTAAATCGATACAAAATTTAGAGGAACAAGGTATAAAGATGAATTGGTTTTCATATGCGCAAATACATTCAAGGTATGATGAAGATTCTAAAACAGAGGAATTTTATGATAAACAGACTGATCTAGATAAGATCTTGACGGGTACTGATGAGAAGGTGATTAAAAAATTATATGGTTATTTACTGGGAATTAAGTTAGAGGAAGAACAAGTTAAAGAAACTATGATTGTTTGGGGGAAGAATTTTGGATATGGGATTGATTTAGAGAAATGGCAAAAATTGTGGTCTCAAAATTATAAAATGACAATGTCAACAGCATATAAATCATTTGTATAAGATGTTTTACAGGTGGCACTTTCCCCCGACAAGAATAGCAAGAATGTTCAAGAATAAATCTGAAAAATGCTGGAAATGTCATCAGATACCTGGCTCATATTACCATATGTGGTGGACTTGTGAGGACCCTAGAAAATATTGGATTAAAATTCGCATGTGGTTGGAAAAAATGACAAAGAAACGTATAGATTTGAAACCGGAGTTCTTTTTATTGGGAATCTCACCAGATACATACAGTAAAGACTTGAAATATCTGATTGTAAATGTATTAACAGCGGCTAGGATTGTATTTGCTAAAAATTGGAAGAATGAGAAAATACCATCGCAGGAAGAAATTAAGAAAATATTGGAATGTGCTGAGATGAGTAGATTGACCTTTGAAATTAGAGAGCAAGAGGATAAACAATTTTATGAAATTTGGGATCTTTTTTATCAATGGTTGGATGACAAAACACAATAATAGAATATTTAGAATGTTAGACAGCAAGGAATATCTTTTTTTTCTTTTTTGTTATTTGACATCATATTTATAAAGTGTTTTTAGGATAGATCTGGTATGATTATATGATTTGTTATAGAATAAACTGTTTAAAGTATTGTTATCTCATAAAGCATGAATGATTAAAAGTATAATCAAATGATTTTCTAATAGCGATATTAGGATATATAAGTTTGGATTGACAATATGAGCTATTATGTAATATAACTGTAATTAAGACTATGAAATGAATGCACAAAACTGATGAACCAACCGACACACTGTATGTATATAAGAGAGTTGATGTTTTTATGCTTTGTTTGTTTTGTTTGTTTGTAGAAAATCAATAAAATCATTTTCAAAAAAAAAGAAAGAAAGAAAGAAAGTGCATAACTTCAAAAATAAATAAATAAGAGTAAGAATTACTTCTTAAATCTTGGAAAACCTGTTTCCATATCTCAGGACTTCATTTGAATTAAGAAAACAGCCAAAATATATATAACACAAGTTCTATATGCTGCTTTCCCTAGTTCAGTTTCAAGCTTCTACTATTACCTTCTACATAAATCTCTGCAGACGTTGAGTCTGTCCCATAGATGTTGGATGCAAAGCAAGAATAACGCCCAGTGTCTTCTTCAAAAGCTTCAACAATAATTAGTGAATGTAGCTCTCCTGATTGGATGATCTGAATATATGGTGAATTTTCAAGCTCTTTCCCTTCACAGTACCACCTGCAAAACAAGGCAATCATTTGTTACTCCTTGACAGATGAATGGGAAGACATATTACAACAATGGCAACAATGCACTAATCACCCTAAGCAAACATTCCACTTAAATGAAACTAAATTAAAAGAGTAAATAACCAGTTGTATTTAGCTGTAGTTAAAAACTGAGCTGCATTCTGTTCCAAGTACAGATGTATTTATTGGACAATGTAAGGTGGAATGAGGATCAGATAGTAGTTAGTTTGTTGGAACTATAGATTCAAGTTTATATATGCAAAATGGCATGAAATTCAGAGAATAATCATACCATTATTATTTCTCAGTAACAGTTCTAGTACTAGCGGACCTGTTAGGAAACATTTATGGAGCCTTCCAAGAAAAATGGATTCAAACTTTATCCTTAAACAAAGATACATATACATTGACATATATTCACAGAACACACACACAAACACACATATGGTATTCAGCTTTGTTCAGGTATTTTCCCACATCATTATAGTTGTGCTTTTAAAGTTGTAGCATCGTTTCGGCAGAATCTCATCTGCCATCATCAGGCTTCTGTATAGTGTTTGTCTGTGAGTCAGACTTTCACAGCCGTTTCATAGCCCCAAATTTAGTCTGACTCACAGATGAACACAATACAGAAGCCTGATGATGGCAGATGAGATTCTGCTGAAACGTTGCTACAACTTTAAAAGCACCACTATTATGACGTGGGAAAATACCCGAACAAAGCTGAATGCCAGACATGTAAATACCCGCGAAACTTAAGAAAACATACATATATATATATATATATAAATAATATGGCTGTATTTTGCATGTGTTCATTATGATTACCTATATGTAAAATATGAGAAATTCAACTGTGTTTCACATTCTGGAATAATATATAAGAACACTGAAGTATCTATGTAGAATATAAGTATTTTAGCACGGTTTACTGAATTTTTCTGCTTATGAAAACAATGGTCAAAATAATATGACAGTTGAGATATCTTCTGCATAAAATCTGGATGGATGATTCATCCATAGAGTTTTTAAAACTCTATCTACGCTGAAGTTTAAAAACTGGGGAAAACATTTTTTTCCCAATTTGACACTGATTTTGATTCCTCTGCTACACATCTAGATGAAACTAAATTATTAGTTTTTTTAGTTTAATTGTGCATTCCTCCATTAATTATCCATTTCAAGATAAAGCAACCAATAGAGGCTGAAAGCAGATAATATAATGTGCAGATATTATTTCCGATTGTCTTAAACTGAGATTTATTTGTTTAGGAAGTTGAACAAACAGTGGTATGCCTGTTCCATCATTAGTTCTATGAGAGTGTAAATAATTGAATCCAGTATTTATTAAATCTAAATGGTCATACATGTGTGAGTCAAGAATGACTTGTTAACCCTCATTGTGGTAGAGCAGCTGCTCTTCTCTATCCTTTTACCTCATGTGTGAAAACATACAAAAACACATTTGCTTTTAGATTATCGTGATGTGTGAATCTCACCTTTATAGCATGTTAATCATGATTTTTAGTTTAATGATTTTCATGAATGACACCAAAAGGTCATGACATAATGCAATGAATAAATTTAGGCATTTATTATATCCTTAATAGATTAAAAACACTTCTAAATAAAACAAAGAAACAAAATGCCCTGATTTCTGGGGATTTACCTAAGCTTTATGAGAGGATTGGATCTTCTGATTTTAGGATATTTTTTTATTATTTTGCCTATGGTGCTCATATCTATTTGATATACTATTGTTTATTGCTCTGAATAATTTAGAAATTCATTTTTCCATAAGAAGGGTCCAAACCAGAAAGCTCAGAAAAATTAATAACTCTTGGACCATATGCAAACATTACAATATCATTTAGACATTTTTAACTACAATTCCTATTGCTATCAGCTACTTTAGCGAATCAAGAGAAGGGCAGCCTTGAACATAAATAACACTCTAAGTTCCTACTTTAAGGCTAAAGCAATGGTAGACAATTTATCAACAGTTATTCAATGTCAGTGAGACTTTTGAATTTGTTTTAAAATATTTAAATAGAATATGACAGAAAATACAGGTTGTTGAAAATGCAATGAATACTTCTCACTCCCTACACTGATTGTAGGCATGCTGGCAGTATTTGGTTAATCCCTTTTGGAACCCTTTTGGATACTTTATAAGAAGAGTACAGTACTTGAACAAGTAAGGCAATTTCTATATCCTTTTGTGCTCTGGGCTATGCATCAATTTCTATTGTAAGTCAACTGGAAAATGCCAGTAGCTCCAAGTAAAATTAAGGGAAATTCACATGGCTCCCCCCATCTTCAAGTTTTTATGCAGTTCATGTGAATAATGAAACAAGGGAAAACTGTATTCACTTAGATGCACTCATGCAAGAAAATCCCAAGCATCTATTCAAGAATGCACAACACATGGGAATTTTCAAATACCTAACTGATAAAATAAATACCCATATATTGCCTGATTTTTAAGCATTAGCGTTGATTTCCCTGTTTATCCACTATATTCAGCTTAGATATTGTCTTAAAATAATTTCACATAAAATAAATTTAATAAGTTAAAGACAGTAGCAATTTTAGTTCCTTCTCCATAATACAGATGGACAAATGCTGTAGGACAGCCATATGCATATTTAAGAATAAATCCATAAACTATAGATTTTAATGAGAAAAATAAATCTCCTTTATATTAGAATAGATTTCAGTCTATAACCCTGCACAACAAAATCTATTTATCCAAACTACTTAATATATTTAAAAATAAATCTTGCAGTTTGGCAGAGTAACATAGAGAATGTTGCTATGGTTAGCAGAGACTGGGAAAAATGCTCTTTTAAGCTTTTCCATCTTCCTCCATTTTTTCCTGTTTCCTATAACAGTAGGCAGGGGGACAAAAAAAAAATGAATTGCCCTTCCTTCCTTCCTTCCTTCCTTCCTTCCTTCCTTCCTTCCTTCCTTCCTTCCTTCCTTCCTTCCTTCCTTCCTTCCTTCCTTCCCCTGGCATACTGATCAGGGGAGAGGGTTATTTGTTTAAATAAATGAATGGACATGGTCTTGTTCCCTTCCTTCTTTCTGTTCTCTCTCCCACCTCATTACTTCGTCTGTAATTGGTTGGCAACCATGGAGCCATGCTTTTGAGAAAAAAAAACCCACAGGTCTTCAAGGAAAGTCAAAAATTCAAGATGATATCCCAAATCCATTGGAAATTGGAAATTACAAATTCAAAGAAAGAAAGAAAGAAAGAAAGAAAGAAAGAAAGAAAGAAAGAAAGAAAGAAAGAAAGAAAGAAAGAAAGAAAGAAAGAAAGAAAGAAACTGTAACAACACAAAAAGATGTAGAGTTTTGATCATAAAATCACAGCAACCATTTTGGTGTTTTTGAACCTCCCAGATATCCATCTACTGTAGGACAAAACTGTTGTCTTACCCTTAATCTTCTTTTCAACACACTTCCTTGGGATCTCCACCTGTAAAATTTCTGTAAAAAGTTTTATTCTTTTGTTAACTCCCTTTCCCCCATTTTCTTTTGGGGACTTTCTTGGTGAGAGGATCCTGAATCTCTACCCTATATTCTTATCTAGAGTAGAGAAAGTTTTTGCTCATTCATAATTAGCACCACTCACAAGAAGTGGGAAACGTGCTATGATCAGAATGCTGTGCTTGTTTTTGGTGTATACACAAGCATTTCTCACATGAAATGAAATCCCCATAATCATATAAATAATAACCAGAGATAATAATATGCCACTTTGACAAGGCGCATTAATCTGTGTATCCTCCCTTGAGTAAATGCAGCTAAAGTGCCTGTTAGTCTTTTATCTTACTGATGCAGTCTGTCGGACTCAGAAAATAATTAAGTCAATGTGATTAGGTACCTGGGATAATTTGTGGTTAACAGAAAAAAAAAAATGCTTGTGGCACCTAACAACTCTGCTAATAATAGGTTCCATTATTGGATAAATTTATCTTATGTGTAATCAAAATTTTGGTCCACATACTGTCCACAATCTGGTATATTCCAGATGGAATGCTAATTTTACCAGAATTCTCAACCAATACCGCTATTGGGAATCAAAACATCTGGAAAATGCCATGTTGGGAAAGACTATGGCAACTGTCCAACATGTCAAGAAGTTGTTCTCAAACATGACATTGTATCACAAGGGTTACAACTGGGTGCCATATATACAATGCAAAGATTTCAAACTCTTTCCACCATTGAGTATACTCCTTCTCCAGCATGCCAGATCAATAAGATGATGCAATGACTAGGAGTGCTTATGTCTGAATTATATACTATTTAAAGTTTAGTTAGAAATATTTTTTTGGTTTCTAGTTACATTACAGATTGCAAGAATGCAGTCTTGCCACAGAAAAGAAGCACAATTTTTAGAAAGTCATTTAATTTAGAGACCTATATCGTCCATTTTTGAAACAGAAGTTCTATCACCCATTGTTTTACTCCACTGAATATATCTGTTGTCAAAAACCACAAGTCATTTTTTTTCTTGAATGTCACTCCATCAACTTGTTTGATGAGGCATCAAAAGAGGATTAAATTTTTACTAAATTACTAAAAATTGACATAATTAACAGGATATATATATATATATATATATATATATATATATATATATATATATATGCTAAATGTTAGCAACTGGGTGTATATTGCAGATATACACAAGGAAAACCATGACCTTTGAGGATTTATGGCGTATTTGATTTCTTTTCTGAGAATTTAATTTGTGAAATAATGTCACAGGATTCCTTTCCAAGAATTGCAGTGTTCCTGGTGCTTTACTAAAAACCATAAATCTGGGTTTTCTCTCTTAAGGTAAGAGTAGAAGGAGCAATGGCAAAAAAATGGGAGAATTGTAAATAATATACAACAATTTGTGCTTGGGATACATCATTAAGTTGATCTGTGCCTTTTACAGATTGGTCCCCAAAGATGATAGCAAAGATGTGACCAGCAGTGACATGGACAAGATGCATGCACTCAGGGCAGAGATTTCATGGGTTCCTACAGTGTGTATATGTGTGTATAAGAGTCGATGTATGTGTGTGTGTGTGTGTGTGTGTGTGTGTGTATCAAAAGTCAGAATAGCAGCCACACAATTAAAAGCCCCATTCCCCTTTACATGTATTTCATCTGCAAGGATCAACAAAGGTTGATCAAGTACAGTAGTCACAATAGACACCTTGATTTCTTTAAACTGTCTTATGGATGACCCTGGAAGGATGGGAGAACACTTGCAAGCATTTTCCCTTTTACTGAAAGGTTTAAAATGGGAATGGAGAGAGGGAAATTGTTGTAAGGCAAACTGCTTCTACTTCCAATGTAAACATCCCAAATGATTTCAAAGTGGGTTACATATGCCAAGAAAATTTGAATGCAAAAATGGGTGAATTTCTGCGGTATAATTTCAGATTCAGGGGATCTGGAGAGGGCTTAATATTTGCCTTCCACACTCTTTCCCACTGTTTTTGTTGAAAAAGGACATTACAAAGCCGAAAAAGGACATTAAAAAGCTGAAAAATAGCCATTTTGTCACCAAATTTTCACAGAATGATCTCAGAATGTTGGGGAAATATAAGACATGTAAGTCTGGGGTTGACCCACCACCACCTTAAAAACAAAGGTGTTTTGCCTGAAAGCTTGCAAAACATGGAGAAAGCACTAAGGGAGATATAGTTCATAAGTAATTCTTCCTTTTTAATAATCCCAAAAGGAGTAAGTATTGAAACAGAACTGTCTACAAGCAATGGTGGAGTCCTAGTAGAGAACTGACCAAATAGTGAGGGTACTTAACTGTAGCCACCCATTCCATGAAGAGTTATTTTCAGTACATAAATAAAATAGGGACATGTTTACCTGATTTCAGGTGTTGGTATTCCTACTACAATGCAGTCCAACTGCACTTTGGTTCCTTCAGAGACCTCTCTGCTTTTCAGTTTTTGAGTAAAATTTGGTGGTTGACCGATTGGCTCCTCGGAATAAAAAGGTGCAGCTGATGTCTCTGTGCTTAATTCTTGATTTTCTAATGTATGGACCGCTTCCACATCTGCCTGTTGAGGACAAGCTGGGTTTTCCAGTGATGGCTGAATTTGATCTGACTCTTGAGATATTGGGACACAAGGCCTTTCCCTGTTTTCAGATAAATTGTCTTGGTTGGCCTTGTGCTTAGATTCAAGTTTGCTCCTGTAGTTTTTGCATGTCTTGGGTCTGATTTTTTTTGAACTGTGTGCTTTGAAAAGAGAAGACAGCTCCTCAATAAAATTGGCAGCCTTGTCGAGCAACTCTTTCTTTGATTCTGTCTCTGATCCAAATGGCTGCTTCTTTGGATGGTTGCCTGAAGTTGGTAAAGCTGTAGATTGGCACTGCTGCTTGTTTGAAATAATATTTTCAGAGTTTTTCAACTCAGAGGGTAAGAACACGTGGATCTGCTGTTCTTCTTCTTGTCTGTTCTCAGGTGGCTCTTGATTGATAGCTTGTCTGGCCAAATTGACACTCTCATCTAGCTCTTCTTGGCTCAAAAAGGCAGAAAGATCTGGAAGTTCATCCTGGCCAGTTACCTCATCAGAAGACCTGGAGGTACTCCCAGAATGGGCAGAATGCAGAGAAGAATCTGAACTACTCCTTTCACTATTACCTTGATGGTTGTTTTCAGCTAAATAACTCTCTCTCAGAAGTTGAGTTATTGAAGTTGAAGATTCAGAAGTATTGTCTTGCATGCTGTTAACAAAGAGTACAAATAGGACCATAACCTCATAAAATACATAATTTTCTAATACTGAGTTAAAGAAATGAACAGAGGTGTTTTTACTGTTGACTTCCCCAACTTAGAACTTTACAGAGGTGTGCTGCAGCTTTCCCCAACCAACAGCTTTTATCACTTCCCCCTCGAGAATTAAGATATATCTAACAATCAGGCTGAAGAAACCGTTCTACTGGAATTGATCAACAGATACTGTATATAATACCTCTTTTGCTCCAGATTTAATTGTGATCTGATATGGCTAGCATCTCTATTATTTGGAAGTACTATAACTTTCTTGAAGACTTAAGGTAAATTTTGCTGCAAAAAGTGGTATTCTCAACCACTCTCTATTAGAATTTGTCCCATTTACTCATTTTTTTACCTTATCCAGATTCATCCTTCATCCATCTAATCCTGTATTGTATGCTTGGAGTTATTATACCTCATAAAGAGGCATTTATTTGTCCTACATCTGATATTCTTTTAAACTGAGAGCTGGGCTTGATTTACTGTATGTATAATAATAATATTATGCCCTCCCAAATTAAGATTGTGCAGTAACCATATGACCAATCCTAGCAGCATTCATACTTGAATGCATATATATCATGCAAATATCTTTTTATAAACAGATGCTCATAATCAAAAAGATGTAGCTGGAATTCAGTATTTGCCATGCCTTGATGATGGTTTGATGGGGATGAGAAATTCTAGAAAAGTTACCCAGGAATTGGTTGATCATCCCTGCTTTTATAAAAAAATCTGAAATCCCTAAACATTAGAATGCTCTTTGTCTGAAGAAATTTTCTCAATGGAACTGTGTCCTATCATCTCTTTCATTGATTTCTATGTGACTAGTTCATTTTTCAGTATATTTTGGCTCTCACTGTATCTCAAAATTGTATATATTTGAAGTTGAGGTAGAAAATGTCAGGAAGACCTGATTTTGAATAAATATGATCCAGTCAAAATAGGATGAATCTTGCGGAACAACACACCATTTTAGTACTGAGTTGTATTTCCAGAGTTGAAATGAGATGTCTTATGCTACTTAAGGGATCCTGGAGAGACTGTGAAGCACACATACCTCAGTTCACTCCTGCTCATCAACACAGGCTGTTCCTGGTGACCTCTTCACCGTATCTAATCTCAGGGTGAACAGTGGATAACTCCACATTCAGCACTGGCATATAAGGACACTGCTTAACTTAGTCACAGAAGTCAGTTAAATTAGTTACTGATTTTGGGCAAACAGATATACCTCTGTTTAAGATAGAGTTGGCACCAGGCGTCACTTGAGGTTTTGCTATAATTTGCAGCTGGAGATGTAACTATTATATGTAACCATTTGTCTTAAACAGTTAACTTTCTGCATTTTTTAGAAATGTTTACTTTGTTGCTCTCATGACCATATTCTTTGATGAAACTGATGTAGCATAGTCAAAATATGTGCACAGAGGCCCAAATGTGTACAGAACAGAGACTATGATGTTTTCAAGGATATTTATGGAAAGGCCTGAAAAAAAGGCAGGATGGTGGATATAACTCATATGATTGGAAACACATGTAAAAAAGGGCAGGATTTTTTTTATCACACGATGATAGCCACCATCTTGCCTTTTTTTGACCCTTTCCCTGATGCTACTTCTTGACGTTTCTCAATAAACCAACATTAAAGTACCACTGCCAATTTCCAGTCAAAATCTGGAAATTTTCCTAAAGCCATTTCTGCCATTTCTTCAAGCAAAACCATGTCCACAATTATCAGAGCCTGACCTCATTTACTAGACACTTTTTGTTCTGTCCTTAATTAACATACTTGAGATCCCCGCGCTTTGATTGGCTAAAGCGCGGGGCTCTCCGATTGGTCAGGCGAGCCGCGCCAATTGGCTCGCTGAGAATCTCCCGCGATTGGTCCATTCGGATCGCGGGAGATTCAAAGTGGTGCCATTGGCCGCGGCCGCCGCGGCGAAAGGAATAAAAGCCGCGGGCTTTTTTCCTTTCGCCAGTTCGGTTCCAACTTACAAATAAAGAGCTTGCACTAAAGTCACCGACTCCTGGCATCATTTCGCGGACACAAAACTTTTGACCTGGGATGATATGGCTAGCTATTTTCATGGAAAGCAGGAAACAGTTTGGACACATGGAATACAAGAAGACAAAAGGATTCCCTTAGGTGAAGCTTGAATCGAATGCATGGAAACCATCAAGGATGGTGGTGGTCTCTTTTTCAGAAGTATGTTTTTTAATTTCTCAGTCTATGCTCCCAGCCCTGTAACTCCCTCATGGTCATATCTGTGACTTGTCTCTCCTTGCTTAGCTTGTAAACCTGGTCCAGGTCATTGGCCAGGTGCCACATCAGCTAACCTTGGAAAATGGGGGAAAATGTCACAAGTGCGATAGGCAAATTTTTCATAAATAATGGCAAGCATAGCTGACCTGATCATTGTTAAAAAAGCAAACAATAAAAGTTAGGATTCACCTAAGAGAGATAGAAATCTGCTCTGTTTTAATTATGAAAGTTCAAGCCAAATAAAATAATTTATTACAGATCAATGATCCAGGCTAAACAAGGCTTGATAAATAAACTTACAGAATAGAGTTATAAAATAGAACATAAAAATAAAATCAGGCATACAGGATGAAAAATGTATTGTACGGTCATGTTTACCCTATCTTGTTATCAGCACTATTCAAGCTAGGAAAATAAAATTTGCAAGAGTCATCTTGTGGTCTTTATGCATTAATAAAAAATGAACATAAAAATGAAAGTGAGGTTAGGGGAGGCATTAGTAGCTCTTTACATACAGTATATCTTGATAGAGGTTACAGTGCTGAAAAAATATAGTTTGTTTTTAAACCTTATTACAGGTAGTCTTGACTTACAAATTACAGTTGAGACCAGAATTTCTGTTGCTAAGCAAGGTGATTGTTAAGTGATTTGTGTCCAATTTTACAAACCTTTTTGCCACAGTTAAACAAATCACTGCAGTTATCAAGTGAATCATATAGTCGTTAAACGAAGGCTTCCACCATTGTCTTTGCTTTTTGGAAGCTGACTAGGAAGGTTCCAAAAGGTGATCATATGACTCTGGGATGCTGCAACCATTGTAAATATATGCTGGTTGTCAAGTGAGCAAATTTTGATCACGTGACCATTGGGCTACTGTGATGGTTATAAGAGTAAGGATTGGTTGTAGGTCATATTTTTCAGTGTTTTGGTAGCTTTGAACAGTCACTAAACAAATTGTCGTAAGTTGAGGATTACCTGTAACTTTACAACCACAGTGTCAGGGATCCAGCAGTTACTCCAATTAAATCATGAGCCTTGAGCCACACTCCCAGAACATTTTGTATACAGGTTTTATAGTTGACAAGCAGAGCCTTCATGCATATGGAATTTTCCACAATTTTACAAAATAATGTGGCTGTCAACAGTTATTGTTGAAAGTTGGTTAGAATCTAGATCTCTGCACTGCTATAGTCCAATTGTACCCTTGATGAGAGTTTATTGTATTCTGTTTGTAATTCTCTATAAAGATCCCCTCACATCCCGGATATAAATTGTTTCAACTCCTTTCCTCAAAATGACACTATAGAGCACTACACATCAGAACTACTAGACACAAGGACAGTTTTTTCCCAAACACCATCACTCTGCTAAACAAATAATTCCCTCAACACTGTCCAACTATTACAAAGTCTGCACTACTATTACAGCTAATCTTCTCATTATTCCTGATCACCCATCCCCTCCCACTTGTGACTGTATGACTGTAACGTTGTTGCTTGTATCCTAAAGATTAACATTGACTGTTTCCTAGTATGATTTGATTGCTTATTGTACCCTATGACTATTATTAAGTGTTCTACTTTATGATTCTTGACAAATGTATCTTTTATTTTATGTTTACTGAGAGTATTTGCACCAAGACAAATTCCTTGCGTGTCCAATCGCGCTTGGCCAATAAAGAATTCTATTCTATTCTATTCTATTCTATCCTTTGTTTAAGCTCCACCATTTCCTGATGTTGTCCCATGAGCTTTGAAAAAAACAATCTCACTTTCTCTATAAATTTGGAGTTTCTAAGACATATTATTAGCTGTGCCAGCTCTTGAGATTGGAAATGAATCTTTGACCAGTATTTAAACACACAGTGCAGTGAAAATTCAGAATGAATGCAGGAAGGATCACTGGAGATGGTCAAAAATGTCAAAGTGGCATTTTACATGGGCAGATTAGGTGGTCATGGGTGTCAGCTTGACTTTTGATGACCCTCTACATATGTCTATGGAGATTCTCAGTCATCCAGGTCATGGTTGTCCCAAAGGTGCTTTTTGAAGAGGCAACTGGACTTTCTGATTTTCTTTGAAGATGTTTTGCTTCTCAAAAGAAGCTTCTTAGATGAGAAGTATCCAAGAATTGCATTCAAAAGCAGAATCCAAGAAGCATCCAAGAATTGCATTCAAAAAGAATGCAAATGACCAGCTGTCTGAAAGGAGCATAAATCCTTCTGTTCCCCATCATTCAGTCAGAGCTGAAGAAGCTTCTTGGATGAGAAGTGAAACCTCCTCAAAGAAAAACCAGAAAGTCCAGTTGCCTCTTGAAAACGTACCTTTAGGGTCCTCTACAGACATCCTGAATATTAATTTTACATTGAAATTTTAAAAAGTAAATACATGAACTAAATCTGCTTTTCTTCTAAGCTAGTGATATTATTCATCTATATATTTTTGTAAAAGTTAATAGACCTTATGCAATAAACCTCTACACATGTACTGTATACTCATCACTTTTCCCAGGTTGCACTCTCCTCTAACCTTATTCTCCTTAAAATCGTGTGAGGATGGTTGGATAATGAAATATTTGGCCCAAAATCATCTAATGAATTTTTATACATGAATGGCTAAAAGCTGAATCTTTCTGGTTCTACTTCAGTGCTTTAAATTAGCTTCTGTAGAATATATATTCCATTCACTTCTTGAACTAAGCAGCTTCAATAGCTCTGGAGTGACTACACTAGCTCTAGAGTATTTTTTGATTTAAATTAAACTACTTTAAAAAAACAAACAAAAAAATTCAACACCAGTCTAGGACAAATAGTACTAAGATTGTTTACCATTTTTAAAAACTAGTTAATTAATGATTAGTCAGTTAATGATTCATCACTTATATCTTTTATGTACAGTGAGAGCTTATGCACCAAAGACAAATTCCTTGTGTGTCCAATCACACTTGGCCAAAGGATTCTATTCTATTCTATTCTATTCTATTCTATTCTATTCTATTCTATTCTATTCTATTCTATTCTATTCTAAACAACCATCCATTCTAATGATGAAACTGATAATTATGAATACATTTATGCATTCTAGAATTTATACAGTAACAGTTTGAAAAATGTAAGATTATAAATGAATTTAGAAAGTGATGATTCACATTTGGTATAACTTTAATTTGTGCTTAATCACTACAGTGAAATTGATCCTTCACATAGAATAGAATACTTTTTATTGGTCAAGTGTGATTGGACACACAAGGTGTAAATACTCTCAGTATATATAAAGAAATTTGTTAACATTTGTTAAGAATCAAGAATCATAACGTATAACAGTTAATGATAGTCGTAGGGTACAATCAACAATCAAATCATACTAGGAAACAGTCAATATAAATTGTAAGGACACAAGTGACAAAGTTACAGTCCTACAATCACAATCACATTAAATAGACATATCCGATATCGAGTAAAATTTGATTCTATTCTATTTCTATTCTACCTACAGTAGAACAAAGAATAATAATTACAATTACCTGCAAGTAATAAATAAAATTCAACCATTCTCACTAATCAAAGCTTGGGTTATTGAGATGAAAGTTTGACTAGGTAGATAAATGTAAATATCTCAAGAACTGTTAACTCATTCAATCATAAATGGCTTCTATAACTCTGCCAACCTTCCAAGGACTTTTCTATAGAGCAAGCCATTACAAATCCTTTTCACTCGTATCTCTAAAACCCTGATTTGACTTGACTCCGCATGCGAGCAGTAGGTATAGATTTAGAAAAACTCTCCTTCAAGTTAATCAGAAAGCATGGCTGGCTGGGGAATTCTTGGAGTTGAATTCCACACATCTTAACGTTGCTAAAGTTGACAAACACTGAGCTTACGTCTCCATCCTCCCCTTGGTGCATGAGCATTTGTGATGGGAAACAGAAGAGTTGAACATAAACACCAGTTCTCTCCTCTATTTAGAGATGCTTGGTGGGCAAACATTCTGCAACCATAGCACCTGCATTGAATAAAAGCCCAGGAGCCTGGGAACACAGCGAGGGAAGGATTCCTAGGAGCGCGAAACCACCCGCCCCCGGATCTGTGCATCAGAGCTGGCAATGAGCCAGCTGTAAGTCAGCTGAGTTATTCTACCGTGATTTGTCTGGGATTGTGGGTCATACCATCAATCTGAATCAAAGCCAATGCCTACATTTGAGAAGTAAGGCTATAAAAGACGAGGGTTCTAGAAATTCTTTTTACTACTAAAGCATATCCAGAAACTGGAGTGGTTTCATGTGATACATTCGTTTAATAGAAAATTATATATATTTTTTAATGTTAAAAAGAAGTGTCTGCATTTTGTTTATTCTAAGATTGAATCATATCACTTTCATCGGGATCATTCAGGGGCATCACATGCCACATTATCAAGTATTCCTTTGCTATTTTCAAATGATGTTGAAAATAATATTTTGTTGTGTATTAGTAAACAAATAAAAGGTTAGCAGTCGGACAATAAAATGTGACCCCTTTTTTTGGTTGTGGCATGGAGGCTGTATTGAAACACCAGCATTAGCGCAGAGGTGGTATTCAGCAGGCAGAGGTGGTATTCAGCAGATTCTGACCAGTTCTGGAGAACCGGTAGCAGAAATTTTGAGTAGTTTGGAGAATCAGAAAATATCACCTCTGACTGGCCCTGCCCCCATCTCTTCTCTGCCTCCCATTGAGTCCCAGCTGATCAGCTGGGTCTTCTTTGGTTGCCCTGCACAGGAGAATGGAACTGGAAAGCAGGGAATGAGATTTTGCAGTAACCTTCCCCCAGGACTGGGGTGGGAATGGAGATTTTACAGTATCTTCCCCTGCCACACCAACCAAGCCACGCACACCAAGCCACGCCCTGCCCACCAAGCCATGCCCACAGAACTGGTAGTAAAGAATATTGAATCCCACCACTGAGTGCAGATAATGGTGCAATTGAAGAAAGATTCCTAATATCAATTATTATATGAAGACCCAGCTCTCTGGAAAAGACTCCAATGCTAATAAAGGTGGAAGGAAAGAAATAAAGAAGACCAGCACAAAGGTGGATGGACTCTTATTACAGTGGCAGTGAGTGCTCCATTGGAAGACGAGGTCAAAGAAAGATTGTTATGGAGGAAATTTATCCAAGTGGTAGTTTGGGGTCAAAAATAACTTGATGCTGCATAATCAAATCAATCATTTCTAGTCAAAAGGAGGAATCTGAGATGGAATGCTATTTTAATTATGTTCACTTGTGGGCTTCATAGAAGTATCTATTCAGCAACTACGGAAGGAGAAATTTGAACTAGAAAATCCACAAGGAGAATCTAATTCACTTGTTGGGATGATTCCCACAAGGATGTTATACCCTTAATTGACTTACACTGATTGAGAATCTGTCAAAATTTCAAAATTTGCAATGATAAGATTTATAATTTAAAGAGTCACCTTGTAGGGGAGATGGGCTGCATATATTTTAATAACTAACTAAATAAATAAAATTTTAACTGGAAGTATTTTTAGGTGAGAGAGACAAGCTAGTATCTCAGAATAAATTTTGGCCTGTGCTATGTTTTCTTTTACTTCTAGGCCAGCCATAATAGTTGGAAGCCCAGCAAGGTAGGCTTGGGAACTGGGCTCTTACAAACTCTCGTGACATCTAATTCATGCAAAATACTAAGGAGCACTTGCCAATACCTCACATGAATGGAAGAATATACTGAGAATTGCTGTGGAATATTCTCCTGCCTACCTTTGCCAAGTCAATGACCTTTAGCCATAGATGGGCTATAGTTCTCATCTTCCACAATGGAGTAATAAGACTGCAATCAAAAGCATCTGGAAGATGCTAGGTGGAAAGGTTATAGGGCTTTCTTTGAAACCATGCTTTTATTTAAAGATTTTTAGTGAGATGAGCTTCAATATAAATTATCTGGATCAAGTTATCAGTAGAATGAGCAACAATGTCCTTTCAAAGTAAGGGATTATTAGCTGGTATCACCTTTTACTTGTGATAGATTTGTTAATCATTTCAAACCAAGTCTCTCACTGAGAACAAAATGTTTCTGGCTCATTTGTGAACAATTAGAACCCCTAAATCTTTTTATTCAGAATTACACTCCAGGCATTAATCCTTTTCTAACAGCATACATTTGATTTTAGTCAATATTTTGTTGACTCTTCAGTCAACATTCTACTTAACAGCACTCTGATCCTCTAAATAAGCACTCTGATGTTTCAAGATACAGCATCCAGTTGATTTTAAGAGAATACCCTAAGCTCTCTGTAGACCAATTAATAACTGAATACTAATATTTTATGCAATTCTTAACCAATTACGTTTATAAAAATAAAGGATGAGGAACAAACATGCAAGTTAAGCCATTCATTTCTCCTTTTTACTATAAAAGAAAGAGCTGTTCTTAACTCTCTCCCATCAATCAAATATTCATTAAATTATACAACATTCCAATAGATTGCCATGACTGAATCTGTTGTTCCAGTACAAACATCTAAAGTGTGTCCCACAAACTCAAATGTTTCAAAAGACTTCCCCTGGATGTTTTCCAGAACCCTCTATTCTGATACTCTACAAATAAATAACTGTATTCAAATGTGCTTTTAAGATTACTTAATTATTATGGGTGCTCAATTTGGGTGGATAACAAAAAAAGAAACAAGAGCCCAAACTAAACTTCAAAGATTACAAATGCTTTATTTGTATCAAATGCTTAATCATCCTTGAAGCAAAGCATTTTTCTCGGGACTGCCCATTTTAGTTAGGAATTTTGGGAGTTATAATCCCAATTTATAAAAAGCTGGTTAAAGAATATCCTAAAGTTGTAGGGGAAGGAGTGGCAGAACCTGGGGAAGGAGTTAAAGGAGGGATCACCATAGCATTTCTACATAGCCACAAGTTATGAATACATGAAATGGGTACATATAAGAAAAATAAAAGAAACAATAGGACAGGGACGGTAGGCATGCTGGTGCGCTTATGCACGCCCCCTACAGACCTCTTAGGAAAGGGGTGAGGTCAATAGCAGACAGTCTAAAGTTAAAGTTTTTGGGTTTGGGGAAGAAACTACAGAGTCAGTGTCTGAGTCCAATCCCTCTTGAATTCTGTGGGTCTTTATCTAACTCTTAGCAGGTGCTAATCATTAGTTGATATTCCTGTGCATAGACATGGATAGCAATAAATCAATTTAATTGTACCTTCATATGTGAATGTGATCTTTCACACCTGACAAAAATAACAGTAACAGGTAATTTCTCCATTCAAATCTGGTTAGGTGGATAACCCTAGGTAGCCATATTTTGAATTTCTAGATATGGCTCCCTATCCTTTGTTACTTGCTTTGGAGAATACAAAATGAAACATTTGGCATATATTGACTTAAAATGCAGTCCCATTGTTTAAGGGCACATCTCCTGCTCTTAAGTAAAGCCACATGATTTCCCAACTCTTAGATTTTTATTTAATTTTGAACATTATCTCAAAGTATTTCTACCTTGTTAATGTAAACATACAGTGTCTAGTTTGCTCTCCTCTTCTTTCCCCCAAAGCAATAATCTTGTTCTTTTTGCCTATGAAGGAATTTTTTGAAAAATGGATGATAAAGCAAAATTTATTTCTCCACAGTAACAGTTTTAGATCACACACTATTGATTAATGCACTATATGTAACTGCAGATTCTGTGGTTGATCTATTACAAGTAGTCCTTGCTCAACAACTGACTTGCTTAGTGATCATTCAGGTGTTTTGCAACTGGAAGGCTTTTACAGTGATTGAAGTATCCTACAATCCCATGATGATCATTTGCAAGCTTCACACCCAGCTTCCAAGAAGCAGATTCAATACAGAAGCCAGCAGTAAAGTTATAAGTTGTGATATCCTACTTAATGACTGCAGTAGACAAGAGATAGTACTTGACAATTACATTGCTTAATTGCATTGTGTTGCTCTACCCATAAAAATATTGCAATCTGGATTTTGGCATGTTGAAAAGAATTTGACATGGCATCCATTTTAGATGTTCGGTGTCAATCTCTTTCTTATATATAATCACTAAATAGTCTGCATATTAAATTACAATGCATTGGCTTGATATGATTTATTCTTAATTCTTACTGACTCTGTATTTATTTCCAACTACTTGTGATTTTTAAAAAAATCACTGGTCTAGTATTAAGTAAGGCTTAATACTCCCTTTATGGAACAGGAGAAGTAATTCTACCAGTACAAAATTGCAATTTTAGTTGTAATTTCAACAGACTTTATCAAAGTATTGCATACTAACAATTTAAATCCTTCCTATCTATATGCTTTCATTATTATTTATATTGATCAACTGAGTAAAACTTACTGAATGATCTTTCTACAATTTTGAAAGCATTGTTTGTCAGGTGATACTCTAAAACTATCAGATACGTTTCCTCTTAGATTAAGAACAAAAGAAGGTTTCCATATTTTTCAGAATACTGATGTAATTATACAATGTCTCTTATTGCTCTTATTTTAAAAAGTATCCATATCCATATCCATATCCAAGTTTGTAAATGTGTCTATCTCTAAAAAAAAAGTTATGAAACTTACTGGCATTGCAATAAGATATTGCACAGCAACAATAAAAACATACAGCATAAGAAGGCACATGTATTTTTCAGCCTGCACAATGAACATTATGGTTCTTCTCTTTAAAAATGGCTGCAAACCATTTAAGTATGAGATGCCAATATCCCTCAATGATTCATTATATGATAATTCAGTTAATGTGTGTCCTGCTTTGAGCTACAGTTGAGACAATATGAAAGTTCTCAACTGGGACAGGATCAGAGGTGAATAAGCACAGAAAGAAAAACAGAGACGTTGAAGCACAATTTCCCAGTTTTTGTCCCAGCAGAAAAGTACATTGACCAGAGTCACTCTCGATAGTGATATGGGCAGCATGTAAATTTAATAAATAAATAAAATGAACGTTGGCATAACATTCACCATCTTATTGGCCAAGACCTATTCTACCTCCAACAGTGAGGCTGGTACGTGGTGCCATCCTTTCAGTTTTAAGATGGAGCATGTTAGAAGAAGTCAGTGGATTCTTAAGTTTCATTTTATCTCCTGCCACCCCTCACCTGCTGTCAAGAAAACACCTGTCATTCTAATGTAAGGTGGGTCCTTGGAATGGTGGGTTTAGATACCTGTCAACTTGTCTAAAATAACAGGTCATAGGTATAGGAGTGCTGTTTCTGAATCCTGGCCCAATGGTCTTTTGGAAAACTTGGTGTTGACAAAAAGGTAAGCTGAAAGTTCAGCAGCACAGAAGGATGAAGAGGAAAGCAGGAGGAAAAGTGGCACAGAGCTTCTTTCTATTTCATCCTGAACCATCCTCTAAGCCTGTGATGTGCCCATGGGAGTGAGAGGAACTGAAGGGGAACAGGGCAAAATAGGAGAGAATAATGAGTCAATGAGCAAACTCCATCCTCAGCTAGTGCTACAAGGGAGCTGGCAAAGAATAGCTAAGGTTGGTGGCACCTGGAAGCCATTCTTGGAGCAGGCAAAATACTGCCTGTCCCAACAAAAGCTATGTAAAACTCCTTTTGGGCAGAAGGATTAGAAAGTCTCTACTATACTCATTGGCTGACAATTAAATTGACCACCTGCATAGCTGGGACTAGCACTTGCTCAAGAAAAGATTAGTCATGTTTTTTTTTAAATGAAAGTCCAGCACTTATTCAAAGAAGCATCTACAACAGAGATCTCCAAATTTGGCAACTTTAAGACCCAGAGGAGTTGAAATCCACAAGTCTTAAAGTTGCCAAGTTTGGGGAGCCCTGATCTAGAACCTATGTAAAGCTTGAGTAACAGTTTGGATCAGACTGATCTTGCATAATGTGGACAAACAAATGCAGGTGTCTTGTCTCTTCTTCAGCTGAAGCAGAACAGCCTGGCTTACTGAGAAAATAGACTTTCTGTATCCTAAAGCAAAGCAAGACGGATCCCAGTTCTGACCTGTTCAGCAACTACACCATTAGTAAAGGATGCTATGACAGAAATGGTATCAGGAGAAGATAGAAAATATCACCATTGAAACAACTAAAGATGTTTTTAAAACACTTTGCTCTGGCATAGGAAAGAGACATATATTAAAATCACAAATGTGGGCAAAGTGACTTTGACGTGATAGATAGACAAATGTTTTTAATTGCAAGAAATTAAAGAAAATGAGTTAATGGGCTACTGAATGTAAAAGAATGTCCACAGGATTTAGTAATAAACTCAATATGGTGGCTGCAATGGTACAATTGAACTACTGCCAGTTTTTAAAGTGTGCAGTGCTGTTATTTCTAACCATACTCTATGGATAGTCCTATGAAGATCTGTCCTGGAAACTAAGCTCAAATTATCCAGATCAAATAATGCTACCAAATCTAAAAAACTTGCAGCTCCTGGGTTTGAAATCAGTTTCTCACTGACCTCGGATGTGGGCCAAGGGGTATTCCATTGCAGTTGCATTTCTTAGAAGCTTCAGGAAGTTCTGCACAGTTGGATCTACTACATCCAGTGCTAGGCAGTTTCGGTCTCATATTTTGCATTATTAAATTGTCTGATACATGCTGTTCTGTTGTAACCATGCACATATCACATATCAGGTAGGATTAATGGTGGATCAGATCTAAAGCACAATTTACTCCAATGACTGGGTAGTGAAAAAGAGAATCTAGCAATATCAAGCAACGTTTAATATAGTGGAAGTCTGGTGACCTTCCTGTTATGTGTTGATAAAGACATTCTTAAATCAAAAAGAAGCCTTGGCTAGAAATTAGAAGATATGAAAAATGCTAGAGTAACTGAAAGAAATATTGTACTTTCCTTGATAGCCCAGCTGCAGTTTTGTATATATTCTAAGCATAGAAAATTCCTGTTCGAGGTTTTTTTTTTTTACAATAAATGAAGTAATTTACTGATTTAATATAATTATTTGGGAATAGATGTTTTCTAAAATTTCAGTTGTTCTTCCAACTGAAGCAAAAGGTGACTTCTGTTTGAACTAAATGATGGATTACGGGTATTAAATCATTTATCACTTTGATATGTTGAATAATTACTTAAGTACAGTGCTTTCTAATGTAATTACATCACAAATCTATAGTTTATAACATAGTAACTTTGGCTTAAATGTCTCAAAATATTGATAGCCTAGTTGTGGGGGCATTAAGAACATCATCTCTTCTGTTTGGATATTCACAAGTGGAAATAATAATAATGACAATAACAATACATTGGACACTTTGCCACAAGTTTGGGTTTAAATGCAGCAAAAATGACTAGGAATGCCAAATTGACAAAGTTCTTAAAAATGAGCAAGTCAAGATTTTGTGAGACTTTCAAATCCAAACAGACAGACATCTGGCCCATAACACACCTGACATCACTGTTGTGGAAAAGAAAAACTCTGGTTCATTGATATTTCAATACCAGAGGATGCACGAATTGAAGAGAAACAGCTAGAAAAAATAACAATTTATTGTGATTTGCAAATTGAAGTTGAGTGACTATGGAGAAAGAAATCAATGGTTGTACCAATATTAATAAGAGCCCTTGGAGCAAAACCCAAAGGGCTGCCTAGATATATGAAAATTTTGAACTTATTAGACCTGAATATACTGACTTTGCAAAAAAACGTCCCACTGCCTACATGCTCAGATGCTATCTTAATAGCTCTTAGGTCTTTGGTTAGGACTTGAACTGTTAAGTTTTTACCAGTCCCAGACTGTGAATCGAATTGAAGATTAAATAAATAATTATCATCATCATCATCACCACCACCACAGTGACAAAAATACTTATAGTGAAATACTACAATTTAAGCTGAGTCATTGCTACTAATTTCCATGGCATTATTGATTTGAAGCCTAAGTATAATACTCTGGATAAAATAAACTGTGAATAATATTTCAAAGGCATATTACTTACATTGATGCCTCAGAAAATTGCGATTCTCTAGTTATTCCAGCATCATCTTTCAAGAAGACATATCAAAATACGGTTTCAGAAATGTGTCTTCAACAATTTAACAATCACAGTTTAGAACTTTCCAGATATGAACATTTTTGTTGAGGGTTGCATTCATAATCTACACCATAACCGGCTGGGGAATCCTGAAAGTTGAAGTCCACAAGTCTTAAAGTTGCCAAGGTTGGACATTCCTAGTCTACACTCTAGTTTTCTTCAGTTTGTATAAAGCTTTTACATAATCTACATAGTTTGTTTCCTCAGCTTTGCTTTACAAATCTAGGATTTTAATTTTTTTTTATTGATTTTTATCTAAAAATGAGAAGAACTTCACATAAAAGAATTTTTATGTTAAGTGTCCAATAAGAGATCTGGAAACCTAATCTAATAAAATTCCCAGATGATCTCTCAATTCATGACGCTGCTCTGCTCGCTGTTTAAAATTGCATGCCAAACATTTGCCACTGACAGTCAAAAACATTTTTTTCCAAAGGGAAAGAGAGAGGGGACGGTGAGGGTTGAGAGAGCAATGTTCTTCAAGCAAGACTATTCCTGCAGCTGTTGTGTACATTAATCCACAGAGCAGATCTCCAAACACTAAATATAGCCAGCCGTATCATTTTACATGACACATTCTCTCTCTCTCTCTCTCTTTCCCCCTATTTCACTCTCATGTAAACTCACACACATTAGATTTTAAATAAGAAGTCATATTAATCAGGATTTAGTGGAAATAAGATAAATGATCTGTGAGGGTTCACAATTAGGGATGATGAAACAACAATTTCAACTATGTTAAAAACCACGGGCCAAGAAACGGAATTTTAACATTTGTGCCATTTTCTACAAATCAGCATTCTGCTCAAAATAACTAAACAAGCATACATGGGAATTTGAGGGGGAGAATTTGGAACAATTCCTTTCAACACATATGAAGAAACAAGTTTTTCATATTTTGAAGATTCTTGTTTCTGTTTTAATCTAATTTGACTCTGGTTAATATATCTACAATTATTTGCAATCTGACATATTATGGATCCCACCAACCCTCTGGGCACATATGCCATTTCATCAAAACACCATCCACTTTTGAAAATCAAACAGGTTACCTTTTCTAATTGTTCCAGATGTTGAAATCCAACTCTGGCACTCTGGCACAGTGACAATGATTTCTAAGTAAGAGATTAAAGTAACCAAAGTGATGGTGCTTCTTCAGGTTCTTTGGCACTGAAATAACTTCAAATAACTAACTCCATTAGTCAAAAAATAAAAGTTAACTTTATGTTTTGAGGGAAGATAGCTGTAAGAAGCTGGACAACCTGTCACGACTGAAGGAATAGCATTTGTCACTTTGCAGGTCCCAAGTTATTTTGAGACGTACAAACCATGTGCCTGTGAAACATTTCTCTTCATTGGACAGGGTAATATTGAGCAAAGGGATTTCATTGCTGTGGCGGTGGGGGATTTGAACATTTTCTCTCTCTTCCCCTCCCCCCAACCTGGAATATTTTCCCTTGATGCTTCAGCATTTTTGGCAGGACTCATTCATGAGAAAATACAAATTGGGTTTGGTATAGTTTAATGCAGAGTCATGTCAAATCAAATGGTTTTATTTGAAAAGCAGACAATGCAGTAATAGGGTTTCAGCTCTTCTCCTTCTCCTCCTCCATCTTCTTCTTCTTCTTCTTCTTCTTCTCCTCCTCTTCCTTTCTAGTTTGCTCATACTATATGTGACACCTAACCTTACTATCCAGGGGTGGGATTCTACCAGTTCGCACCTATTTTGCTAGAACCAGTTGTTAACATTCTAAGCAATTCGGAGAACTGGTTGTTAGAAGAAATTACTGGCCTAATCCTGTAAGGAAGGCAGGAAGGAAACATTCTGGTGTTGCTTATAGAAACTGCCTCTCCGTTAAACCTTATTACATTCTTGGCAGGACTAGACTTCCTGTCTCAGGAACTTCTCTGGAGTTTTTTCCCCCTCTTTTGCTGGTACTTTGCTTGCGTGAAGTGACCATTCAAAGTTACAATGGCACTGAAAAAAGTGACTTATGACCATTTTTCACACTTATGACTGTTGCAGCATCCCCACAGTCATGAGAGGCCAGGCGAGAAGATGTGTGCCTCTATGTGTGTGATGTTGACTTGACCATGCCCAGCCAGTCACATGACCACCAAGCCATTGCCCACCAAATAAGCCATGCCCACAGAACTGGTTGTTAAAAAATTTGAATCCCACATCTGTTACTATCAGATTACTTTCCAAGAGTATCTTCAAAGCTCAGATTGTTTCAGTTAGCCTTTTCCAACTTAGTACTTCTCTTTAGCACAACCACCATATTGGTTAGAATCCTGGCATTTTGGGTGCTGAAACATCTGGAAGACAACCAGTGGAGTTTGAAGGAATTTAGGATTTTAAAGTTCATAACCCTAAATTACACAACATTGGGCTGCTCACATTTTGAAATATTAAAAGTTCATCTACATAGACCAGTTAAAATACTGGACTGTCATCTGGCAGAAAACTCTATTGCCATAATATATACTGCCCTCATCAAAGATCTCAAACCTGCCACCAGAATAACATTGACCATAGATACTGTCCTTCTTTACAATATGTAGGGCTGGGATTTGTGGATTCCCTTAGCTTTGTCTTTCTCCCCTCCTACTGCTTATCACAAGCCATCAGGAAAACATCTACCAATCACTCTCCCTAACACGGAATGGAGGATTTGGTCTACCATGCAGTTAAGTATGAGTTCATATTGAAAAGGTTTAAAAAGCTGATAAAGCATTAACCTCCAAGCACTAAAGCTGTGTCCATAATCAGTCCAAGCAACACCCAGCAAGCATGATGTGGGTTGCACTGAGTACATAAAGAACTGGAAGTAGTATATAAAGAACTGGCATTCTTTCTCCTGTTTCAGTGTATTGTTCCTATCCTTGCTGCCTTTGGCACTTTAGGCCCATTTAGCCTCTAAGATGGAGAGCAACTCAGAAAGTGGCTGGTTTCTGGAGCTCTTGGTGGCGCAGTGATGAGAATGCAGTATTGTGGGCTAATTCAGCTCACTGCCAGGAGTTTGATCCTCACCAGCTCAAAGTTGACTCCACCTTTCATCCTTCTGAGGTTGGTAAAATGAGGACCCAGATTTTGGAACAATATGCTGACTGTAAAACAGCTTAGAGACAAAGGTGGGATTCTACCAGTTTGCACCTATTCACTAGAACCAATTGTTAACATTCTAAGCAGTTCGGAGAACCCATTGTTAGAAGAAATTACTGGCCTAATCCTGTAAGAAAGGCAGGAAGGAAACATTCTGGTGTTGCTTACAGAAACTGCCTCTCCGTTAACCCTTATTACATTCTTGGCAGGACTAAACTTCCTGCCTCAGGAACTTCTCTGGAGTTATTTTTCCCTCCTTTGCTGGTACTTTGCTTGTGTGGAGTGACCATTCAAAGTTACAATAGCACTGAAAAAGTGACTTATGACCATTTTTCACACTTACGACTGTTGCAGTCCCCACAGTCATGAGAGGCCAAGCGAGGAGATGCATGCCTCGATGTGAGTGATATTGAGTTGGCCACATCCAGCCAATAACATGACCACCAAGCCATGTCCACCTAGTGACATGACCACCAAGCCACGCCCGCCAACTAAGTCACGCCCACAGAACTGGTTGTTAAAAATTTGAATCCCACCCCTGCTTAGAGAGTGCCATAAAGCACTATGAAGTGGTATATAAATGCTATTGCTATTGCTTTTGCTACAAGAGGGAGACCACTTTGATCTGAAAGGCCTGGACCCTCTCACTGGTCAAAGCAGACAGTACTAGGAAAAGATAAGTCAACACCAAACTAATATGGCCAGTAGATGCTGGCTGGTTCTATCCTCAGAATGGTTAGTGAATTGTGACAAATTGCATATGGGGCACAACTTGTCTCAAGAAGAGGAGGAAAAAACACCATTGGTTATATACAAGTAAGAAAAGCTTCTAAGTTTCTTCCTTGTGTACTCCAAAGGATGCACATCTTCAGAGTAAGGCTTGGTTGCTTATATATCCCTTGAAAATTCATCTGACAACCTGTTTCTCTTGTTCCATTTCCGAGACAGAAAAACAATACTTTGCATGCAAAGTTATACCCTCTCATTACAGCCTTTGTTATTTTTCTTTCCTATTCAGGACATCTCAGCATGAGATTCAACATTGAGCAGTCATTTTTCCTTCTCATTCATTGGCTTCTTCTGAATTTGCATGTTTGAACATGCTGACCTTAAAGAGGAAGATTCTGATTGTCCTATTAATCAATGGCCCTATAAACGCCACGGACTGTTTCACACTTATCCTTTATGAATGTACGTTTGAAACTGAACCATTTACTTCAAAGGCTCAGAGGGTGATTTTGTTTATCCATGTGCAAGAAATATAATAAAGCGACATCATTTAATATGATACGCACAACATTTCTTCTGGACCAATTTGGCCAGATCAAAACAATGTCACGAGGGGAAGACAAGTCAGGACATATGTTTGGGCTATATCCTACCATTTGGGGGATTATGGATTTAACATAGCACTGCCTTGCCAGCCGTGTCCTGATGAATAGACAGAAGTACATCACCCTCAAACATTGCAGGAAGATAATTTTCTACTGATAAAATCCAAAAATACCTTTTCTCAAAAATCCACAACAGATCATTTTACTTGTTGCTTTTTAGAACATTGGAGTAAAAGATTTGTTAGAGAGGGATTGACATTGAATTCAAAGTTATTATGATGTGGAGAGCTAATTTGGTATAGTGGTTAAGGCATCAAATGAGAGATCATTTGAGCATGAAGCTAGCTGAGTGGTTGGCCAGTCACCCTCTCTCAGCCCTAGGATGGAGGCAATGGCAAACCATTTCCACAAAAAGCTTGCCAAGAAAACTGCAGGGACTAGTCCAGGTAGTCCCCAGGAGTCAAAAATTGACTCAAAGCAACACATATTCCATTTGCCATTTTCTAACCTTCTTTCTTATTGGAACATTCCAACAAGATTGGACTGCCATTTGTCAGAAATGGTGTAGGGTCTCCTGCTTGGGGGGGGGGGGGTTGGACTAGATGACCTATACGGTCTCTTCCAACTCTTGATTATCTGTTATAAATGTCATTCTGTTGTGTGGTCTGCTTATCATTTTGACTTTTGAAAAAAACCTTACCCTCCTGCAAATGACTCTGCCAAGCCTCTATGTACAATTTAGTTGGGAGAGCAAGGCTATGCTCTCGTCTAATAGTGGTAGTTCCTGATATTATAAGCCAAACACTTTCAACACCAAACACATCAGTTGCATGCTTGAACAAGAACCAGGATGATTCTGAATCAGGGAATTGCACAGCAAGCGTCCACAAATTTGTATCTTTATATAAATAAATATATTTTATATTTAGTTAGGAACACAGGAACATCATGAGGTAAATCTAATAGCAAAAAAAGTAGAAAAAAAGGGGAAAGGGGGAAACTCCCCCTTTATACCCACAGTAACCAATCATAGTGTAGATTGCCTCATGCATGAGCCAGCACTCACCAACTGTTCAACTACAACTGTGCGTTCTGTCCCATTGTACACTTTACTGTTCCGGCTTCTAAATTAAATATATTAATATTTTAATTGTTAACATGCCCACTAATCAAACTTAGCCTGAAATCCAAAGCAATTTTCAGCAGCTAGGTATTTTTAGAGGATCTGGAACAGGGGTCTAACCCTGGCCACTTTAAGACATGTGGACTTCAACTCCCAGAATTCCTCAGCCAGCTGGCTGAGGAATTCTGGGAGTTGAAGTCCACATGTCTTAAAGTGGCCAGGGTTGGAGACCCCTGATCTGGATCATACAAATGTGCCTTAAGTCCATGCACATTTTTGTTTTGGGTAACATGCAGTGGTGGGTTGCTGCCAGTTCAGATTGCTTCTAATGAACCGGTAATTTCAACCACCAGCTGCCCCTGCTCCCCTCCGCCCTCTATCCTATCCTATATTTCCTTCTTTCTGGCTCATCTGATTCGCATGGCACAGATGATTTCCGCGCCTCAGCTGTTCTACTTACCGGGGCTTACCAGAAATTAAGCAGTTGAGCTTCAAATTGCTGTACTTTGAATGCCGCACACGTGCACAAAGCACAACCTCACAGAACCAGTTGTGGAACCAGTCGCAGCCCACCACTGGTAACATGGTCTCTTTTAAGCTTGTTTCCCTTTATCAAAAATATTTATACCTGTTAAGTTCTGTGCATGGCGCAAGAAGTGGAGACGAGTCGATGAACAGTGAACTTCAACTCTTTATTTAACATGGTGCAACAGTTCTCTGAACGGCCTCAACAGCCCCCTTTATATAGGCAAGCTCTTGGGTATTTAGCCAATGAAAACACAGGAATGTTAGCTCTCTTTAACCAATGAGAAGGGCTCGTTAATAGCCAATCAGATTCCCCTGAATGGACCAATCCGATATCGCTATTATCGGCCAATCAGAAGTGCAGGGCCAGAACCCTGCACTTTGCTTTAAAGTTTCAACAACTTTTATTCAAGCACTTTTATTAATTCACAACACCCCTTCCCCCTGGGTTCTGTTTAAGGGGTGCGGTAATGTAGTCTTTGAGGTAGGCAGGTTGTTTTGATTGTCTATTTGATTTACGCTGTCCTCCCGGTATTTGTCTAGAGTCTTGTTGGGGTAGGACGTTATCTGGTGAACAGGGTGCCTCTGGTTCTGTATCTAAACTTCCGTTACCACTAATGTCCTCGGTATCCCTTTGAGGCGAGTTAACCCCTGTCCCCGATCCTTCTTCACATGTTGAGTTTGAGCAGTCATTTATTCCGCTTGTGCTTTCCGCCGTTCCAAACTCAGCCTCCTCGGTGTCTCCTCCCCCCTCAGTTTGGAAATCACCGGAATCGCAGACCCCAGACTGCAGCCTTGAACGCAGCTGATCAATATGGCACTTCCATATTCTACCGTCGCGACATTTCACTCGGTACGATCTGGGTCCGTTTCCTTGGATTACAGTTGCCTCGACCCCAATGGGTTGCCATAAAAGTTTCTCTTGAAAACCAAGTTGCATTTCCCGCTGGATCCGTGTGGTTTTTCAGGTTTGTACGATGGGTGTAGTTGGTCTAGGTGGGAGCGGAGTTTCCGTCCCATCAATAGCTCAGCGGGAATTTTGTTGGTGACACTGTGTGGAGTGATGTGCTGCAAAAGGAGTATCCGGTTAATCTTGTCTTTGATATCTCCATAATCCATTTTATGTAGAGTTCTTTTGACGAATTATACCATGCGCTTGGCCCTTCCATTAGCCGCAGGATGCACTGGTGAAGGTAGCGCATGGCGAATACCGCGGTCCACCAGATACTGTTCAAAAGAAAGCGCGGTAAACTGGGGCCCGTTGTCGGATACCAGAACGTCCGGTAATCCGTGTGTTGCAAATAATCTGTCCAATTTCCTGATGACTGATTTGGTTGTTGTATTTTTCATCTCATGTATTTCGAGCCAGTTCGAGTAGGCATCCATTGTTAATAAAAATGTGTGTCCATTCGTAGGTCCCGCAAAGTCCAGATGAATACGGGACCATGGTCCCCTGGGTGTTTCCCATTCTGTTGAGGTTGCTTTCGGTGGGGCATTGCTGACTTCCTGGCATTTGGAACAAGTCTTTACCCAGGCTTCGATCTGCTTATCTATGCCTGGCCACCACGCATAGCTTCGTGCGAGTGCTTTCATGCGCACGATGCCGGGGTGGCCATCGTGCAAGGTTCTCAGTACCGCTCGCTGTAACCGCTCTGGGACAATGACTCTATCGCCCCAAATGATGCAGCCTTTCTGGGAAAACAGTTCCGTCTGTCGGCTTTTGAAGGGAACGTAGTTGTCAGAGATTTGGTCCAATGGCCATCCACGCTCTACCCAGCTGAGGACACGTGCTAAAACAGGATTGCGTTTAGTTTCAATCGTGATATCGCGAGCTGTCAGCGGCGGTTTTTGGAGTGTCTCGATCTGCAGTGTTGTGACAGTCGGAGCAGGGTCGTCAATGGTTTCTGGAAGTGGTGCATGGCTCAATGCGTCAGCGTGGGGAATGGCTTTCCCCGGGCGGTGTTGCAACTTATAATTATAGGCAGCCAAGAATTCTGACCAACGGGTCATTCTGGGAGATAATATATAAGGGGTTGGTTTATCTCCCGCTATTATTCCCAGTAAGGGTTTGTGGTCAGTTATTATCGTGAAAACTCACCCATAAATATATTCATGAAATCGTTTAACAGCAGATACAATAGCAAGAGCTTCCTTATCGATTTGACTGTAATTGCGTTCTGCTTTTGATTGCGCTTTTGATAGCGTTTTTGAAAAATAGGCAACAGGGGCTTCACTTCCATTTGGTAAAACGTGGCTCAAAATGGCACCCACTCCGAAGGGTTGCATCACAAGTAACCGTTAAAGGCAAAGTCTCATTATACTGCATCAAAACAGCATCGGAAGTCAATAAGTTTTTTACTTGTCGAAATGCCTGTTCCTCTCGGTGTCCCCAAACCCAGTTTGCTTTTTTGTCTAACAAACGATGTAGGGGTTCAGCTACGGTTGCCTTGTGAGGCAGGAAGACATTATAAAAATTGATAAGGCCTAGGAAAGCTTGGAGATCCGCCTTATTGCAGGGTTTTGGGGCGTTTTTGATTGCCCTAAGTTTGCTATCGGTGGGGTGAATGCCCTGTTTATCTATTAAATATCCTAAAAATTCTACTCGATCAGTACATAGTTGACACTTGTTTTCCTTAACTTTGAGACCCGAGTCTTTAAATCTCCGAAGAACCAACCCCAGGTGCTCCCTTAGTATTTCTTGAGTCGGAGCAGCAATTAAAACGTCATCAAAATAGGGGACAACACCTTTTATCCCTTGTAATAGTCTTTCCATCAAACTTTGAAAGATTCCCGGGGCCACGCTTACTCCGAATTGGAGTCGGTTACATTTAAACGCACCTCGGTGCGTAACGATTGTTTGGCCTCTACCGTTTTTCTGTGTACAGGCAGTTGTTGGTATGCCTGGGGTAGATCTAGTTTAGCGAAGACTTTTCCGCCCCCCAGGGAATGGAGAAGGTGTTGCATCACCAGTACCGGGTAAGCGTTTTGCTGCAGGGCGTGATTCAGAGTGGCTCGGTTGTCCCCACAAATTCTTATCGATCCATCCGGCTTGATGGGTGTCACGATTGGGGTTTCCCAGGGAGAATGGTCGGTTGGTTCTAACACCCCCTGGGCTATTAATTTATCAAGCTGCTTGTCAATCTTTGGTTTAAGGGCAAATGGGACTCAACGAGGCTTAAGGCGGATGGGAGCTATTTCAGGGTTGAGGTTAAATGATATTGGGGTTCCCTTGTACTCGCCTAGCTTATCTGCAAAGACGTCCTGAAATTCTTGGACGAGAGCCTCTTCCCAGTCGTTGCTGCTGGTTCGGTGAATGCCGGCTACTTCAATTCCAAGTAAAGCGAACCATTGGAGGCCTAACAAGCTAGGCCGATCCCTGTCAACTACAGTCAAGGGTAGAGATGCAGTACAATTTTAAATGAGACACAGACTTGGCTGGATCCAATGACTGGAATTCAATTTCCCTGATAATCTTTGAGTATGATTCTTTGGAATCGGAGGTCTTGTTGCCGGATGGTAGGGATGAGTTGCTTGAGGGTCTGCCAGGAAACCATCGAGAGGGACGATCCTGAATCGACTTCCATCATACAAGGCTGGTTTTCGATGGTCACCTTCACCTGGATCTTCTTGGCGTCCAGTGATGAGGCGTGACTAATCATAATAGTTTGGTGTTCCTCTTCTTGCTTCGTTGAGTGGTTTAGGGATTTGTTTCTGTAGTAGTGGTTGTTCCATTGGTGGTTCAAGGGTTCTCGCTTTGCAGGACGGCTTCCTGCAGATTGGCGATAGTTAGCCCCCCTCAGGGTTTGGCTGGGTCCTTGTTTGCTTCTACAGACCCGTCCGATGTGGCCTCTTTTCCCGCACACATGGCAGAGCGCGTCGAGGAATTTGCATTCTGACCGGGGGTGGTTTGCCCCACAACCAGCGCATTGGTACTGTGATTTCTGGCGTTGGTCTCGTTCAGACTGGAGCCAGTTGTCCTCTTCTTCATCGCTTTCTGATGATGATTCAAGGTCCTTGTGGTGGGCTATCGTTGCTGGTTCTTCTAAGTGAGGTGAAACTTCGCTGGCGAGTTGGAGAAGTGGGGCATGGGTGCGGCGCATTCGGGCAGCCGACTTCCTGGTTGCTTCTGGTGCAGTAGCATCAGTGATGGCATCTGTAAGGCTAATGTCGCCTTTCGCCATCAGCTTACTCTGCACGCCTGGTGAATCTAATCCCAGAACTATTCGGTCTCTCAGGGCTTCTTCAAGGTCGGCAAACCCGCATAGGCCTATGAAATCTGCAATGCTTTCGCCATTCCGCTGATCTCTCTGGTAAAATTCATGCCTTCTCACGAGCGTTGGTACGGTCAGTACATAGTGGGCCCTTAGCAGGGGTTCGAGGACGTCCCAGTCCATGGACTTCACTTCTGCCGCTTTCGCTAGTGCCTTGGCCATCTTGAATACTGCCCGTTTCTTTCCGGTAGTGGCATCTTTCAAATTGTTGGTCTCCAGAAACATCTGGAAACGATCCATATATGAGTCCCATTCTTCTTGTGCCGGGTCAAATGGAGCGGGTGATATGATGCTGCCAGACATGGTTCCATCGTTGGTACGTTTCAGCCACGTGCTCTGTTATCACTCTGTAGTGTTCAGTCAGCTCTGACGTCTCCACATCCCATCCTCATCACCAATGTTAAGTTCTGTGCATGACGCAAGAAGTGGAGACGAGTCGATGAACAGTGAACTTCAACTCTTTATTTAACATGGTGCAACAGCTCTCTGAATGGCCTCAACAGCCCCCTTTATATAGGCAAGCTCTTGGGTATTTAGCCAATGAAAACACAGGAACATTAGCTCTTTTTAACCAATGAGAAGGGCTCGTTAATAGCCAATCAGATTCCCCTGAACGGACCAATCTGATATCGCTATTATCGGCCAATCAGAAGTGCAGGGCCAGAACCCTGCACTTTGCTTTAAGGTTTCAACAACTTTTATTCAAGCACTTTTATTAATTCACAACAATACCTATCCAGGACTTCTGGTTTGAAGGGCGTGGTTTCTGTCTGGGCTCGCTGCTGGAGCGCCCCGAGCTGGCTGGTTTCAGGACTAAGCCACCCCATAGAGGTGGTGAAGAGGGGGGAGACCATCAGCAGGGTCGAGGAGAGCTGCATCTCTCCTCCTCAGCTGGTCATTATTCCCTTTCCCGAAGGCGGTAGGAGCGGTGGTCAGAAATGGCCACCTCAGAGAAGAACTCAACCAGAAAAGAACGTGCAGGAGGAAGATAAGAAGTGAAATCTGCTATGATTTTGGCCGACCATGTTAATTGAAAAAGCAACAACTAAGGTACCCTGGAATTCAAATTTTACAAAAAATAACATTGTTCCCAAAGAAGAGTCGGAAGCAGCAAAAGAAAGTGAAAAGGGAAAGGTTTGGCTTTTTTTCCTTCTCTCTCCTTCCGTATATTGACAACTAAGAGACCTAAATAAGAAATTGGAAAAATCTGCTTTGGCATCAATAGGCAATTAAGCTGAAAATATAACTAAATGCCAAAGGGACAATAAAGATTTCTGGACATTAAAAACTTTTTCTTCTATAAGTAGGAAGGGAGAGAAAAAGAATAAGGGCAGGATCTGGAAGAGGGAGAAGACTGCCTGGACTTTAAAAAAACCTAAAGTAAAATTTCAATAAGACTTCTAAAAGATACATTCTAACTGAAACTTTGTAACTAAATAGTAACCCAGAAAGAGAAAGTGAAAAAAAAAGAAAGAAAAAGCAAAAAGAAACAGTTTGCGTGTATTTGGATTACTTGGTGACTTTTGGATTTTTGATTATTTTATTTGAATGACTAAAATCAATTGGGTGGTTGTTTAAAAATTTATACAATGGCATCACTTCTGGATGAATTGAAAATGGAACTTAAAAAGTATAAAGAAGATGCACAAGAAGGGAAGAGTTCTTTTGGCTTCGTTTTTCAATTCTTAGAAATGGAGATCTGGAACTATGAGAAACAACAAGAAAAGACTGCAAAACAAGAAGACTGGGACAAAGAAGAAGCCCTATTTAATGAACAAGTAACTATTTGAGGAAGAAAAAGGAAAAGGGGGAAAGAGAATGGAAAATGTAAGACTTAACAAAACAACCAAAGAAAAGAAAAATAATTCAAAAAATAAGTATAATACTGGGAAGCAACAGAAAAGGGGAATATAGAAGAGGGAAATAAAGGTAGGGAGACAAAGGGGTAAAAAGGGGAGAGGGAAGAAGAGAGGGAAGAAGGAAAGGAGCAAAATATAAAGAAACAGGACCTATTTAGAGATAATGGGTGAAAATCTAATTGAAAAGGGATTCTGTAAAGGTACATAAGATTGTATTGTTATATTTGTAATAGAAATAACTTTAGAAAATTGGAAAAAACATATGATTAAAATGAGGGATAAAATAGTTAGTGTAATTTAGTGAAATGTTTGTGAATAAAATAAATGAAATAAAGAAAATTGAATTAGGAAGGAACGGCAACATTTTAATTAGTCAATGTTTTATAAAATATAAATGAAGGGGGGAATTAATTATGGAAAGTTTATCATTGTTCCCATAGAAGTATGATATTTAATTGAAAAGTAACGTGAAAAATGTCAAGACTTTAATGAATATTAATATTAATGATAGAATTGAATTGGAATGGAATGTTGTTTTAATTATATACATTTATAATTTTTCTTTTTTTTTTCTTTTTTCAAGAATGCAGTTTAAGAATGTACCAAACAGAATCTGAATGGAAGTTATGTATTATAATGAGTGTTATAACTCTAGGGAAAAGATATAAAGGCGTCATACTCCAATCAGTAACTACAGGAGAAATTTTGTTTAATGAGAAAAGATAATAGATAATTGAAACAGGACAGACAAAAAATATAAATATAATGATTTGAATTGAGATGAAATAAATACAATAAAATTGAGAAAATTAAAAGAGGGGAGAAGCTATGTAGAAAACGTAAAATAGTAATAAGATATGGAAACAGAATTTGCGTCTGTACGAAGAAATGTAACCCGGGATTATGCTGCTTTCAAAAAAGATGTTTTATTTGTATTTCTTTTCTTTTTGTGAAAACTCAAATAAAATTTACCCCCCAAATTTTTTTATACCTATCCTTATATTAAAGGCTGAGGTTCTAGGTTGCTAAAACAAAGCTGATGAATATTTTGAGCTGTATGCAAATACAGATCTGTCTTTGGGCTCCTGAGAAATGTAACTGACACCTCCTTATCTAATGAAGCAGGCACATGTTATTTGAAAACTGATGGCATCATAAAATTACGATGCTGTGAAATGCATTGTTACTTTATGTAACTGGCTAACATGATAACTTATGATCTGCATTTCTCTGAAAAGGAAAAAGCGAGCTTCATGCTTACACTCTTCTTAGGATTTCTATTTTATTAATTATATCATTTGACTCATAGGCCATTCCTGGAACTAGGTGGAACATTATTTCCAGTCATGATAAATGAAGTCACTTCTATTTTCAACATCTTTAGATGGTACCTGTGAATTTTATTTGGTGTCTCCATATGCATGAATAAGAATTTGGGACACTACTCAGTCAAATGAGCCAAATGGTCTCTAAAAGTAAAAATCTGGATTCCCATATTTGGGAGCAAAGCTCTTGCATATTTATCAAGAATGTAGAAAACTCCCCACTAAATATTTTATTTTCCCCCGAATGTCCCATTTTTCTCCCAGAAACATTCTGATTCCTTTCTCTGGCAACATGCCATGCTCTAGAACAGTGGTCGCCAACCAGTGGGCCGGGGACCACTGTTGGTCCATGAGAAAATTTTGGTGGTCTGCAGATAAATGTCATCCCCAAAGCACCCCCCAAAGCAATTAATCCAGGCTGCAGGGGAACACAAGGCTGCGCTGCCCACATAGCCCATGGGAACAGAAGGCTTGCCTCGCTTGCATTGTGAACAACACAAGGTAATGAGAGGAGGCGGGAAAGGGCAGAGGGAGGGGAACTTGTTTCACTCACCCCATGTAACTGGCTTGGCCACTGGGCTGCTTCTTTCTGCTTCTTCTGCTTTTGGCTGAATGCAAGGAAAGCAGCAAAAGTCTTTCTTTCTCTCCCCCAAACTCTGCCAGAAATGAGTCTTTGGGACCCTGCAAGTCATCCTGCTCCAAGAGGCTGCATCGGCAAAGACTCATTTCTGGCGGAATATGGGGCAGAGAAAGAAAGACTTTTTCTGCTTCTGCTACTTTCCTTGCATGAAGCCAAAAGTCAGTCAGTTGTCTCAGTCTAAGTCTCAGTCTCTCTCCCTCTCCCTCTCCTGAGAACGGAGCTGGAGACGGTATCCTGCAATCTCAAATAAAGAATGATCAATTGGTAGGAAAACAGGGTAGGGAATTTTCCTACAGACTTTTTGGGGGATTTTCCCAGGGTCTCTGGTCCGCGGGATTTAAAATTATGAGTTTGGTGGTCTCTGAGGTCCTATAAAGGTTGGCGACCCCTGTTCTAGAATAGAGATCAGTGTTTCTCAACCTTAGTC
This sequence comes from Hydrophis major, assembly GCA_033807585.1. Lineage (NCBI taxonomy): Eukaryota > Metazoa > Chordata > Lepidosauria > Squamata > Elapidae > Hydrophis > Hydrophis major. Next base: position 98,547,722 of record CM066331.1, read on the forward strand.
ACTTTGAGATATGTGGAGTTCAACTCCCAGAATTTCCCAGCCAGCAGGATGTTAGCTGTATGATAAAAAGAGAGAATGGGGAAAAAAGGAATAGACAGATAGTTGTGTTATTACACAGTACATTATTTATATTTCTTTGCCGTTGCTTTGAAAGAAATCCTTCTGGCTTTCTGAGATTAATAACTTTTGGATGAAGAAGCTAGTAGTTGTGTAATTAATTACTGCTATTTTCTTTGAAATTAAATGTAATGGCTCTTTTGTTACTCTAACACATTTGAAAAATATTCTGATTGCTTGTTATGCTCCCTCTATTGTTCCCAATCCTGTATTGCAACTTGAAAAAAATAATCCTATTACTACAGAAAATAACTTCAGACTAATTCTTTTCACTTTCCAGATATCCAGTTTGATTAATAGAAGAATGATTACAAAGATAAATTTTACCTCCAATTTATAAACTCATCGTCTCAATAGGACAAAGAAACTTACAAAATGACAACCCATTTTTGGAATATATATTTCATCTACCTATATGTTAGTTAGTAAATCATCGTCAGGCCTTGTAGACAACTGAACTGCTGGTTAATTACTTGTCTGATGCTTTAAATGATACCTTTCTGCTGGTCTATTCAAAACTTTTTAATGATGAAACCATTGAAACAATTTTAGGCATACTTATAAATATCAGATATATTATTACCCTTTTACATCTTAATAGAAAAAAATATGAAATCTTATCAATAAGCAATGAACAATAGACATTTAGAATCCCAAACAGATCTCCGGAGCCTAATTTTTTTTAGTTCCATAATGCAAAGCTTATAGAAAAAGCAATGCTATTTTGCTTTTCATGGTTTTAAATTTAGTTTCCCTGTCTCAGTGTAGAGATTTCTCAGTCAGGTATTGTATATGACAGCAAAGTTTAAAAGATGGTATGTATGGCTAGATAACATGCTAATATACATCTATGTTTAAGATATAACAGGATCAATTTATCAATTGTTGAAGAAACTCGAGCATCATTCTTTTTTTTTTTTGAAACAAATTTTTATTAATTTTAAAGATAAAACAACACATCATTAACCATTAAATACATAAACACATAAAACCTCTTAACATTGTAAATCCTTACAAGTCAAACAAAACATTATTTTTATACAGCATAATTCCAATTTATCCCATCTCCATATGGACACACAAACATCTTTCAGCAAATTTCTCATTTTTTCTCTTTACTCCTATTCAATTTCATTTCTCTTCCATATTTATCCATTTTATAGTCATCATATTCTTTTCTTTCTGGCTTGTATAAATTATTCTCGTCTAACATTCCTCCAAGGTTTTATTGATTCTTTCCTTTTTTTTTTTTTATAAAAAACAAATTTTGTTAGTTTTACCATAAGCACAATACACAAACATACAAACACAAAACATAAACAAAACTAAAAGATCTTTTCTGAAGGTTGTCTGTTCCCGGGTTAAAACTCTTTACACAGACACAAATTCAAACATCATATTCAACCCATATCTCCTTCCAAATCTTATTATCATTTTCTTTTTTTTATATATATATATAAAAACCATTTTTATCAATTTTATAAAAACAATGCACAAAAAATCAAGGCATAGCAGCTTATAAATTCTTTTCTAAGAAAAAATAATAATAATAGACCAATAAGGCATAACATTTCCAGATTATAATATCAATATTTCATATAATATTAACTTCATATCTTGTCCCTACTTCTCTTTTCCATCCAAATTATTTATTAATTAAAATTTTATTGCCTTTTATCAATATACAAAATCCAAAAAAAAAAAAGCATATATATCCTTCCATATCTTATTACCATTTTCAACAACATTCGTTGTCTGTTCTATTTCCAATTATCCATTCATCTTTTTTTTCTTTTACTATACTTCTCCTGTACACCAATTGGAGTAACATCTATAACTCATTACCCTAACTTAGAAATACTACATATAGCAATCTTTCTTGGGATTCTGTTTAAAAAAATTCTAAAATTACATAATAAATTTTATATTCTAAATATACATATAAAAACACACTCTTATATACCCTCCAGAATCCCTCTTTTAATCTAAATTAAATTCACCCATTGTCTCTAAATAAACTTTTTTTCCTTAGGTCTTGCTTCCCCCCATTAAGGCTTCTCCTCCCCCCCTTTCTCTCTTGCTTATTCTTCTCCTTGCCCTTTCTACCCCTTTGCTTTTTCTCTTCGCTTTTCTTGCTCCTTTTCCTTTGCTTTCTAACCTTGCCTCCATCTTTTCGCTCATTTTTCTCTCTTTTGGTTGTTTTTATAATTCTTAAAATCCCCTTTTTCTTATCCTTTTTCTCCTCCTCTCCAGAAGGGACCCATTGTTCATCAAAGATGGCTTCTTCTTCCTCTTCTTCCTTGTCCCAGTCCTTCTGCTGCGTAATCAACTTTTCAAAGGAACATAACGCCATTTCTAAGAATTGAAACAAAGCGCCCAAAGTATCTTCTTTTTTATATTTTTGATATTCAATCTCTAGTTCATCCACAGACGATGCCATTATGAAAAGGGAAACTTTTTCCAAAACAACCACAAGAATTTTTAATCAAAGACAATCAAAAGCAATTAAAAAAAGAAAAAAAGTTCCAAAAGTTAATACTTTTCTTCCTTCTTCTCTTTCTCTTTCTGAATTAATTTTTAATCAAAGAGGTCCAATTACCATATATCTTCTTTTGGGATCCACAAAGACGTTCTAATCAATCTCCTCCTTTTTCAGCTTCTGCTCCAATTTTTTTTTTTTCTCCCTTCCCACTTGCAATGAGAATTTTAATAATCAAAAATCCATACCTCCAGCAGAGATTTTCCAATTTCTCACATTTTTCAATGTCCAAAAATCCCTTTGTCTCTTATCTTAGCTTTCAAAACAATCCACTTTCAATGTCTAATATATCCAAATATTTCTGCTTTTTCCGTGGGGTGGGAGAGTTAAAAAAAAAAAAAAATTCCCTTTAACAGCTTCTCCGCCGCTTTTCGCTCTTCTTAGGGATACAATGTATCCTCCAGCAACAAACAGCTCAATTCCAGGCAATTTAAAAGGTGTTACTTGACCCGGCTCAGACAGAACTTTCACTCTTCACACTTCCTCCAGCACAGTTCTTACCCGGTTGCTGGCTTCTTCGTGGCGGCCATTGCTGACCGCCGCTCCACCGCCTTGGGAAAAAGGGGTTTTCCCGGAGAAAGGGGGGGTCTGCGATGCCCCCACCTCCCTTTCCGACTCCCCTCTATCTTCAGCTGTCCCTACAGGGCAGCCATATCCCCCTGACCCATCTGGATCGGGGGTACCTCGACGGCTAGCACAGCAGGAATCGCGAGCTGTCGCGAATTCCTGCTGCCCCGAAGCCACGCAAACCGGAAGTTCCCGAGCATCATTCTTGATTAATGTTATAAAATTGATAGTAGTACCAATAAAGGAGAATATTTGTAGCTCAGGATTGAAATGAAGGGGTCCTTGGTGTTCTTTGAGTTTGGTTGTCTCCTTGCAGATGTTTTATTACCAAAATTAGGTAACATCTTCAGAGCTAGTTAATATCACTACATTGCCCTCATTGATAGTAGTATGAAGTTAGGAGAGATTAGATTATAAAATTTAGCTTTCTCCTCTACCTATCACAAATCTCATATAAATCTTTCTTCAACATGCTTCTAGATACAATACTCAGATTGCCATGCTGGGACATTAGCAATAGTCACCATCATGACTTTTTTGGCCCCTCTCCTTATTGATGTGCCTATATGGTGTAGTTTTTTTTCTGTCTACTTCCTTAGCAGACTTTTGGGAGGGTTAAGAAAAAAGGTAGAACAAGGAATAGAAAAATGTAACTTAGAAATGATATTTGTATAGTACATAACCTAATTCTAACCACCCATAGTATTATATATACTGTTTTTTCCCCGTTTAAATAACTTCGACCATCTTAAGTGTTGCTTCCAGAAATCTTGCTAAGAATTTCTTAAACTCATCGATTCAAAGTTTTATGACCTCAGCTTTTCAACTTTCTCCACTCATCCATCTGGAATTCTCATATCCTTCTGCCAAGTTAGTGAATCATTTCTTTGCTCTGAGCTTACATTGCAGTCATTTATATGCAAAGTGACCTCTATGAAGAAGTATGCTATAGAAATATTTAATCAGCTTACTAAAGAAAAGCTCCTTTGCTAGTTGGTGGTTGCAGGTTGCTCTTTGAGGAGTTGCCCAGATCAACTAATAAGGAGTCAAACCAGGTTTCATATATGTCCTGGGACATGATGCTTCTCATCTGTATCCAATTCATAGACTTGAAATGAGACACATACCTCAAGTTATCCATAGTACCAGAAGCCAGGAAAGAAGACAATGGATACTCGGATAGAGATAAATACTGTATTTATCCATTCTTTTTTCCTTTATATTTGTTCTGTCCTCAATTAACATACTCGAGATCCCCGCGCTTTGATTGGCCAAAGCGCGGGGCTCTCCGATTGGTCAGGCGAGCCGCGCCGATTGGCTCACTGAGAACCTCCCGTGATTGGTCCATTCGAATCGCGGGAGATTCAAAGCGGTGCCATTGGCCGCGGCCGCTGCGGCGAAAGGAATAAAAGCCGTGGGCTTTTTTCCTTTCGCCAGTTCGGTTCCAACTTACAATAAAAGAGCTTGCATTGAAGTCACCGACTCCTGGCATCATTTCGCGGACACAACACTGGCGACGAAGGTGGGATCCAGACCCTGAACCAAACCACGTGTCCGACGGAAGCCAGACGAACCACCGAGATGGCGAAAATCGCACCGCCCGTCCCCTTCAACCCCGTCACCGAGGACTGGGAATCGTTCTCCGACCGATTCCGCATGTACCTCGAGTGCACCGGCATGAAGGACGCCTCCGGCCCAATGAAACGCGCCGTCTTCCTGACCCACTGCGGGACCGAGGTCTTCAAGATGGCCAAAGCGCTGGCCAAGCCCGCCGATGCGACCGCGATGGACTGGGACGTCCTCGAACCCATTCTTCGGCGGCACTACGCTCCAGAGGTACCTATCCTGATCTGGCGCAACGAGTTCTACCGGCGGGACAAGAGGTCAGGTGAGAGCTTCAGCGACTTCGTCGCCGAGCTGCGGCACCTAGGGGGGCTCTGCGAATTCGATAACCTAAACAACGCTCTGAGAGACCGAATCGTGCTTGGTTTGTGGGACCCCGCCCTCCAGAGCCGGCTGATGGCTAAGGACGACATCAGCCTAGCAGACACCCTCACCGCAGCTGCAGCCGCTGAAGCAATCTGAACTTCCGCCGACAGCATGCGCAGACCGAACACGGGGGACCGCAGCGGAAACAACAACCCGGTGAAGTCGACCGAGCCCAAAACCGAGACGACCACCCACCAGGGCGACTTCCACTCGGCATCCGGCACATCCGATGACGAGGAGGACATCCATCGACTCCAGACAGGGCGCGACCCACGGAACCGGCGAGGTCGTAAGTCGAGGACCAACTGTGCCGGCTGCGGCGGCGACCACCCCAGGTCGGAATGCCGGTTTTTCGAATCAATCTGCCGGCATTGTGACAAAAAGGGACACATCGCCCGTGTCTGCCGCCTGAAGAAAAACCGCAGTCCGGCACGATGGGACCAGAGCGACCGGAGGAGGGAAAGCACACCACCCCGGACCAGAGATCGCCCCTCGGACAGCCGATGGGACCGGAACGGACGATCCTCGCGAGGCGGCGACAACCGGCGGAGAAAGGAGACCCACCAGACGGTCACCATCGGCCACACCATCACCAACGACGCCTGGAAGATCCACGTCGAGGTATGCATCGAGGGCCAGCCATGCAAAATGGAGGTGGACTCCGGGTCCTACCTCTCCATGATTGCATGGCACGAGATAAAGCGGTTGGTGCCGACCCTCCAAAGGAGGAACGTAGACAGCCAGAGACTCATTGTAAAGGACTACCAGGGAAACCGCATCCCGGTAGTCGGCACCAAAAGCTTTAACATCACTTATAAGGGGCGCACCGAACGACTCCCCCTAACGATCGTCGACCGTGACCGCCCAAGCCTACTGGGACTGCAATGGTTCGCCCCGCTCGACATCACCTTCACGGGAGTCGACCACGTCACTGACGACGGCTGGGAGCAGCAACTAGCCCGGGAGTTCCAAGAGGTCTTCGACGGAAACCTAGGCAAGTACCGAGGGCCCCTTATATCGTTCGACCTAGACCCTAACGTCCCCCCCAAATGCCTGAAACCAAGGCGGGTGCCATTCGCACTGAAACCCAAAATAGATGAGCAAATTGACAAGCTCGTCAAACAAGGGGTCCTGCAGCCCACAGACCACGCCCGGTGGGAGACCCCCATAGTCACCCCGATCAAGCCCGATGGGTCGGTGAGGATCTGTGGGGACTATAAGGCCACCCTAAATGGCGCGCTGCAACAAAGCGCCTACCCCGTCCCAGTAGTACAACACCTACTGCACTCACTGGGAGGGGGCAAGGTTTTCGCCAAGCTCGACCTCGCCCAGGCATACCAACAGTTGCCGGTCAACGAGCAAACGGCAGAAGCGCAGACCATTGTCACCCACCGGGGGGCATTCAAATGCAACCGACTCCAATTCGGAGTCAGCATGGCACCGGGCATATTCCAAAGCCTAATGGAGAGACTATTGCAAGGTATCAAGGGGGTGGTACCTTATTTCGACGACGTCCTAGTGTCGGCAGCCAACCAAGCCGAACTAGAAGGTCGACTAAGGGAGGTCCTAACTAAATTTAAAGAAACCGGACTAAAAGTAAAGAGGGAAAAATGCCAACTTTGCACGGAACGAGTGGAATTCCTGGGCTACCTCCTAGACCGGCACGGCATTCACCCCACAAGCAAAAAAATCAAGGCCATCAAAGAAGCCCCCACCCCCAAATCAAAGACTGAGCTACAGGCGTTCTTGGGGTTACTGAACTTTTACAATGTTTTCCTACCCCAAAAGGCGACGGCGGCGGAGCCCTTGCATAGACTCCTGGACAAGGCAGCGACCTGGACTTGGGGAAAACGGGAGCAAGCCGCCTTCCAAAGAACAAAGGACCTCCTCACCTCCGACGCCGTTCTCATACAATTCAATGAGACTCTACCTCTGGCCGTTACATGCGACGCATCACCCTTCGGCGTCGGCGCTGTCCTCAGCCATACCCTTCCCGACAGAAAAGAAGCGCCCATCGCGTTCTTTTCAAGGACCCTCACCAAACCGGAGCGGAACTATAGCCAACTGGACAAAGAGGCTCTGGCTATAGTCGCCGCCATAAAACGGTTCCACGAATACCTCTACGGCCGGACTTTCACTGTCGTAACGGATCACAAGCCGCTGCTGGGAATCCTTGCAGGAAACCGGGCCACCCCGAACATTCTGTCTCCCCGAATGACAAGGTGGTCCGAGTTCCTGGCAGCCTACAACTACGAACTCATACACAGACCGGGTAAGACGATCTCCCATGCAGACGCCTTAAGCCGCTTGCCGTTACCGGAACCCGACACCGACCCAGCGCCCACGACGACCACCCTCAGTATAGAGACTCTACCCAATCTGCCCATAACCGCGTCAGACATTGCCTGAGAGACTAATAAAGACAAACGTCTGGTGCGGGTGTTGCATTGGGTGGAGAAAGGATGGCCGGAAAGGGACAACGACGAGTCCGTCAAAACATTCCGGAACCGCCAAACGGAACTCTCTTTGTTAAAAGGGTGCATACTATGGGGGGACAGGGTGGTCATTCCGGAAAAGCTACAGGGGAAGGTTTTGGAACTACTACACGAGGGGCACCCTAGCATCATGAGGACTAAAGCCCTGGCCAGAAGTTACGCTTGGTGGCCAGGGATGGACAAACAAATAGAGGCCTGGGTAGCTAGGTGCCAACGATGCCAGGAAACTAGGCCCAGCCCACCCACAGCACCCATCCTAGAGTGGGAAACCCCAAGGGGACCTTGGTCTAGAATCCATATAGACTTCGCCGGGCCCACAAAAGGACACACCTTCCTCATAACAGTTGACGCTTACTCCAACTGGCTGGAGGTAAGCAACATGAAGACGACAACCACGGAGGCCGTGATCAAGGAACTCTGCAAACTCTTTGCAACACACGGCCTCCCAGACGTCGTCGTCTCCGACAACGGGCCCCAGTTCACCTCACTGGAATTACCCAGGGGACCGACGCCAAAAAAGAATAAACCAGCAGTACTCACCGGAAAGCAGCCATCGCGACCCCTCGCCAGGAAGGAACAGCCAAGCCAGCTCGACCGACCCGGAAAGACCGAGCGGGAGCGGCGAAACCCGCAGCTCAACCAACCCGGAAGGCCCAGGAGGGAGCTACGGAGAAAGAACCGGCCCGATCGACCAGCCGGTTCCCACAACAGCAGCAGGAGCAGCGGCGACCCCGACCAAACCGGCCGGGATCCAGCCTACAACTGAGTTGCGCAGGTCAAGTAGGACTAGACGGAGCCCCGCCTACCTACGCGACTACGCAACGTAAGGACTGAACCAAGAGGGGAGGGGTGTTCTGTCCTCAATTAACATACTCGAGATCCCCGCGCTTTGATTGGCCAAAGCGCGGGGCTCTCCGATTGGTCAGGCGAGCCGCGCCGATTGGCTCGCTGAGAACCTCCCGCGATTGGTCCATTCGAATCGCGGGAGATTCAAAGCGGTGCCATTGGCCGCCGCGGCCGCGGCGAAAGGAATAAAAGCCGCGGGCTTTTTTCCTTTCACCAGTTCGGTTCCAACTTACAATAAAAGAGCTTGCATTGAAGTCACCGACTCCTGGCATCATTTCACAGACACAACAATATTGACTTGTGAAGAATATGCTAAAATCTAGTGCTGGCCCAGGTCACTTAGCACCATAGCCTGCTAAAAACTTGAATCCAAGGTGATACCTCCTGATCTAGCAATCTGTAACTCATCTGCACAATCTTGAGTCTCAGGGCCACTGAAAACCTTACCCTCCAGAAGTCACAACTAAATTCTAATGTGATATAAGAATACAATTGTTGAATACAAGCACATTTCCTTTTGTTCTGTTCAGTCCCTCCCCTTTGTCCTGGCCTTCTCTACTTTTTAAATAATGTCCCCTGGCATATTACCCCAAAGCCAAGCATAGTTGTCATACTGGAAAATGTTACATTCTCCTGCTTTATTGGGTCTCTTGCCAAGAGTGTGAGCAGTATCTTGTTGATAAGGAAAAGCAGTGAGGTCTCCCCTGACTCCTGGAGACATCATGGAGTTGAGTTGACCATGAGGTTTTCTTGACAGTCAAATAGAAGAGGATTGCTATTGACAAGAGTAAGATAGGTGATGTCAGCCTCCAAGAATCCTTCTTCTGCTTGTCTTTCTGGCTGCCATAGAAAATGGGGGGGGGGGGAGGAGGAGGGAAGATTAATTGGGCTTCATAGGGAAAGAGTGCTGGAGTTTGGAGATGGTGAAATGTAAAAGTTGGGATGTTGTCTTGACTATCCTCACTTGCTTACTGTGCAGATGTAGCCTCTTATCTATTCAGGCCAAGGTCAACCACTTTATATATATATAAAATTTTATTTGATTTGTCAATTGCTTACAAGATAATAGGTATAAGTAAAAACATAGTATGAATACATGGATACATATAAGAAAAATAAAAGAAACAATAGGACAGGGAGCGTAGGCACATTGGTGCGCTTATGCACACCCCCTACAGAAGTCTACCAACATTTTGCTTTGTAATGAATACCACAACCTATATCAATTCTTGTGTTGATGTGCCTCCCCAGAATCTATTGTTCTGGTTTGGGTTGTTGTTGTTGCTTCTACTCTTTCTTCGTGCTGTACTAAGATTCTCAGACATGGTCCCTGATTGAGTCTACATGTCCAGATTGGATCTATTATCGTGTGTTCAAAATCCTGTCCCTTTTTATGTGCAAAATGCATGTTAAAAAGAGGCAGGGTTTCAGTTGCATGGTTGTGGATTCAATTTTAGTTTTTTTGACACACACACCATAGAAACTCCTGGTTGGTGTTACTGAGGGCGAGCAAAACTAATTCAGAAGGAAGAAAAACTCTTTTAGCACAGCAATATCTTAAAGACTGAACTGATGATTCTGCTAGAGTTGACCACCAGATGGTGGTCCAAGGCTCCTTAGCTTAAAAGTGTCCCCTAAAATGGTTCCCCAAATCAGATCTGCATGTAACTTTCTTTTCTTTGTTTTTCCTTTCTTCCTCTTTTCTTCCCATAAGTTCTTTGAAGAAATGATCGTGTTGCGACAGGCTGTTGCTCTGTAGCATAGTAACCCTTTAAAAGATGCACACTTCTTTCATGAAGTAAGACTGGAAAGTATATGTACAAGCTTGTACAGTTAAGAAAGACTCCTCTTTGTGCAATTTAATTAGCTTCATGAATCAAATTGATTTCCTAATGTCTAAAGTATGGGCTGACTCACAGTCATTGGGCAAAACAAGGTTAAGTCACAGCATTTAAAATATAGTCTCCTGTGATAAAGTGTGTGTTAAGGCAAACATTTTAAGACTAGTTAGCACATTAGTTCTCTGGGGATAAAAAAGAGTAAGTGTGAAGCTATGAAAGTTCCTTTCCTGCCACTAAGGAGTGCCTAATTTCTTTCATCCAACAAGGAAGAACATTAGAGTAAACTGAACTCCAGAATCTTAGAATGAATAAAGGAAACAAACAAAAAGATTCTGGGTAAGTCTTTGCAATTTTTATGATGCTATCAGAATTCTTTTTTTGTAAATACTTAACATTATTATAACATAAATATTAACATATTATTAACATAAATATTTTGTAAATATTTAACATTATTTACCACTTCCCATTAATAGAAAAAATATTGCTTTGAAAATGTAGATCCGCTGTTTGATCAAGGTTTTTTTTGTGTATGAGAATTAGTAATAATTTGAGAAGAGTGCAAAAGAAAACAGAAGATACTAAGATTGTGTGAAGGAAAGTAAAAAACCCTAGCTTGGAAGAATAAGATAGATGGATAGATAGATAGATAAATTGATAGATAGATAGATAGATAGATAGATAGATAGATAGATAGATAGATAGATAACCTTTATTGTCATTTTTAGTTGAACAAAAGTACTGTATATGCAGTAAACTTCTCACTATTAGGTTCAAATTCATCATTGCTTTATGTTGATTATGGACATTATTTTATGAATGTAAGCTATTCTGATAAATTACTTTTAAATATTTAGCATAACATTTACATACTCTTCTTTGGAGTTGGGTGGGAAAATTGTTGAGTCTGTTATTTTAAACTGGAAGATGTTCAACTATTTCCATTGTAGTATTTGTATTACAAGAAAAAATAAGAAGTATTTTAGTTTGTTAGTCTGCCAGTTTTGAGTTCATACAATATTTTTCTATTGTTAGCTACCCATAGTGACAGTTGCATGCATTCACATCTTTCATGTGACTGAATACTTCTTTTGATTTCTTTTATAAAAGCACCACGTGGTGGCCAATAATTCTTTTGTTCAGATTACTTCTTCTTACATTAAAATCTGTTGGGAAGAGCTTAGAAAGAAAAGGCACTGCATATGAAAGAAACAGCAGAAGTTTCCCTTTGTATGCTTCATTGGGAAAAATGCAGCACTAATGAACTTAATAAAGAAAATCTCTGATTTTCCTTCATTGCTATTGTCTTCTACTGTTGTGCATTATTAGAACCTAAGATTATTGTTAGCTAACTCAAACAGGGATGCATCCTTACAAAGGATACGCCTTCTTCAATCATGAGCTCTCCAGACATGGGGATTACAAATCCCAGGATATCCGGAGAATAATAATTTGGGACCAATTGGAATATATGGCGCTAAATAGTTAAAGAAAAGCTTTTTATTCATTTCAAGAATAGACCACCAGCTGATGGTTTAGATTCATCTAAGCTTTATGGCATACATGCTGATGCCCCCATGAATACAAAAAAAGGTCAATTTGCATCTAAAACTATAATGAAAATGAAAGCACTGAACCTTTACCTGTGCGGTTAGTTGAAGGAAGCCAGAGGATGGTGGAAAAAGACTCTACTTCCACTTCCCCATCCCTAATCCATATTTTCTAAAAGACCACCAAAATAAAGTTGCAAAACTCAATTCTAGGAAAAGTTGTGAAATTGTTTATGATTCACTTAGAATCCTTAGGAGTATTCTTAGCTCTTAAATCTCTACCATTGGCTTCTGCAGGACTCAGAAACATTGCAGTTTTGGTCAATAATTTTGTCATATGCCCTTTCATAATTCTTTCAGCGTAAGATTTCTGCTAAACATTATAGCCTAAGAAACAGCCTAGCATCTTTTTCAACACTGATACCCCAATTAAATATATTCTTCTTGTGCACAGATCTTTGCCTTAGAAACCCATCCCACTCATAGTTTAATTTCTTATGAAATAATGCTTTTCAGAAGAAAGCATGAAATTGCCTTGCTACCAGGAATATTAATAAGAAAGGCTATTGTGAAATTTCTTATTTCTTTTTAATATACAGCTGACAAACCATACTCAGCGAGTAGTCCTTAATGATACTACATCTACATGGAGGGAAGTAAGTAGTGGGGTACCACAAAATTCCATCTTAGGCCCAGTATTCTTCAATATCTTCATAAATGACTTAGATCAGGGAATAGGAGGGGAACATATCAAATTTGCAGATGATGCTAAGATGGCAGGAAGAGCCAGCATCCCAGATGATAGGCTCAAGATCCAGGTGGATTTTGAAAAACTTGAACATTGGGCCCTAAATAACAAAATGAAATTCAATGTAGAGAAAAATAAAGTCTTACACTTAGGCAAGAAAAACCAAAAGTACACATATAGATTGGGAAAAACCAGGAATGAGAGGGATCTTAGAGTCTTAGTGGACAACCAATTAAATATGAGCCAACAGTGTGCCGTGGCAGCCAAAAAAGCCAATGCAATTCTAAGTTGTATTGACACTAATCCACTCTATAAAGCCGTAGTAAGACCACACCTAGAATACTTCATCCAGCTTCAGTCATCATATTATAAAAAAGATGTTGAGACTCTAGAAAGAGTGCAGAGAAGAGCAATAAAGATAATTAGGGGACTGAAGGCTAAAACATATGGCGAACGGTTACAGGAACTGGGCATGGCTAGTCTAGTGAAGAGAAGGACCAGCGGAGACATGAAAGCAGTGTTCCAATACTTGAGGAGATGTCACAGGGGTGGGGGGATCAACCTATTTTCCAAAGCACCTGAAGGACAGATAAAGAATAATGAATGGAAACTGATCAAGGAAAGATTCAGTCTAAAAATAAGGAGAAATGTTCTAACAATGAGAGCAATCAACCAATGAAACAGCTTGCCTTCAGAAATTGTGGGAGCTTCATCACTGGAAGCTTTCAAGAAGAGATTGGACTGTCAACTGTCAGAAATGGTGTAGGGTCTCCTGCTTGGGCTGGGGGTTGGGCTAGAATGACCTACAAGGTCCCTTCCAGCTCTTTTACTCTATTCTGTTCTGTTTCTGAAATGCCAATGCATTTTAAGATGTAGCTGCTGTAACTGATAGTGTTTTGATAGTTGCCAAAAGTATCTTCTTTTTCTAAGTTCCCAAGCAATTTTCATGGTCAGCCCAGGCTGTCTATTTGATAGCGTTGTTCGTTTGTGATACAAACAAGTTTATGTTATTCAGACCTTTACACCCGTGCTTAGGAACATCTTCTATTTAGATGCTTGCCATTTTTGAGCATATGATACCTTTATATTGATAATGTACAATATACCTCAGACATATTTCTTTGTGCATATAAATCCCTATGAAGTGTCTAGGCCAGATAATCCAACACATTTTTGGATTACATGAAGACCTGTGATTTTAAAATATGAGAGAAGATCCAAACCCATTTCAGGAAACAGATTCAGATTGGGTATCCCTCCCATGCTTTCAAAAGTATGCAGATCAAAAATGCACAAATGCTTTTTTAATGGGTGATTTGGTGTCCTGGAGATTTCAAGATTTTCGGTTATGGATATTGGTGGGGAACTAATGGTGTGGAATACTCATGAGGTCCAACATAAGTGACTTGTAACCCATCTTTCTTCTTATAATGCTATTACCCTCCCCTTCCAAATTGTCCTGATCCAACATCTTTCTTCACTAATAGGCTCACACTCTTGATGGGCTACCACATCATTATTTGATAGGTTATTTGAACTGTGGTTGAGTCAATACAGGATGCATACGAATCTGTTCCCCCAACATAATTGGGCTCTCAAAAGCCCATCAAAACAACGATGCGTGTTTCAGAATATCAATTGGAAGATTTGGGCAAATTGAATTCTGAAAACACAGAAGTGGAGAATGGAACTATTACACATGTGCTTTCTTGTCTACTGTTCATTTGTTTAGAAACAATTGCCAGCCAAAAATTTGAGATTTTGTTTTTAGGCAAGGAATATTCAAAGAAAATGAATATCTGCTCTTCCACTTAAGTAAGCTGAGGATAGGCAGGTAACTAGGGACTGAAATACAACAGAAATCCCATTTCTCTGATGAGGATGAAGGCAAGCAGGCATGCTGGTCTCCAAGCTTTTGGTTGCGTTTGAAGCAATGTGATTTGTAAAGATATAAACTGTTTCTGTCGAGCAAATCAATGTCAATTTTGATGCTTAAGGGTTGCAGACTTCTTATGCATGCTCAGAGTCCAGGACAAAGTCTGGGAGAGTCCCAGAAGTGTAATTATGCTCAATGTCTCTGTACTGTCAATCCACAATTATAACTGCCCCACTATAAACACAACATTCATCTTATCAAATGACAACATTTCTTCCTTTTCAATATTTTTGAAATGTTTAAAATATTTACTAATGTCCATTTCATTTTCTATTAACTATATTCAAAGCTTCTAATAGCAGAAGCAAAATTACCATCACAAAGTCAGTAAAATCTCATAACTGAAATCTGTCTAAATGAGACATAGAGATGGTCTCAATTCCAAGGTGTCCTTCACGTATGACCATAATGGAGTCTACTGAAAATGGTTGTAAGTTGTGACACAGAGTGGGTCACCCATGTGGCCAATCCAATTTTATGACTTTTTTGCAGCAATTATTAAGTGAATGCTACAGTTATTAAGTGAACTCATTATTCCCTATAGAACATTCGCCTCCCCCCAAAAGAACTAGAAATAAATGCTGGTTTTCAACAAAAGCATTTAAATCATGGTGACATGACTGCAGGACACTGCAAACAGGCATAAATATGGGCCAGTAGACAGGCACCCAAAATGCAGTCTCATGACTATGTGGGGCAGCTGTTGGAACTTTATAACCAGGTTGTAAGTACTTTTTGAGTGGGGTCTGCCATAACTTCAAATGGTTGCTAAGCAACCATATTGGCCATTGAGGATTACCTTTATATTAGAATCTTGCTGAGAATTCAGATATGGTACTTAGGCTTAGTCACCCAAAAAACCCCTGTGATATGGCCAATCATTCACTCACGGTCCCAAAAATCTCCCTCTGTTATTGTTCAATTCAGATAACCTTAACACAACCCCTGAAAAAATGTGGCATTTTTGTACAGTTGAGCTTTCAAAGGAATCTTGCTATTCTGCTACTTCCTTTCAAAGAGGTAGAATGATTTACAAGCACTCACCGGTTTTCCACTGTTGATCAACCAAGAAATAAGATGTTGGATTGGTTAACACTCCGTCCTGGATTTGAGGACACAAAATGCATACAAAAAGGTGAATCCTACTCATTTTGATAATGGTTCTAACTTTATTACGTCAAATATATAAGTGAGCTTCCTAGACTATTAGTTATATTCACATGATGAAAAAAACACAATTTTCTATACAATCTGCATTTAGAAACCGAGTAAGGAAATGCTGGTTTCTCGGTGAACTTCAGAATAGTATGATACTCAAATAATATTATGTATGTAGGAAGAACTTGTGAAGTGTTACTTTGGTTGATGACTCTGAGTTATAGGAGATCCTTTCTTTCATTATAGCTTGAAAGCTTTAAAAAGTAAATAATTTAGACTCTCTGCTTCATTATCTAGCTGTTCAGCTGTTATCCTCTTCCAACTTTTCTGATGCTGGTGTCTCCTACAACAGCACATTGATGATTGTAGTCTAATAAACCTGGAGGTGTAAAATTAGGGATGGCAGCCCTGCATATCTTTTTATGAATCAATAGTTATCTGATTTTTCCATCTACCTCCATATAAAAATATTTCTTCCTTTTATTGGGGATTTCCTAACCTAACCATCTATTGGAAAGCCACTTGCCCAGAATGGTATAGAGCAGGGGTCTCCAACTTTGGCAACTTTAAGCCTGGCGGACTTCAACTCTCAGAATTTGCTGGGAGTTGAAGTCCGCCAGGCTTAAAGTTGCCAAGGTTGGAGACCCCTGGTATAGAGTCTCCAGCCTGAGCAGGGGGTTGGACTTCCAAGGTCCCTTCCAACCCTATTATTCTACAATGTATCTGGGAGAAACAAATAAAAAAGTTATCTGCAGAAAACAAAGGGCAAGTTCTAGGTTTTACATAACTGAGCATCTGTACAAACAGTGACATTTGAGAAATTGCTGGTCTTTAAGGAAATTGATTACATGCAAAGAGTTTTCCAAATTACCTGAAATTCTGCATAGACGCCCTACTTGAGACAGGGAACAAGCATGACATACATCTAAATTTATCAAATGACAGCAGCACCCATTACAACAAAGATCCATTCCATGTCTCTATTGCTACTGTTAAAAGACCACGGGCAGGAAAAATTAGATTCCCAGCCTGATGCCCACTAAATATGCAGAATCACTCTGTGGATTATCTCCAAACAATGACAGCATTGCCCAGGAATAATTGACTCATATTGCAGCCCAACCCAATTTATTTGAAGGGGACCAGGTTGAGGGGAGCAGGATTAAAAGTAAGAAAAGAAATGTGAGGATAGAGTTGAGGATACTCCCTTAATCATTAAGCTGCCTATCAAATAAATGTAGCCTTAAATGACTGGCTACTTAAACCAACTTCATTTTTCGGTCTTTGTTTTTAGATGAAATTATTTCCTTCTTTTTGTATTACGTGTTCTTGCCCACCATGGGCACAACACTGTTGTGTTCGGGCCACTCGCTTGCTTGTCTGCCCATTACAGCAAACCTACCATCTCCCTCCCCTTTTGTTGGGAAGCCTCGTTACCTTTCCTCAGCCTTCCCTACTGATTCCCAGCCCAAAAGACCCTCTCCCCACCTTTCTGCTTTCACTAGAAGAGCTTCCCTTTCCTCCTTCCCAGATCACACCACCTGACACCTAAATGGTAAATTCTGGAAATCTGAAGAGAAGCCAGCTGAGCTCACCGTGAAGTGGCGGGATCTGCTTGCGCTTCGAGCCTGTTTCCTCCACGCTACCTCTTTGCAATTCGTCTCAGCAAAGCTGCATGCTTCTCAGCACGCAGTCTTGACAAACTAGTAAGGAAGCTAATTTTAGGTTACTTCATCACAGGGCCGTGAAAAGATAAGGTGTCCTTTCCAAACCAGTAGGGTTGGCACTGCTGTTTTTCAGAAGACCTGGGGCCCCACCTTGCTTTGCCATTGGGCGGCACTTGGTAGTTCGTAGGAATGCACCTACACTAGCATACAGTACTCGTCATCTGCTCTAGAGGGAAATGGTCAGGAAATAAGGGAACTTCTTTGGTCCTTATAGAGAGGCTTCATGCCCAGTTTTAATATTCTTACTTTCATAATTAGATGGCCATAGTTTGATCCTCCATGTCCTCAAGTATGGTCAAAGATTCAAGATGGAGAGACCATGATGATGGAATTGTGACCAGCATATTGTCTCATTTGATCAACCCCCCCAGATGGTTCTGATATGGTCTTATATGCACTACAGGAAGTCCTTGACTTACAATCATTAGTGACCATTCAAAGTTACAACGGCACTGAAAAAAGTGACTTCACTCTGTTTTTCACACTGGCAGCATCCCTGTGATCACATGATCAAAATCTGGACACTTGGCAACTGGGTCAATTGCCGTATCTCGGGTCATACGATCCCCTTTTGTGACCTTCTGATAAGCAATGTGAACAGGGAAGCCAGATTCACTTGTAACCATTAGTAACCATGTTACTAACTCAGCAACTATTGTGATTCACTTAATGACTGTGGCAAGAAAGTCCATAAAATGGGGCAAAACTCACTTAGCAACTGCCTTGCTTAACAACATAAATTTTGGTTGTAAGTTGAGGACTACCTGCATAAACCAGGCCTGTGCTCTTATAGGATGCATACTGTACTTATTTGTCAAATTTCCAAATTGTCCAAATCAGTTTGAGTGGTTTCACAAGATTAAAAAGACAACAATATGAATAAAACAAAAGATTATATAATAGTATGACAAGGATAGGAAGGAAACAAAAAACAAACAAACCAGAAACTATCCTTGCAACACTCCATCTAAAAGCAACATGCCCAAACAACCTCAGCTAAATCTTGAGGAGAGAACAAACTTTCTGAAGGTAGGCAAGAGGGTAGGGGAAGAATCTGGATCCAGGGACCAATGCAGTAACAATAGCACCTCTATGACCAAAATAAGCAAACAACAGCAACACATGCATATACATCAGGCATGGGGGAAAATCTATCTAAAATCTTTACAACTCCAAAATGATTTATTTAGAAATATATGCATTGCATATACATTTGCTTATAAAAATCATGTTTAGCACCTTGCATTCAAAAATATAGTTATTTTTATAATAATTATAGGCTTTTCAGCACGAGGCAGCAATAGGCAACTTCACCTGGCTTTCAAAGTTAAGCAAAATTGGACTTGATTGGTATTTAGATGACAGACCTCTAGGGCAGGTTTCTCAACCTTAGCAACTTTTAAGATGTGTGGACTTCAACTCCCAGAATTCCTCAGCCATGGAATTCTGGGAGTTGCAGTTCACACCTCTTATAGTTGATAAGGTTGAGGGACACTGCTCTAAGGTAGGGGTAGCAAACTTGTGTCGTCACGGCGTCATTACGTGACGTATCGTGACTCCCCCCCCATTTGCTAAACCGGGCATGAGCGGGGCCAACATGTGATGCATCAGGCCCAGAGGCTGCAAGTTTAACAGCCCTGCTCTGGGGAATTCCATGACTGTGGGCCAGTCTGGTAAGGTGAAAAATATCGCTGAAGAAATCAGGAATAAATCGTTTTTGTGTACTGCTGCTTGTGTTGCTGTAATTCCCAGGAACCAAACTCAAATTGAGGTTTTTCTGACACATTTTCTGACACGGAGGAAATAAATCTCTATGGAAATTCTCAGTCATATACACTTATCCATAGACATTTATCTACTTCCTCCATGTCAGAAAATGTGTCAGAAAAAGTTCAATGGTCATAAGTGTGAAAAACCATCATAAGTTACTTTTTTCAGTACAGCTGTAACTTCGAACAATCACGAAGTAAACTATTATCTGAGGGAATGTCTCTTGCCGGTCATATCTACCTGACCCACTAGAGCGGGGAGGCAGGGAATGTTGCAGGTCCCCTCCCTAAGGGAGATACACCTGGTGGGACCCAGAAAGGCCTCCTCCATGGTGGCTCCCTCTCTCTGGAACATCATCCCCCCCCCCCCCGAGATTAGAATGGCCCCTCACTAATACTCTTCCGGAAGGCACCAAACACCTGGTGCTGCCAGCGGGCTTGGGGAACCCAGAGCGAGATGCAGCCCATCAAATGGTTCGTGTGATCTGCTGTCATCGGAGTGGGGGGGTTGGAGTTGGGGGTGATTTTTTATTTTTTTTTCCAGATTTTGTTCTATTGTACTTTATTAATTTGTTTTTTTTGTGTGTTAGTTTTTTTTTTTTTATTTTAAATATGCTTTTATATTCTGTAAGCTGCCTCAAGTCACCATGGACGAATAGGTGGCAATATAAATTCAATAAATAAATAAACAATAAATAAATATTGTATAATAAAGTTTATTTTTAAAAATAAATAAATATTGTAAGTCGAGGATTACCTGTATACCTCTATCAATTTTCACATTAAAACTCAGAGTTTATGTTTCTGAAGTATGATTTTGAGCATTAAATCTGAAAATAAAATTTGAAAGGAAATGGCAAGCAATTTTGTCGGTTACAAAGAATGTTATCACAATGTATTGGTCCTTAAGGGGAAAAAATTGTGTTCACATCTCCCCTTAGTGATGGAATCTCACTGGGTTACTTAGTAAGTTGCTTCCTTGCAGCCCTACCTATTTCACAGTGTTGCTATGCTAAAAATACAGGAAGGGAAGCTATGTTCACTGCCATGAACCTCTGGACAGAAACATACTCTGAATTATATGAAATAATTGAAATATGCCAATGATAATGCCTAAAAAAATAAGGCTGCGGCTGAAACTTTGACTTCATGGTGTAAGAAACCATGATGAACAGAATAATACTGTAGATACTTCCTTCTGTGAATATACTGCAACCCTTTATGAAGGAATATTTTCAGCAAGGATCACAGAGGTTGCCAAAGAGGTTTAACATGGAGACAAAAATGGTTCTTGAGGTGATAGCGGAAGTTAACTATCTAGCTGTTTACAGATTAGGCTACTGCTGCAATAAAATCAACCCTTAAATATGTTCCATCAGTTACAGAATTAAAAACAATAACAGTGAGTATTAAAACAAACTCTTATAAAAACATAGGTGGAAGGCAGGTTAGATCATTCTTCTAACAGAACACTTGCTGCACATATCAATTGCTCATATGAGAACAACAGAAGGGAGAGGAAATTTCTATCAGAATAACAGAGTTGGAAGGGTCCTTGGAGGTCTTCTAGACCAACCCCCTGCACTAGCAGGAGACCCTATATTATTCTTGTCCAATCTCTTCTTAAAAACCTCCAGTGATGGAGTATCTAAAACTTCTGAAGGCAACCTGTTCCACTGGTTAATTGTTCTCACTATCCAGAAATTTCTCCTTAGTTGTAGGTTGCTTCTCTCTTTGATTAGTTTCCATCCATTGCTTCTTGTCTTGCCTTCTGGTGTTTTGGAAAAAAGATTTTTTGTGGCAGCCTCTCAAATATTGGAACACTGCTCTCCTGTCATCCCTAGTTCTTCTTTTCCCTAGACTAGCTATACCTAATTCCTGCAACTGTTCTTTACATGTTTTTAGCCCCCACTCTCCTAATCATCTTTTTTGCTCTTCTCTGCAGTTTCCAGACTCTCAATGCCTTTTTTTATAGTGCGGTGATCAAAATTGGATGCAGGATTCCAAGTGTGGTTTTACCAACACCTCATAACGCAGTACTAACACTTTTATCCCTCTGTTAATGCAGCCTAAAACACTGGCTTTTTTGGCAACTGCAGTATATTGCTGGCTCTTATTTAAGTGATTGTCCACTCGGACTCCAAGATCCCTCCCGCAGTTACTACTACTGAGCCAAGTTTCACCTAATCTGTACCTGTACATTTTCTTGCATATATGTAAAACTTTATTTTTTTTTCTCATTATATAGGGCCCAGTATCAAGAGTATTCAACTCTGGCAAGATCCATCTGAATCTTGAGCCTATATTCTGGAGTATTGGCTATTTCTGCCAGCTTGGTGTTATCTGCACACTTGATGAGTTCCCCTTCAATTCCCTTATCTGTTTATGAAGATATAGAATAGAATAGAATAGAATAGAATAGAATAGAGTAGAATAGAATAGAATAGAATAGAATAGAATAGAATAGAATAGAATAGAATAGAATAGAATAGAATACTTTATTGGCCAAGGTGATTGGACAGACAAGGAATTTGTCTTAGTGTAAATACTCAGTATACATAAAGAAAAGGTACATCCATTAAGAATCAAGAATCATAATGTACAACACTTAATGAGAGTCATAGGGTACAATCAACAATCAAATCATACTAGGAAACAGTCAATATAAATCGTAAGGATACAAGCAACAAAGTTACAGTCCTACAGTCACAAGTGGGAGGGGATGGGTGATAAAGAATGATGAGATTAACAGTAATAGTAGTGTACACTTTATAAATAGTTGGAAGTGTTGAAGGAATTATTTGTTTAGCAGAGTGATGGCTTTCGGGAAAAAAACTGTTCTTGTGTCGAGTTGTTCTGGTGTGCAGTGCTCCATAGAGTCGTTTTGAGGGAAGGAGTTGAAGCAGTTTTTGTTTGGGATGTGAGGGATCTGTAAATATTTTCACAGCCCTTTTTGACTCATGCAGTATACAGGTCCTCAATTGAAGAGTACTGGGCCTAAAACAGAACCTTGGGATACCTAACTGCTTACTTCCCTCCATGTAGATAATAGTTCCCTTAAGGACTACATGTTGAATGCTGATTTGTCAGCCAGTTAAAATCCATCTAATTTTGATGCTGTTTATCCCACATTTTTCTAGCTTAATAAATAGGTTATAATCTACTTTGTCAAATGCCTTACCGAAATCCAAGTATACTATGTCTCCTGCATTTTGCTGGTCCACTAATTTAGTCACATTATCAAAGAATGAAATAAAATTTGTTTGGCATCATCTATTTTTGATATATTTAGCTTCTGGTTATAACTTTGCTTGCTTCTAGGTGTTTGCAGATCTTTTCCAGCATCTTCCAAGGTATTGATGTCAGACTGATTGGTCTGTAGTTGCCTGGATCAGTTCCCCCACTCCCACCATATGTGAGACGGGAACCATATCAGTTCTTTTCCAGTCCTCTGGTTGTTGCCCAGTGCTCTAGGATCTTTGAAAGATATGAGTCAATAGTTCCGCAACCACGTCTGCCACCTCCTTCAGAACTCTGGGATGTAATCCATCAAGTCCTGGTGATCTGAACTCATCTAGTGGACAGGTGTTCTCTTACCATACCCTTTTCTATTTTAATTTGAATTCCTAGTCTTCTATGGGTCTGTTTTTGGTAGGTTGAACTATTTTTGTGTGTGTATACGTGTGAAGACAGATGCAAAGAAAGAATTAAGCAGCTCTGCTTTCTCCCTGCTGCCTGTCAACTCCTTGCCATCTTCCCCCATTAGTGAACTTATTGTTTCTTTTTTTTATCTTTTATAGGTTGAAAGAAACTTTTATTATTATTATTTTTAACATTTGTTGCAAGTCTTACTTCATTCTGAGCCTGACTTCATCTTTGCAGATTTGGGCTATATACTGCCTATATTTGGGAATAAGAATATATAACATTTTACTCCTTGTAATCCTCAATTTACAGCAGTTCATTTAGTGATGGTTCAAAGTTACAATAACACTGAAAAAAGTGCCATGATCATTTTTCACACTTGTGATCATTGTAGCATCCCTATAGTCATATGAACAAAATTCAGACGCTTGGCAAATGACTCATATTTATGATAGTTGCAGTGTCCTGGAGCCATGTGATCATTGTTTGCAACCTTCTGATGAGAAAAGTCAATGGAGAGATCAGATTTATTTAACAACCATGTTAGTAACTTAAGAACTGCAGTGATTCGCTTAACAACTGTGGCAAGAAAAGTTGTATTAAGCCAGGGAAAGAACTCAATTGGCAAACGGTATTAAGTGCATTGACTTTTACCAAAATATGTTCCCTGATGCACAGTTAAAAAAGAGGAGACTTTAGGATGTTTTATGCTGGTCCTAATGATTCCCACCCAGTTTAAGAGATCTGAAGATTACGGTTATACTTCAATGAGAAGCAAAGTTGTTCTTACTATTATGATGCCCTCTGGTGAGCTCCCATATCCAATACATAGGAGTAGGATTACAATAGATAGATTGCTCATTAGAAGGGAACATCTCTTCAAAATCAGGCTTTTAGCTTATAACTTATGCTTGCAAAATTGTTTCCATCTAATGCAGGGGTGTCAAACTTGTGTCGTCACAGCATCGTTACATGACGTTATCAGTTTTTTCCCCTTGGCTAAATTGCGTGGGAACATGGCCAGCACATGATGCATCTGGCCCATGAGCCGCTAGTTTGACACCCCTGATCATTTCTCAAACTTGGCCACCTTAAATTGGCTGCCTGGAGAATTCTGGGAGTTGAAGTCCACACAGCTTAGATGGCCAAATTTGAGAAACACTTTAACACATCATTATGTTGAGATGTCTATCATTTGCTTGCAATCACCCTGGAATCAATCATATCTCCTTCAAATGAGATTGACTTCCAAATGAACTTTTAATCCTATGCAGGATCTTAGAAGAATGAAATAAAAAAAATTGTTCCAAAAATTCATTTTGTTTTATATAGCATATAAAAAATTCCAATTTCAATCAAACAGTGCGTTGTCCAGGTACAATATTTTTAGGATATAATAAAGATGTTTACAACAATATTCATATTATATTGATGTTAATTATAGTAGTACCAATAATATTTACTTAACTAATCCAATATGCCTTTCTTAAATCACTGATCTTATCCAACTATTTCCCTGTATCTATAGCTCCTGCTAGCCATTGATAAAATAAATCCCAACTCAAAAAGTATTCAGTTTTTCCTTCTTTTCCTTGATTATAAATATTAGAATGTGCAGAAATGGATAGGCTAACACTTGTAGTTATGAAATAAACAAAATAATATATATTTTATTTATTTATTTAATTTATATTGCTGCCTATTCGCCCATGGCGACCCAAGACGGCTTACACAATGTAAAATCGTATTTAAAATAAAAAATAACTTATTTAATAAAATAAAAGAATGAATCCTAACTGCGACACTACCATCATTGGTTGCGTTTTGTGTGCCAATGTCTCCTGGAGAATTCCTCATGTTCAACTTTAGTGGGAAACTTGGGAGTGCCAGGTCAAATTTACTCAGCAGTCCGTCCCAACCGAGCCCACAGAACCGCTTGGAGACCCGGGGCTTCCTTGCACAAGCCACCTCCGTAGTGGGCCGAGACCAGGGAACCGCATTACAGCTTGTACCCACTGGGACCCATCCGGTAAAATCCGGCGCATGGCCACGAACCGGATAAAGACTAGGGGGCAGCGAAGAGCCAGCTGCCTGCCTGCTTCCCTGGAGTGGCATCGGGGGTCGGGGGTGGGGGGTGGGTTCGCAGGGCAGGCCGGTTAGGCGCTCGCCGGCCCCGCAGCAGAGGCAGGCCGGCTTGGGGCTCGCAAGTGCTGCCCCGGCCCTCAGCAGAACCCGGCCAGCGCCCGAGATCCATGCCGAGCAGGCCCCGCGGCCAGAGTAGGCGAGAATTGCCCCAGTAGAAGCGGGAGGAAACGGTGCTCCGTGCCGCCTCTCCCTCGGGCGAACTAGGAAGGCCGGCCTACCCCGTGCAGCGCCTCCCGTCCTATCGGGACCCTCCGCGAACTGGAAAGGGCGCTTGCGCGTTACACGCGCCAAGCCGGCGCTTCTGGGCCTATTTCCCACCCGCTCGCCCTGACGCGTTTGTAAGCCCCGGCCGGCAGGCAGCCTCGCCGCGGTCCACTCCCGAGAAAGGGAGGGATGCGTAGCAACCACGGTGAGTCTAGCCCTGGCGGGGTGTTTCCCGGCGCGGAGAGAAGAGGAGGCCGCGGGCTGCGAGGGAAGGCACGGGTGGAGCCGCGTCTGGCCGGAGAGGCAGTTTGGGAGGACGGCTCGGCGGGGCGTCTCTCCTCCTTCTAGGGCGCTCGGAGGGGCAATCCAGGGGAGAGAGCTCATCGCCGGCTGCTCCTCTTCTTTCCGCCCCGGCGGCGAGGCCTTCTGGGCAGAGGGCAGGCCGAGCCAGGACTTCAGGCAGCTCGACTTCTTTCCCCCTTTTATTTAAGGGAAGGAAAGGACCCCTTTCCTAAAATTTTGCAGGCCCCGTTGGACCCGCAGATCAGGGATATAGCAGGACTGTGGGCGAAGAAGGGAGCCAGAAAAGGTTCAAGCTCGGCTCCCCGCTCCCTCCAGTTAAAATCAGAGGAGAAAGCTGTGGGTTACTCCTAGACATGTTATTAAGGGCACCCTAGATTCAAAACTAGCAGCCTCCAATGGCTGAAGAAGGCGAAGGGGGACGTAGGCTCATCGCGTTTATCTTCTTGGACATGTTTCCCCCCCACAGGCTTCTGTTTGGCTACTGGGAAGCGTTGGGATGGACTCGCCTTTCCTTTCTTTGGAAACTGTCCTGCTTGTGATTGTCTTCCTCCCAATGGGCCAAAAATCCAGGCTGTTTTATTTATGGGCAAATGCCTGCAATGCTTTTCGTTTTCCTTCCACAAGTAAAATGGCTGCAGAGGGTTCTTTGAGGGAATGAAAAGTAAAAGCTGAAGAAAAAGGGTAAAATACCATTGAGGGGGCGGCAGAATCCCATAGTGATGTGAAAGGCTGTTGTTTGATAAATCATGTTAGCCCAACTTTTTAATTTAGAAGTAGCTTTTACAATTGCTTTTAGCAAAGTTTGTTTTTAAGTAAGGGAATATTCAGTTGCAGTTCAATCTTTGCTTCTCATTAGTCTCAGCTACAGCACCTGAAACTTGCTTGGGACCTGGGTTGTGAAATATAACAAAGGTGTTGTCTAATATTTCTTCTGGCACTGGCATTCTTCCAACCTATACAGAACTGTTTTGTATATCATATTACTTCAGATTATTCCCATCCCTGAGTCCCATTATGCTTGAAAACGTACTTGCACAAAAGTGTGTATAGTTGTATAATCTCAGATTTCACTAATCTAATGCTCTTTTTATGACAGACCTTCCCATTAATATGTAATAATTGAAATCACAGAAATATCCCATCGAAGTATTTCTCCTTTTTCTTTCTACACAGGTGTTTAATATATTAAATATTAGTATATTGTTCAGAATGGCTTTTTAATTCTCAGCTACCAACATTAAGTTAAAACAGAAATGAGTTTGGGATAGGGATGGGACCTGTAAATTCAGATAGGAAGATCACTTGTGCTCTAGGTCTTGACTATTCTTCATATTCACTGTTTAATTCCAGAACGTAGAATTCAATTCAAAAAAAAATTATATCTATGTCTGTCTGTCTGTATGTCTGTATGGTATTCAGCTTTGTTCGGGTATTTTCCCACAGTCATTATAGTTGTGTTTTTAAACTATAATGTTGTGGGAAAATACCCGAACAAAGCTGAATACCATACATGTAAGTACCCACGAAAACTTAAGAAAACATACATACATACATACATACATACATACATACATACATATGAGAGAGAGTGAGACTATATATATAGACTATATATATGCTGACTATAATATTTTTCTGATTCTGTGGAAATGAAATACAAAGCTGCTACCATTAAATCCATGTCTGCAGTTGCACCTAATAGTCACATCAACACTCCCAGAGATCTGTTTTCTTCAGTAGATACTCCTATTTTTCTGGGTCAAGAACATTAATATATGATACTACCCATACTTATATGGATGATCGGTTATGTAGCACA
The DNA here is from genome assembly GCA_033807585.1 of Hydrophis major. Lineage (NCBI taxonomy): Eukaryota > Metazoa > Chordata > Lepidosauria > Squamata > Elapidae > Hydrophis > Hydrophis major. The sequence continues at coordinate 98,575,120 of CM066331.1, forward strand.
ATGACACATTTACACAAGTAATGAGAACTATTATTCATGTAAGAGCAGTGTTAATTGGTGAAATATGCCGAGCTAAGACTTGGGAATGTCAAACTGAAACTAAGGGATATTTGGGGTAGACATGAGAGATTTTGGAACAAGGAGCAGTAATTTTAAAATAAACAACATTTTGACTTTTAAAGTAGACATTTCTCTTCTACTTTTCTTCTAAAGTAGAATCTCTTTTTGCTGGGTTTATCCCGAAGTTGGCAGTTATTTGTTGACTCTCTTATGAATACTAATTGCCTCTGGTTACCAAGATTATATTAATGCTTTAAAAAAGAAATAAAATGTGTAAAAATTTTATGTACCGTAATAATAAACTTAAAATATCAATACACATATTTTTAAAAGGTGATAGAATGAAGGTGTTCTTCTCATTTCAATTTTGATCTTACATAATGAATGGAGACAATTCATCTTTAATAAAGTTGTGCAATGTAAGTGATGTTGCAATAATGATTCATCATACACTGTATGCTTCTGGAAAGCTCTAGGTTTATGCAGAAGATCTTTTCAGAATTCTTAGGTATATGAATAAAATCTGTAATACTTGGAAATGGAACAGAACTGTTACCAGATTTATTCTATTTATTATTTTGTATGCTAAGAGATTTTTGTAAATGTTTAGCAAAGGCAAACAAATATTTACAGAGCATTTATAAAAGTTAATTTAGTGAGGGCACTTGTTTTCAGCATTTTATACTGCGTATCCTAAGGGAGTTTAACTGTTCTTAAGAGGGCATATAGTCTGCAGGAAAATTCCCCACCCTGTTTTCCTACCGATCAATCATTATTTGGGATTGCAAGATACCATCTCCAGCTTCATTCTTGGGGGTGCGGGAGAGGAGAGAGAGGGAGACTGACTGACTTTTGGCTTCATGCAAGGAAAGCAGCAGAAGCAGCAGAAGTCTTTCTTTCTCTCCCCCAAACTCCACCAGAAACGAGTCTTTGTGAGACTTGTTGCACTGGTGCAGCCTTTTGGAGCAGGATGCCAAAGGCTCATTTCTGGTGGAGTTTGGGGGAGAGAAAGAAAGACTTCTGCTGCTTTCCTTGCGTGCAGCCAAAAGCAGTAGAAGCAGAAAGAAGCAGCCCAGTGGCCAGGCCAGGTGTGGGGCAAGTTCCCCCGTTTCACCCTTCCCCCCCTCCCTTCACTACCTTGTGTTGTTCACAATGCAAGTGATGCAAGCCTTGTGTTCCCATGCAGCCTGGATTAATTGGGGGGTGCTTTGGGGGGGGGTGACATTTCTCTGCGGACCACAAAATTTTCTCACGGACCACCAGTGGTCCCCGGCCCACTGGTTGGTGACCACTGATTTAGTCATCATATTGCAAAATTACTCTTGACTAAGTTGTTTGAGAGAGACGAGTTTTTAACAATAATAACCATGCTACGAGTTGCAAAATTGGTTTTTTTTTTTTTTTTTTTACTGCATTTGATTATTATTTTCCTGGAGCTGTGATACAGTAGTATTATAGAGAGGGAGAAACTTTATCCATTGCAGTACAGAATAGGGCTTTTTTTTTTTTTTTTAATTTGTATTTTATCTTTTCTAATAAATTTCTTGCTAATTAAATGGAGGTCATAAATTTATAATTTCTTTTCATTGAGAAAATCTTTTTAAAAATTCTCTATTAATCAAAAAGTTAATTTGCAGATTATTTACTGAGAGTTGGACAAATTTGAATTCCATTAATGTGTATCTGTTTAATTTTTTTTGCAACAGATTCAAATTGCACTTGTTGATATGAATGCATAAATACTGCTATGCACTCCTCAAGGCAACGTCATTTTAAATGTCTCCTAAATGTGGTAGGATTGAGTTAATTACTTTCTGTGTTTCAGTCTAAAGCAATATTTGAATCATATTTAGCTAGGAATAAATATGTAAGATTCTAGGTTTGAGCAGAAATTGGCCCAGATTGGAGTTATAGGATATAACTCAGATTGGAGTTATAGGCCATATGAGTTATAGGATAATATTTCCATGTCTCCAAAATATCTTGTTATTTCTGGCATGTTCTCATACCAATTTCTGATTCTAAACTGTAAACCAGGGGTCTCCAACCTTGGCTCCTGGAAGCCTGGCGGACTTCAACTCCCAGAATTCCACAGCCAGCTTTGCTGGCTGTGGAACTCTGGGAGTTGAAGTCCGCCAGGCTTCCAGGAGCCAAGGTTGGAGACCCCTGCTGTAAACTATAGTCCATTTTCTATTAACCTGTACAATATACAGCATTTCAGATTTAAAATGTAAGAAAAAATTGATAAAGTTCTTTGAATTATAATCTGTTTGAGAGATGAGGAACTCTTGGAAGTTTTTTAGGTGAGAATATCCCATGAACTATAGTTAGTTGCTATAACCAGTTTTGATTCATGCTTTATTTTTAATTTTTGAAAGTGCCTGAACAATCACTCCTTCTATACGCAGTTTTAAATTTAGGAAAACTAGTCCATAGCACCAGTTTCCTATTTCGTGCCCAGAGCATATCCAAAAACAGTTCAAAAGTTGTTCTGTGTTTCCCAAATACTGCTTGGCAGTTAGGTGGACTCCTTTATGAATGTTCAGTTGTGTATATAGTTAAGTTAGGGGAAAAAAATTTTATGGGTGTTTAATATTATACAAGTATTTGATTTGTATTTTTCCTTTCTGTCTGAAAGAACATTCAAGGCAACTTGTCATTAAAACAATGCAAACAAATATATCCATGTGTATGTGTGGTGTGTGTAGTCATATATACACATACATAAACATAGATTAAATCACAAACAATTGCCATTTAAAGTCCAGCTGTTCCTAAAGAAGACTGAATGCCAAGCATAGCTTCTGAGAAAGTACATTTCCCAGATTGGAATCAATGCAGAAAAGGGCTTTTTTGACCAGGCTAGATCAATAAACTTTGGAATAGAGGAACTTTAGAAGGCTTCATCTGGAGAATAGTGCCAAAGCGGTTTCATTATGGCAGAGGGGATCCCTCTTATAATCAGTTCTAAGCTTTTTATGGCTTTAAAAGTTAATAATGGAAAACATTTGGCTATTCAGAACAATTATCCAGTATAGGCATTTCCCTACATAATTATTTTCAGAGCTTTAACACCAGCCCACCCAAATTGGATTACATAATTTGAAAATCCTTGAAAAGCATTATTCAAGCTCTGGTTTAACGTAATTTGTGATGATTGCCCTATATTTTTATGTTATATTCTTTTTACTTGTGTTTAGTTAATATACGTATATAATTCAAAGTTGTAGGATCTAACTTTATGAATTATTAAACTGGTTTAGGCTCATTGTTAAATATTTTAATTAGTGTTCTGTTTGTGGTTTCCTGTGATATGTTTGAATTCTCTGGGTGTGTTTTTTGTTTTTGAAGTAGAAAAATTAATGCTTTATTGTTCTAGAACACTAAACATACTCAGTTTGTGAAAGATAGAATGCAATTAAACAAATTACCCTTTGGCTTGGTCATGCCTAAGTTTTCTGACATATCCTCTAAAAAACCAATTTACCTTAGCAATAACATAGCAACCACACACTTAGGATAATTGTGAGAGCAATTTTTTAAAATTCACATAATTATTTGAAACAGTTAAACACTTTTTTGGCTCCATCAAGTCATTGTTAACTCCTATCCACTATCTCTGTTGTGATTGGCCGAAGGCACCAAGTTGGCTTTGTGCTTAAGGTAGGACTAGAACTCTCATTCTACCTTCTAGCCAGATACCTTAACCAGATATATACAGTCATATTTAAAGTTACATATTTTGCTATCATTCTAAAGATATAAATTCAAAAATTCTTGCAGTGTTTTTATTTGGGTCAGTTGTAAAAATTGAGGGGTGAAAATAGTGTACTTTGATATAAATGCTAACCTTCTTGGCTTTTTCTTCTGTGACAGTAATGCTGGTGGAACGCTTTTGCAGATTGAAATTGGCAGACTATTGAAAGGACTTGCAACATGTTATGTTGGGGAAATGCATCTTTTGGACAACTTGGATTGGGCGGTATTGACGAAGAAATTGTCCTGGAACCCAGAATGTGCAGCTTCTTTGTAAACAAAAAAGTTCAAGATGTCGGCTGTGGACTGAGGCATACTGTGTTTGTATTGGATGATGGGACTGTGTATACCTGTGGATGTAATGATTTAGGACAGTTAGGCCATGAAAAATCTAGAAAACGACCAGGTAAGATAAAAAATAATGTTGGTTGGATCCTATACGGTTTTGATTCTAAATTTTGGTAGCATATTTACACACATGAAACCATGTAATTAATTTATAACATCAAAATAATTCATATTTAATTAGCTTCACCATGATTTTTTCAATGAATAATTATGTAGGGACATTAGGATTTTGAAAATACTATATTTGAAGAACCTTATCTCCAACTAATGTATAAATTTTTCACGGTGGTATTTTTTCATCCTGGACATCATTTTAAAATTGATGATTTGTACCAGGAAAGGTATATAGTACTCTTAAGGTGGATGGGGCTGATACAGTTTCCTTTTATGAAATGCTTGATGTAAAAGATCATTCTCTACGTGATCTTTTTGTATATGTCCTTCCCAGTTCAGTATCCACATGTATTTTAAAAGGAAAAAAAAAACACTCTATTTTTTGTTTCCTATACTTGAATTAAATTCAGCAAATGTAAGTTTAGAAGTTGAAAATTTGATAAAACAGCAAGCACCTAGATTCTTTGGAAGATCCCATATATCAGTGGTAGTGATAAAATAAAATTTGCATGGCTTTACCCTGTAAAAGTAATCCATCAGCTTCCACAGAATTATTTTCTAGGGAAGTATGGCACTTTTAATAGTTCTAGAAAGGTTTTGACTAATCTGCATAATAGATCCTTAATAGATCCTTTTTTAAAAAACCTTTATATCAGAGTCTCTTGAATGAAATCTTAGTATCATATTCTATTTGAGGAAAATTATAGAAATGACAAAATGCTTTATTATAGCTTGGAACATTTTGGAAGGATGACTCTTCTATTCAGTTTTGCTTTCTAGGAAGGGTAAGCAGGTATAGTTTTCATTCTTAAATCCTGATATGTATTTCAGGTAGTCTTTGACTTGGAATTGGTTGTTAAACCAGTTACAGTGGCCTCAGAAAAGGTGCTTTATAGTTGGTTGCCAAGCACCCTGCAAAAAGTCTGCATGCTTCTGCCACCTGAAAGGATGCTCTCTTGTCTTTGTGGCACTGGTTGAAGGGCTGCCTGCTGGGATTTCCTGAATATTTTAGCTGCGGTGTGATGACCTGGGGCTAGGCACAAAAGCAGCACAGCTGGAGTGAAGGCTTAACTCCCTTTTATTGCTCCAACTTTCCCTCCCAAAGTTCCCAGAGTTCACCATAAGTCCAAGAGCAGCCCTCCAAACACGTACGCGTGTACACACACACACACCTCCACTAGTTTCTGGCTGCTGTGAGTGCAGAGAAGCAGCCAGCTCTGAGAACAGACAGAATTCAGGAAACTTGGTTCCACGGATGTTTTGTCGCACAAAGGGGTTGATGGGGTTGCAACTCAACCTGAAGGCAGAGTTGTGTCACTGAGTACTTGCCCACGACCAGGCTAAGAAAAGCAAGGCAAGTCGGCCCCAGGCAAAGCAAGGCTAAGCACAGTAAGACAAGGTGGCAAGATGTCGATAACTGTACGTGAGGCTGGAAAAAGACAACGCTTGTTTCCTAACAGCACCTCTCCCCATGGCGTCTCTTTAAATCTTATTCCCCAGGTGAGCCTTGTGACGAGGGGTGGGCGTCCTCCCCTTGAGTCATCAGGTTCTCCCTGCACTGAACTTTCCATGCTCAAGGATCGGTCAGAGGAAGCAATCACTCCTCCCCAGAGCTCCATTGCTCCGCTGCCTACTCTTTCCCTCTCCTTCCTCACTTGGTTGTCCTGCGCCCTCTCTCCATCTCTGGCCACCCCTTCAAGGCCTGAGGGACCTGGGACTGTCTCATCCTCCACTGGTCCCTCCTCTGGGGTCGGCCCCATCTCTTGTCTCCTCCTCCTCGGACCCAGGCTCCGACGGGGGTGGGGGGGCATGTCATCCAGTCTTGCAGCTGAATGAAGGATTCCCCCCTTCCCAGTGGATGGAAGGGAGGGGAAATCCTTCATTGGGCTGCAGGACCAGAGGATTTTAACACTGTTCCTGCAGACCAATGAAGGATTTCTTCCCTGTGGAGGGGGAATGGGAGAGGAAATCTTTTGTTTGGCTACAGAAATGGAACTAAAATCTTCAGGATTTGAACTCCATTCCTGCAGCCCAATGAAAGATTAGACACACACACACCCATGGACCCTCCTATGGCCTCCCCCTCCCCTAGGCATCTTGAGCTTCTTACCTGGGATTCCTTCTGCTTAATATGCTTGATGACTGCAACTAGGAGTGCCGGGATGGCATTCATTGGGCAAAGCAGTTACATGAGTGCCTTGGTTAATGACCATTTCATGCAACAACTGAGATTATAGTTCCAATTGTGGTCATTAAGTTGAGGACTATGTGGGAATAGGAGTGTGATATTCACTGATCATATTAGCTATTTCAGTATAGTCTATGGACTATTTTATATAGTCCAAGGTTTTAGTGCAGAAATTGTAGTCTCTAGAAACAACTCAGACCTTGGCTTTCGACTGTGAAAATTAGTTCTAGGTATAGTTAGATGTGATGGCTTCCCTGGATGCTAGCTCAGACAATGAGGAAGAGCTGGCTTTATGGATTCCAGAAGAGGATGCTGAGGAGTTCTGGGGACTCTGGAGGAGGGTGTGGAGGAATGTCGGGAAGTTGCTAAGGGCTCCGACCAGGAGTGGAGAGGCCAGGTACATCAGAGAGGTTGCTGGAGAGGCAACCAGATGAATGGCCAGCTGAAGAAGGAAAAGGAGAGATGCAGCTAACTGGCCAGTGGGGATGAGGTGGAATTGCCTTCTCACTTGATTCGCAGATGCATAGGGCTGAGAGAAGAAGGCATAATGGAGATTGGCAGAGCTACTTGCAAGGCAGCAGCCTCACCTCTCATGAGCTACACAGGCAAGCACCTATTGAATGAATGGAGATTGGGTTGCTGGAAACAGCTGGCCATCTCTTGCTGTGTGCATCTTCACACTCATGCTCTTGGTTTTCTCAGCTCTGGGTTGTGTTAGGATTGACTGTGTGTTTGGACCTTGGATTTGTTTGTGGATTTTGGACCTTAGTCTTGGATTTCAGACTAGACTTGGAATCTGTGGACTGTGGGCTTTGAATTTGCTTTTGCCTTTGGATTTGGTAGCCTTGTACCTTGATGGAGCAAGGTTGGACTTCCTAGGACTTTATAGTGGGTCCAAGTGGGGTCTTGGGGATTCACATTAGGAGCTTTGACTTTCACTAAAGCTCTTAAGACCTTTGTGCGTGTCATGCCTGTGGACTGAAACAGGACACTGGATAAATTCAAAAAGATCAGTATTTAGGGTGTCTATTTTTTAAATTAGTAATAGCTTCAGTGTTCTCCTAATTAATCCAAACTGCTGTTTCTAGCATCAGTGAAAGTATTTAGGGTTCTGAAACTTGTCTCCTCCTCCTCCTCCTCCTCCTCCTCCTCCTCCTCCTCCTCCTCCTCCTCCTCCTCCTCCTCCTCCTCCTCCTCCTCCTCCTCCTCCTTCTTCTTCTTATTTCAGTCAAACTTGGTACACAAATGCCTTACTCTCTGGAAACAAATACTGTGGGAGTAAGACACCCCTAACATCTCTCGGGGTGTGTGTGCCTTAAAATGGCTTCTACTGTACAGCATGGTAGACTTGCCATGGTAACGGTTTCAGATAACTCCACAAGGGGCTCCCTCTCAGCCCTCCAAGGAAACGTCAGGCGATTGGCCAAGTGCAATTAAATGCTACACAAATGAAACACCAGCATAGACAAGAAACTCCTGAGGAGAGGAATAGAATACTTGCAATGCTGTGCGAGAGACAGTACAACAGTGTGAGTCCCGACTACTGGATTTTCCTGTCTAATACAGGATTGGGATACATAAATACCCAGGCAACGCTGGGTTATCAGCTAGTTATTAATAAGTAGACTTAGGTTCTCAGTCTGTGATGTATCTTAGGCCAGAAATAATGTAAAATTGACTTGATTTGTTTGTAAAGGCACATGTTTTGCTCTTTCTGCTGCTTAATAAAAACTACTTTATAATTACAGAGCAAGTTGGTGCCTTGGATGCTCAAAACATCACCACTGTTTCTTGTGGAGAAGCCCACACGTTAGCATTAAATGACAAGGGTCAAGTCTATGCCTGGGGTTTTGCTGTGGATGGGCAGCTGGGCTTACCTGGCACTGAGGACTATACCAGAGTTCCCAGGTAAAACAAAATAATCAAATAACGTTTCAAAAATTCCTTAGGAAAATGCTTACTTTTGGGTTATTTTAATTGCTTTATCTATGTACATTTGGGGCGTGGTGTTTCAGCAGTTAAAGACACTGAGTTTCAAAACCCAAGTATCCTGCCATGCTTGCTCTCGCTTCTGCGCACCTAGCAGTTCAAAAGCATGCTATATGTGAGTAGATAAATAGGTACCACTTTGGTGGGAAGGGAATAGCGTTCCATGTGCCTGGGCGTATGGTCATGCTGGCCACATGAGCATGGAAGTGTCTTCAGATAATGCTGGCTCCCTCCGCTAAGAAACTGAGTTAGCTATATGCTCAAGAGTAGACAGCAAACCATTTTTTGTAATAAGCAAATACAATATTTATAATACTGATATTCTTTATGAGATTCTAATTGGGAATTTTTAAGTTAAGTAGCATGATAATTTATTCATGTATGTGGACAGGACCAAAATGCAATGAATATTTGATTTAATTAAATTAACAGATCAGACAATCAGAGTTGGAAGGGACTTTATAGGTCATCTAGTCCAACCCCCCACCCAAGCGGAAGACCCTACACCATTTCTGACAAATGGCAGTCCAACTCTTCTAATAAAGCCTCATGTAATGACACTCCCACAATTTCCGAGGGCAACTTTTGCTCCATTGGTTGATTGTTCTCACTGTTATTAAATTAAATTAAATGCTGATAATATTTTGTTTATTTAAAGATTTCCCTCCTTGGTCACATTCAGATTTAGCTATGGTTCTTGGAAGGTTTCTATAAGTGATATCCAAGATATCCTGTACTTTTGCTAAAACTGGCTTGTTTTTATTATTGGTATATGCACTTTTTATGTTAAGTATGAGAATAAGATAACATTATGAAGTCAGTTTCATTTTAGCAGTTGCATAAAAGCATGTGGATATTTCTGAGGCTTTAATGATTTTGCAGAACATTTGGCAATATATTTTTATTTATAAAGGTGTCATCCTTAAATTGTTTAAATAGCATATTTTTCAACACATAGCCTTAACACTCATGCAGCATTTTAATTCTGAATATTGTAGATTTGCTATGGAACTTAACATTCATTTATTTATAAATATTTATATGCCCTTACTGATATCGAAAATTATTTTTGAATAATTTGAAGCCCCAATATAAGATCTGCACGCTTAGAACAATTATAGTATATTTGCGTTAATATCCATCATGCTTTCTTAAAAGTTCCCTCTCTTTCTAAGAATTAGGGCCAATTAAAAAATAAAAAGTGTGAGGATTTACTGTTTTGACCTGCAGGAGCTAAAAAAAGTTTGGCGGGTATCCAGTATCCAGAGCCCAAAGATTTCTGAATTGCAGTTGGTAACTGCTGTCTAGAATGATAGGTAATTTCCAGTAGTTAATTGAGCTTTAGCTCTCCTTAGTTTAGCAACATTGCTGCATTATGTCCTGTGTTTTAAACTTGGAGCAGGTTCAAAACCCTTCACAGTCTATATAACTGGACTAGAAAGCTATGCTGGGGCTGCAAAAAGAGGGAAGACCAGTCTGATTCAAATAAACTAATTTGTAACTGCTTGAATCAAAATACTTTGGATGATTGTGAATATTTGTTTACATTAGATCTTAACCCACCGTTTGAAAAGTTATAAGAGTAGTACTACTTTAATCTGAAAATAAAGTGTTTTCTTCCATATTTAAGCTGGTTTTAGTCTTATAGATATGTACAAGTGTGGTACATTTTAGGTTCTGTATTTAGATTTCTGTATGTACTAAATATAGAACCTGTCCTTCCCTGTTATTTTACATTTAATAGAAAGAGATCAGCCTTCACTTTAGATTTTAAATCTCATGCTCTGTCCAAATGTACTCTGATGGTATTTATGTAAATTCTAGTTATTTAAAATAAAATGAAGTCAAAGTGTGTTTTCTTACTCTAGTTTCTTCTCTAGCCTGAACAAACTTTGGCTGTTCAAATTGGGGTATTGTAGGAATAGAAAACGTTAATTTACAGTAGCTTCAGAACTAGAAATTTGTCATAGATCTTATTTGTATATTGAGAACTCATGTTCTGTGATTGCTCTTTTTGAGTATTTAAAGGATTTTTTTTAACTCTTCTGTGTTTTTTAAATGCTATTCATTTAATATTTTCTTATTTTCTCGAAGGAACATTAAAAGCTTATCAGACATTCAAATTGTACAAGTGGCCTGTGGCTACTGCCATTCCCTTGCACTTTCTAAAGGTAAACCATGTTCTTAGCTGCATTGGTATCTGTCTGTTTAATTTAAAAATATTTTCACTTCCACTAAGATCACAAAAGTTTTTTGTATAGTAAGATCTGGTCATTTGCTAGGGAAGGGTTTGTTAACCTCAGCAACTTTAACTTTAATGGGAATTCTGGGAGTTGGAGTCCATACAGCGTAAGGTTTCTGGGGCCGAGGAATACTGTGTTAGGGAAAAGAAATATATTAAAGAGCATTTATTTATTATGCTCAAATACACTTCCATGCTTCTTTCTCTCTCTCTCTCTCTAAAGTATCACTTCCAGCCCATATTTTATTGGCCGGTGCAATATTCCACATTTAAAAATAAGTTCTTTGAACTATGATCTGTTTGAGAAGGGGCTTGTGGAAGATTCTGATCCCAAGTGGCCCAATCCGTTTTGATTTAAGTCTTCTTTTTTTAGATAATTTTAAATGGGCTTCTCTTTCTATTGAATCCTCTCTGTTTTGTTTGAATTTTGCACTGAAAGAAGTAATCTGATTCTTTAATTTGATTCTTGCAGTGATTTTTAACCACTGTTTATCTTTGTTTCTTTTCAACAGGAAGTGAAGTTTTTTCCTGGGGTCAGAACAAGTATGGACAATTAGGATTAGGTTTTGAATACAAAAAGCAAACATCTCCACAAGTAATCAAATCTTTATTAGGGATCCCTTTTGCCCAAATAGCAGCAGGCGGTGCCCATAGCTTTGTCCTTACCCTTTCTGGAGCAGTCTTTGGATGGGGCCGGAACAAATTTGGACAACTCGGTCTTAATGATGAAAATGGTAAGTTCTACATTGCAGATTATAAAATGAACTTTTATGATATAAATGATTCTGTTTGCTCAGTGCTCAAATTGTTTGTGTTATAGACAGGAGCTCTCTGAATTGCAAAACCTTGCTGAAATTGGTTGTGACTCTTATTTAAACTACATGACTCGGCAATGCCCTGCATTCCTTAATTGTTAGAACAGCAGCGCTTTCAAAACAATGGATAAATTGTGTCAAATATCATTCTGAAATGTTGGCTCCTAATGCCTTGCATTGCTTGATGGCAATACAATCTGTGAAATTATGAACTTTTTAAGTTGTGTCAAAGTTCCTGTTGGAGGCAGTAATCTGTCAAATGAGATCATTTTTGTATTTTTGTGTGTGTGTAATTTGCCACCATTTATAATTTACCAAATTATTATAATTTTTAGATAGATACGTCCCCAATCTTCTGAAGTCACTAAGATCCCAAAAAATTGTTTATATCTCCTGTGGAGAAGATCATACTGCAGCTCTTACAAAGGTGTGTTCAGTCTGTCTTTGGTTCCAGATTTGAATTGAAATGTGATGTAAAAGACTTAATATTAATAGTTCTTGGTGGCCTTATCCCATATAATTGGGTTGCACCAATAATGTAGCCAGAAATACCATGTCTGCCCTCGAAATCTATTAAGCCTATTCCTGATACTCTGATGCTAGAAAATGGTTACCTTTTAATTACCATGGGAACTATACTTAAGGCATTGTGCTATCAGAGTTGTTCTGCATTTTCTAATTCCATAGCCAGGGCATAAGATATGGCACCCCTTCTTTCTCTCCTTCGTCCACATTTCAACTCTGATCATAGGGTCAATTTATGTACAAAAGTTGTATTCTCTTTTTGAACCATATATATATATATATATAATAAACTCACCAACTTGGGCAATTTACATAAATTTGCAGAATCTTTCCAAGATATGATTTAAAATCTAGACACTAATTTGTTTATTATTAGTTTAACTTGCTGCAAAAGAATTTAATAAACAGCTAGTCCATATTTACTGACCATTTGTTCAATGACCATTGAAAATTATGACAGTTCTGAAAAATAACTTTACATTTATGATCTTTGCAGTGTCCCTCAGTCATGTGATTGCCATTACAATCAGTATGTGTTGTCCTTTTCTTAACCTATTTTTTTCTTTGTCTCCCCTTGCAAAGCAGAGAGATTGGGGAGGAGGGTTTGCAAGAGAGTAAGCTCTTTTGCACATTGAAAGCAATGTGACTGCACCAGCAGCAGGCTGGGAACCACAGGTATCCAATGCAAACAGCTTAAAGTATCATTTTGAATTTCCCCTCAGTCCTCTACTCTGCATAGGGGTCTGGGAGAGAGACAAAAAGCAAGTGGCTTCTGTAGGCAATTTTTCCTTTGCCTGACTATTCCACCCTCCCACTTTGCAGGGCAGAGAGTATGGAGAAGGATTTCCAAAGAGTAAACAATTTGCACTTCTATAAATTGAGAAAAAAATCAATTGCATAGGCAGCAGGCAAAGGGCAGGCAAAGGAAAGAGTGCACACATAAATTGCTTGCTTTTTTCCTTCCCTACCACATGGCAGAGCTGAGAAATTGGAGAGGAAAAGACTAGTGTGTAAGCTATTAGTATATGCACTTGCAACTTCAGGCCTGGACTGCTGGTATGATCATACTGCTCATGATGTGTAAATGGGCAAATAGATTACCATCTTGAAATATTTTTCTCTCCAATCTCTCTGCTTTGAGGTTGGGTCCCTTTTGTCTGAATATTCTGATAAATTGTAATAAAACAATATTCCTGTCTCATTGGAAAATATACATGCCGAGGCACAAGCCTAAAAAGGGGCATATTTCGTCTTCAGGAGGAAGCAAGCAATTTTTGTAGACAATTGCTCCTTGGCCTGCCCCATCTAGTAGAGAAATTGGAAAGGAAGGGATTTGAAGAGAATAAGCTGATTGTTCTTCTACACATTGAAAGCAGCGTGAACACACTGACAGTGGAAAAAGATCAAGCAAAGGAGAGATTTGACTAGAGAAATTATTTGCTCCTCCCATCCCCTTTGCAGAGCAGAGGGATTGAAGACAAAGGAATTTCAAGAGAGCAAGCTGTTTACATTGTGTGCCAGATGTCTCTCATCTCCAGGGCTGCAATACAGTCACATTGCTTTTGATGTATACAAGATAGTAAGTGGGCACTTCAGAATCCCAAAGTGTGGGGGAGTGATTATGAAGCAAAGAAATGCAGAAGGTGTAAAATTGAATACAGTAGTCTTATCTCTTTCTAGCCTGAAAGTACAGCCTTGATCCCATGATTTCCTACTTGGTGATGGCTTAGTGGTGGAGTTACTATCCCAATTAGGGTCATTAAGCAAGGACTACCGATATAATTAGCTTGGGGACAATCCAGTCTCTAGGTTGGGAATTTATAGTGAAGAACTCTGCTTAAGCTGCATTTTTGCAGTTTGCACCTTTGATTTATATTTGATCAGAACTGTTTGATCTGCAAATTACTCAGAAACTAAAGTTTAAAGCAATACAACCATTTTATTCCTTTTTAATTTATATTATATGCCTCAATTGTTTAGAATCTGTGATATATATTTATGATTATAATCCCTTTTAGGCAATTTTATTGTTCCTTTATACATCTTGGGCAAGTATTTGTATATGTAAAAAATAGTGAAGATATTGACAGATTACATTCCAATTTGATATATCTTTTAGGAAGGTGGAGTGTTTACTTTTGGAGCTGGAGGCTATGGGCAATTAGGTCATAACTCTACTGCGCATGAAATAAACCCCAGAAAAGTTTTTGAACTTATGGGGAACATTGTCGCACAAATTGCCTGTGGAAGGTAAGTGTATTATTAGAATGGAACTGTTTTTTAACTTTTTTTTTCAAAGTGAGCTGATCTGGCCCAGCTGAAATATTAATTACTTCAGGAGCTTTTTAAAAAGCTTTAATATTCAACATTATTCTTGAAAAGCAGTCAGCGCATCCTCTTCTAAGTCAAAGTCCATAAAGAAAGAGATTACTAATTTTTCCTTTGTTCGTTTAATAAAGGATTTATTTGATAGTCAATTGAAACTGGTTTAAGTTTACTTTAAATGTTTTAATTAGAATGTGCAATTGTTTATTCAGTATATTTACTGTGATTCTGATCATAATTCAGAATAAAGTCATTTGGCACCTTTTCCATCAAGAACCATGAAGTGAATATAGATACAGAGATTAAACTATATTAGGCAAGAATGCTCTGCTTAGGACATTCTACTCTACATTGTTGGTTCTCATCTCTCTGTGCCTTTATAAGGTGGTCCCCATCAAGGACTAGGAGGTTACAAAACAAAGATGTAGGGTAGTTGGAACTATCAAGATGGCTTCAAAATGACTTAGCAGGAAATGCAATGTAACATACAAATTATAGTCTAGGAAGATATTTTTAAGAGGGATGGTTACAACTTTCATTTGAAGTAAATTAAATTATGTCAGATTAAACTGACTTCTAAAGGATCCAGATATGCTTTTTGAAGCACTCTTCTAACAGGCATAATAAATTAATAACCACTTGCTCTTATTGTGAAATCTTGTTGGGGGTTCCAGCGATATGCTGTTACAGAGAAAAGGCTGCTATGATTTAGACAATGCAATAATTCATAAGGCCCAAGGGATGAGTTAATTGCCCTGGCACAATATTGTTCCATAAGCATAATAAACTTCTGTTCATTGGATTGCAAGCTTTGTCCTTTTTGGGGTAACTTTTTCTAGCCAAGGTGGAGCAGCTGAATCCAAACATTTAGTGTTCACGTATACATTACAGGTAGTGATTGACTTACAAAGTTCATTTAGTGACCGTTTCTAAGTTACAACAGCATTGAAAAAAGTAACTCATGACCATTTTTCACCCTTATGACCATTGCAGCATCCCCAGGTCATGTGATAAAAATTCAGATGCTTGGCAACTGACTCACATGTATGATGATTGCAGTGTCCCAGGATAACATGAACATCTTTTGTAACCTGTCATGCAGAGTCAGTGAGGAAATCAGATTCTCTTAACACCCATGTTACGGATTTAACAACTGCAGTGATTCACTTAACAAATGTGTCATAAAATGGGGCAAACTCACTTAACAAATGTCTCACTTAGCAACAGAAAATTTGGGCTCGATTGTAGTTGTAAGTCAAGGACTACCTGTAGCAGCTGAAATTGGGAACTCTTGGGTTAGCTAAACTGCATTAAATAAATAATTTATATTTTGAATGTCATTTTAGAAAAGAACCTGGAATTTCCTCCTTTCTTACTTCATAGATGTTTCTTTCCTCTGTTGCAGGCAGCACACATCTGCATTTGTTCCGTCAACTGGAAGAATTTACTCTTTTGGTCTTGGAGGAAATGGACAGTTAGGCATGGGAACAACCAGTAATAGGAAAAGTCCCTTTCCAGTAAAAGGAAATTGGCTTCCATACAGTGGCCAAATTCCACTGAATTTAGGTGATTATCTCTATTCTTTATTTGTTTGAAGTGTTGTTGGACTGAAGTACTATTGGAGATACTGGCTGGGTTCATGCATTATTCTATAGTATCGTGATTATTTCTTGCTTTAATCTTTTGCGTTTACAATAAGCCATGGTTTATGTGTTGTGTGGTGTGCACACTCAGTTGCAGTTTAGTGAACAAACTTTGACTAGACCACGACTTGGTGGTATGTTCAAGATTCTTGGTGGTATAACATGTCTCATGAAAAAAATCTTTATTAAGCATATAGTAGTAACAATACATTGCAACACAAGTTTTAAATCATTTCTATACAAGAAAAATCTATACAAGAAAACTGCCATATAGAATAAAACCAATTTATTCTATAAGATTATAAAAATAATTGTAAATATAATACAGAATAGAAACTGTTCTTGTTGTTAAACCCTGAAATAAAACATGTTAATTGTGTTAATTGTGTTAAGTTAGTAAATGTGTCAGAATTACAGAAGTTACATTTCTTAAATTAATTTCATTTATAACTAAAGTAGCTAGTCCATTGAAGATGCTTTTATTTTAACTATAGATGGTGAAGATTATTATTGTGTAAAGAGGATTTTTTCTGGTGGAGACCAAAGCTTTTCACATTATGTTACTCCACAGGTATGTTATTTATTTTGATTGATAAGCTTGCTTCTGTTTCACTAAACTTAATGCCTCAGTTTGAAAATAGAAACATATTCTAGTGGGTTTTTTTTCCATATCAGGAGCATAATTGATATATCTGTTGTATATTAACTTGCTTAATCTTTTTTCCAAAAAGATTTTCATAGAATTTAAATGATAATTGTATGATTTGTTGCTTAATATCTGTGTAATTATTGAATTTGATTATATGCCATCAAGCTGTTTTTGAGTCTATAAAGATAGATTTTCTTCCCAGTCTGGTCCTTCGGGAGCAACATTGCCACTCTAACTGATTCCATCCATGTTGCTGCTGGTCATCCTCTTCTCTCCTTCCTTTCCATCTTTTCCAGCATTAGAGTTTTCTCTAGGGAACGGCGCCATAATGTTTCCAATGTAAGATAATTTGAACTTGAATTATTATTGTGTAATTATTACATAACTATTTGCTTTGAAACTAGATGGATTAATCTGACAATGCTAATTTCATGTTTGTACAAGTCACCTTGCCTGAATTGAACATAAGCATATAATAGTCTATATGTTACTTTTAAAACAATCTCAAAAAATAAGTCAGCAGATTTTACCTATGTTTTGTTAAATATGTGAACATATAAAAAACAGCCAAGAGTGAAGTGACTTAAAAATAAAAACAGGACAAGTTATAAAAACCTATTATAAAGATTATAATAGGACAACTTAAAAAAGAGATTGTGCATGGTTTGATTGTTGCTCATTATTGTAAATTGTTTTCATGGTATTAATGATTTTATTATTTAGTGCTGTGTTGTAAAAAAATGGTTGGCTTTAATGCAGGTATAAATAAAACAATGAATGAATTTTTTTCAGCTCTGAGTCTAGGGATTTGAAATTTATGAAACAATTTCTTGTGATAACATCATTTACCACTTAAATGCAGGATTTGATACCAGCAGATGACTTCAGATATCCAAATACTTCAAAACAAATCTGGACTGTGAATGAAGCTTTCATTCAGAAATTAATAAACTGTACGTCTTCAGGTGCAGGGAGGCTTCCTGTGGAGATAGCAAAGTAAGAATTATTCTTACTTTTTGTTAAATCTTTTAAATCAGTCTTTCCCAACTGTGGTCACTTTAAGATGTGTGGACTAACTCCTAGAATTCCCCAGCCAATAATAAAGCTGTGTGCTTTAATCTGATATTACATAAATCAATTCTTAATAAAATTATCTTACCTCATCATCTGGAACCATAAAATAAAAACTCTGGAAATGAATTCCTAAATGCACTCCTCAAGGCAGTTAATTTGAGTGTTACCAACCCAGGAGATGCAAAAATGTTACTGGTGACTTCATTGTTTAGAGAGAAAACTGGGGTATTAACGCCACAAATCATGTGGCTGAGGGGGAGGGAAGATCATTTGAACATTGAATATGGGTCATAAGTACCTCTTAGGTCAGTCCCTCAGAACTTTGAACGGTTGGGGCTTCCGGTTTTGAACTTCCCTAAAGACAGACCTGTGACCACGATTGTGCGCAGCTTTGGTCCCTGCTTCGCATCAGAGAGGCCTGATCGATTAGATCTGCGGCAGAAGCTGCCTCATAGGGGCGGCGGAGGAAGGGGAGACCATCAGCCAAGTAGAGGGGAGTTACAAATCCCCTCCCCGGCTTGGCAATTGCTCCTTCCCGAAGACACCTGAAGCGGTGGTCTAAAATGCCCACCCTGAAGGGGAAAATTAGGCTGGAATAATATTGTGCAGGAGAGCAAAAGAAGTGAACAGCAGGAGGAATGGAATATAATTAAATGGAAGTTACCCCCAGGATTAACATTTCAAAGAATTTTTAAGAAAGGATTTAAAGCGATGAAGAAAAAGAGAGGGAAAAAAAAGGTGCGAATTGCTTTTGACAGCTGTGGGGCTTTGAACCAAGAAAAGTAGAAGCTGGAAGAAGGATTCATCTAATCAATTTGGATAAGTATATTCTCATTCTATATAGGCACTAATAAAGCTGAACTATAGATTGTTAAAGAGAAAATTTAATATCAATTGGATTTGATCTTTTTGTTTGGAAGACTGTGGTTTAAAAAGCTCTGAATAATTGGGGGGAAAAAGAAAAGAGGAGTGAAGATCTGTTATAACAAAGTGTGCCATCTAATTTAAATCTAACTTGTTCTTCTTTTAAAAGACTCTGTTTCTTAAAAACTGTAAGGAAAATTGATACAATAAAACAAGAACTTTGAAAAATTGAAACAAAGAAAGAAACAGGAAGATCCTTGGACTAATTGTTGATTCCGGCAAGGGTTTGGCATTGGATTAGCTGAGGAATAAAACTTGAGAGGAAGAAAATAAAAGCTGACTGTTGGAAATTAACTTCAAAGACACTATTTGGATTAAATTGCTAACTAAAAAGTTGTAAAATGGCGATATCTCTTCTGGAATTAAATATGGAATTTAGAAGCATGAAAGAAATATCACAAGAGCGTGGTGAATCGTTGGGCTTTGCTTTAGAATTTATGAAAAATGCGATTGCAGAATATGAACAACAAAGAGAAAAGACAGAAGAGGAGATGGAGCAAATCATAGAAGGGGCCATTTTTAATTACCATTGAGAACAAAGAACTCTGGAAAGAAAGAGGAAAAGAGTTGGAAATAAATATAGGAGATTTAAGAAGTTAAAAAAGAAGGGAATATCCAGAAAATTAAAGAAGGGAAAAAGAATCAGCAGAAATTCGAAGGGTGGAAGGAAGCTATATAGAGAGAGGGGGATAAAAACTGGAGTGAAAGAATAAAAAGGAAGAAACAGGATTTGGGAACAAAGAAACATGGGAATTGTAAAAAAAATGGGAAAATTATTTAATTAGACATAGAGATAATGGTTGATTAATATTTAGAGAGGGGATTCTGCAAGGTGCTGGGGGGGGTAACATAAATAAATTTATAGTTATTAAATAGGGACATATAGATTGATAAGATGGAAAACAGAACTGTTATTTCTTGATAATGGAATCTAATGCTCTTTTCCTTTATGTATAGAGATAATTGTAATATTTCTAGGACTGGAATGCAGGCTTTTTTGTTTAAATATGAATGGAATAATTAATGGAATATGTGTATTAAATATATTGAAATAAATGACATGATATAGGAGGACAGCTGAAATGGAATTAACATCAGAATTAAATGAGTAGATTAATATGTCCTTTTTTTGAAATTGTAAATAAATCTTATGAAATTAAAAAGGGGGGAACCATGCAGAATCTGATTTATATATGTTATGTAGTTTTAAATGGATTATTAATGTTTATGTTCTAGGTAATAAAATGTTAAACGTTTAATGGGATTTAAGAGGGGAGATAATGAATATGTAACTTAGAGGTGGTGCACTTAAACTGATATTTTAGGGGGAAACCAGTTTATAGAAGGAGTGTTTTTAATTAGAATTTAAGATGAAATAAACAAATGTGACAGTTAAAAAAGTACTAAAGTGTAATAATTATGAAGCTAACATAAGTGAATTAAATAATGAGGTAAGCATTTGGAATAATAATAAAATAGAAAATGTATAAAAGCATTGTTAAGATAAGAAATTGAACACAAAAAATTGAATATGTAACTATGGTCATATTTGTATGTATATGTAAAACCTGTAATTATGCTGTTCACTAAAAAGAGATGATAAAATGTGAAAACTGAATAAAACTTTTTTTAAAAAAGAACTTTGAATGGTTGCTAAGCAATCGGTCATAAGTCAAGGACTACTTGTGATAATTTATTAAATGTTGAAGCTGATTTAATGACTTTTTACACATTGTTAAATACATTTAAAAACAAAACAAAAAGGAACTAAAATGTCAGATACAACAAACCTAGATGGGTACACACACAAAGAAGAAAAGGGTGTGTCAGTTGCACTCAACTAACGTATGTTTTTCCTTTTTCCTTTTTTTGTAATAGTGAAATAGATGGAATGTTTTCTTCTTCTGGCTGCCTAAATGGAAGCTTTTTAGCTGTCAGGTCAGTGGATAATGAATAAATAATTGAATGAAACCGTTAACATTTGTTTATTTAAAATATAGAAAAATCTGTACAAAGTAACATTTATCTTTCTTCTTTCTGTAGCAATGATGATCACTACAGAACTAGTGCCAGGTTCTCAGGGGTAGATATGAATGCCGCCAGGCTTTTGTTTCACAAACTTATACAGCCCGAACACCCACACATATCTCAGCAGGTTGGCCTTAAAAATCTTTAAAAGTTCATTTCAATTCCATTGCATGCTATTCTGTCTTCATCGTATTCTTTTTGTTGTACCATGCATGGGGAAATTTGAATTGTGAATATATTTTAATTTAATATTTCTAAATTGTCAAAATATATGAATTTCATTAGGTGCTTTACACCGGAAGAAGAAATGACATATAATGTAGTAGAAATCTGGTTTGTTTGTACTTTTTATTCTGGCTTGTGTAACAAACTATGATTCTTTGTCCCATTTTAACAAAGTGAAGACTTATTTGCTATTATTATTTGCTTTGCAAAGTCTTGGGGATAACAGTAAAGAATTTGCAAAGCAGCCGGGGGGGGGGGGGGTGGACAGAAAGCAGCAAACAAATAAAAGGTGAAGCAAAATGCAATTTTCTTCAAATATGTGGTTTTTAATTTTATATTTGGATGTAACAAATACTAGGGATGTCCAAAGGGTATGATGAAAAAAGGCAAGAGAGTGGCCTCAACAAAGCAACACACAAAACCAGACAGAGCTTTTATTGCTCTGATGATGCCATCTTGTCTTTTTTACTTTTTATCTTACCTTTGCTATTTTTTAAATGAACATATTTAATACTCCTTCCTCCTCCTGTTTTCCCCACAAACAACAATCCTGTGAGGTGACTTTGGCTGAGAAGTGACTGGCCCATTGTTTCTTTTTCATGCCTAAAGTGAGGCTAAAATCTCCTGATTTCTAGCCCCATTTACTAATGTTTGGAACAGAAATAAATGGCAAATTATGCTAGCTTTCTTTAAAAAAAATAAAAATGAGTTTTTAAAATTGCAAGAAAAATATGTGTCTCTTTGTATTATTCTTACTGGCTTATTCTCCCAGAACATGTTTTTAATTTAAAACCAGATTCTGACTTACACAACATTCCCAGGTGGCAGCCAGCTTGGAGAAGAACCTTATTCCTAAGCTGACCAGCTCCTTGCCTGATGTAGAAGCATTAAGACTATTTCTAACACTGCCAGAATGCCCCTTAATGAATGAAGCAAACAATTACATGACTTTGGCTATTCCATTTGCAACTGCTATTGTGAATCTAGAAAAAGCTCCACTGAAAGTACTTGGTAAGGTTGGTTTGCTTAATGTCAATTATAACTATGTAGGTCTTACTCTGCTGCAAAGAATGAGTACATTGCAAAATTCAAGTAGGTGTGTATGTTCTGTAGTACCTGCGGCTTTTTTTTGATTCTTAAACTATTGAAGAGAAGTATTGTTATAAGTTCATTTTCATACATCTGATACATAATTAGCAAAGTTGTGATGGTTATTGGTAATAAAACTCTGCAAAATAGAATTTATTTTTGGATTTCCCATATGAAGAATTGGACTACATTGTTAAGGAGAGTTGCTACTGAAGGATATATGTTAAGAACTACGTAGATCAGAAGAAATTGATGATGCATTCTATCAGTGACAGCTTATACCAGAGGTGATATTCAGCAGGTTCTGACCAGTTCTGGAGAACCGGTAGTGGAAATTTTGAGTAGTTCAGAGAACCAGCAAATTCCACCTCTGACTGGAGATTTTACAGTATCCTTCCCCTGCCACGCCCACCAAGCCACATCCACCGAACCGGTGGTAAAAAAATTTGAATCCCACCACTGGTTTATATCCCTTCAACCATTACAATGTCCTTTTTGTCCATTGCAGGATTGTGAGAACTCTTTTGCATTGGTGCTAGTTTAGTTAGTTGAGCACTCGAGTTAATGCAGGGGGATTTTATTAGCCATTGTGTTCCTAAGGTCAGTTTTATCCCATTTATTTTTAAGGATGATGCAGACAATATCTACCTTTCTGTTTTTCAGCTCGTTCTCTACATAATGTTTCGACATAATAATAGATGTCGTGTAGACTAACAACTTCTTAGATAAGATATAATTGTAGGAATCTAATAATCCCATCTGGAAGTGGAAGTACAATTTGTTTCAGGTGACATTGTGCTTTGACCAAAGGGCTAAGATTATATTTTGAGAGCACTTTCAGAATTTATTATTGCTTTTGGAAGATCCAAACTTTTCTGTCACTAAAAAGTTGGGGGCCACTGTTCTGTTTTGCTGGTCCTGAAACCTTGACAGGAACTTTTTTCTAAGAAACCCAGTTGAGAAATTTCTAGGGAGCTTTTATTGATTCTTTAGTTTTTGAAGCTTCCAGTTTCTACCTGCAATTTTATAAATTCTGTTATTTCTGCTCACTGTTTTTAAACATGGGTTGTCTCCTGTTTTAATTGGTTAAGTATGTTTGCTTGCTTTATATCTCATCATATCATAGAAGCTTTTCATTATTCAGAAGCAAACTAAAAAGCTTTTAGTTAAAACATAATATAGTAAATGGATGTTTTGTTTGATGTAGAGTTAAACAGTTGGTGAAATGACATCATAGAGAATGTTAAATAAAAACTAATTCAGCAAGCTGCAGAATGCTTCAGTAACTGTCACCTTCTTGCCTATCTGTAGAAAACTGGTGGTCTATATTGGAACCTCCATTGTTCCTCAGAATAGTGGAACTTTACAAAGATGTTGTAGTCCACCTTCTGAAACTGTACAAGTTGGGTATCCCTGCTTCAGAGCAAAGAATTTTTGCAAGCTGCCTACATGCTTCGCTCAAAGTTTTGGAAATATTACATAGGGTATGTCTTGGAAATCTGTATTCTTATTTTCAAGTTAAGATTCAAATTATATCTATCTTCCATGTAATTGATATAAATATTAATTTATAGGTCTAGGTTCTTTTAGAGTGCCTTCTTATTTTGTAGACAAGTGGAAGAAAAATGCTTTAATAAAGCATCTGAACTGTAAATCTAAGCAAATGAACTAATATCAATTTTACAAGTTCAGTAGAAATTAATATTTAACCCAATTTTTAAAAACAATACGCCAAGCCAAAGCAGAAGTGGTCAGAGTACAGTTCTAATCATGCTTACAGACATTCAGTTTTGATATTAATTCAAATTAGTGAACACCACTTTTTAAATCCACTGCAATGCCACTATTACAAAAATTCAAACAGAATTTTACCACAGTTGCATTCTATAACCAGTTTTCTGTGATTTAGCAAAATATATAAATATATATCCCATAATTACGGTGGTACTTCAGTACTCATCATTAATTGGTTCCAGGAGGCACAATGAGTGCTAAAAACAATGAGTACCAAACAAATAATGTGACTTACTGCGTGACCCTTTGTTTCTGCTGGGAAGAACTTTCTGTCTGTCCCTTTTCCTATGTCAGTGACTGTGCAGCATGGTTGACTCCCTGTCCACTCTCTTGGCTGTCCTATTCTTTTTGCCACTTTCTTCCCAGTATGGCTGACTTCTTGTCTGTTCTCCACGGCCATCCCCCTTTTCCTATGACTGTGCTTCAACTACCAAACAAATGAGTACAGGGACGTTTTCACATCAAAATGTGTTAGGTATCAAATTCAGTGAGTTTTGAAGCAGTCAAATTCCAAAGTATCACTGTATGGCAAAAATTAAAAAACCCCTGTTAATATTTATTGGAAAAAAAACATCTTTTTTCCCATTTTCTTTTTAATTGTATAGCTTAAATAGATCTCAAAAATTCTATTGAGAATGAATAGCAAAGGCTGTCTGTTATTGAGATGAATAAAAGTATTCAAAATGCGGAATGGCAATAATCATTATGCTTCTGTTTCTGGTTATAAAAAGTTCTAAAAATTGTGATATTTTGCTATAGCTGCATACAGAAAATTAACATCAGATAAATTATCAGCAATTGTTCGATCATTTTATTAGTCAGAAATAGTTTTATATTGTTATATCATGGAAAAGGACATTGTTTTTGTCTGAAACAAGTATTTTCTAACTTTTCTGCTTTTATTTATAAAGATAGTTAACATTTCATCTAGTAACATATAGTAGTTTAGAAGTGAAATATGAAATACTTTTAGTGGTAGAATGATTCTCGTGTGTTTTTTTTTTTAAACAGGTGAATGAAAGAGGTGGGCAGATAATACAGTATGATAGATTCTACATACATGAAATACAGGATTTGATCGATATAAGAAATGACTACTTCAACTGGATCCAGCAGCAGGCATATGGAATGGTAAATGTCTTAATTTTTGCTCCCATTGTATCTTTAAAGTGTGTTACATGATCACATAGAAAATGCAGTTCTTCATTTTTATTATTTCCAACCATTAGAAAGCATATTGCGGTTTTCCGGTTTCGCGTGGCTTCGGGGCAGCAGGAATTCGCGACAGCTCGCGATTCCTGCTGTGCTAGCCGCCGAGGTACCCCCGATCCAGATGGGTCAGGGGGATATGGCTGCCCTGTAGGGACAGCTGAAGAGAGAGGGGAGTCGGACAGGGGGTTGGGGGTGTCGCAGACCCCCTCCTCCTCCGGAAAAACCCCTTTTTCCCAAGGCGGTGGAGCGGCGGTCAGTAATGGCCGCCACGAAGAAGCCAGCAACCGGGTAAGATTGCGCTGGAGGAAGTAAAAAGAGCGAAAGTGCTGTCTGAGCCGGGTCAAGTAACATCTTTCAAATTGGTTGGAACTGAGCTGTTTGAATTGCTGGAGGATACATTGTATCCCTAAGAAGATCGAAAGCGGCGGAGAAGCTGTTAAAGGGAACTTTTTTTTTCTTCACTCTCCCACCCCATGGAAACAGCAGAAATGTTTGGACATATTGGACATTGAAAGTGAATTGTTTTGAGAGTTGAAGCTAAGGGACAAAAGGATTCTTGGACATTGAAAAACTTAAGAAATTGGAAAACCCTTGTTGGAGGTATGGATTTCTGATTATTTAAAATTGATATTGCAAGTGGGAAGGGAGAGGAAAAAAAATTGGAGCAGAAGCTGAAAAAGGAGGAGATTGCCTAGAATCCCAAAGAAAGGTATATGGTAATTGGACCTCTTTGATTAAACATTAACCCCAGAAAGAGAAAGAGAAGAAGGAAGAAAAGTATTAATTTTTGGAACTTTTTTTGAATTATTTTGGATTAAAAATACTTGTGGTTGTTTTGGGAAAAGTTTCTCTTTTCATAATGGCATCGCTTGTGGATGAACTAAAGACTGAATATCAAAAATATAAAAAGGAAGATACTTTGGGCACTTTGTTTCAATTCTTAGAAATGGCGTTATGTACTTATGAAAAGTTGACTATGCAGCAGAAGGACTGGGACAAAGAAGAAGAGGAAGAAGAAGCCATCTTTGATGAACAATGGGTTCTTTCCGGGGAGGAGGAGAAAAAGGATAAGAAAAAGGGGATTTTAAGAATTATAAAAACAACCAAAGAAGAGAAAAGTGAGCGGAAAGGTGGAGGCAAAGTTAGAAAGCAAAAGAAAAGGAGTAAGAAAAGGGAGGAGGAAAGACAAAGGGGTGAAAAGGGCAAGGAGAAGAATAAGCAAGAGAGAAAGGGGGGGAGGAGAAGCCTCAATGGGGGGAAGCAAGATCTAAAGAAAAAAAGTTTATTCAGAGACAATGGGTGAATTTAATTTAGGATAAAAGAGGGATTCTGGAGGGTACATAAGATTGTGTTTTTTATATGTGTATTTAGAGTATAAAATTCATTGTGTAATTTTAGAATCTTTTAAACAGAATCCCAAGAAAAATTGTTATATGAAGTACTTTTAAGTTAGGGTAATGAGTTATAGACGTTACTCCAATTGGTGTATAGAAGTATAATAAAAGAAAAAAGATGAATGGATAGTTGGAAATAGAACAGACAAAAATATTATTGAAAATGGTAATAAGATATGAAAGGATATATAAAGGTTTTGTTATGCTTTTTTTTTTTTTTGGATGTTGTATATTGAAAAAAGACAAAAAAATTTTTTTTAATTAATAAGAAATAATTTGGATGAAAAGGAGAAGTTGGGATAAGATATGAAGTTAAATAGACAAAGTATTGATACTATAATTTGGGATTGTTATGTTCTATTGGTTTTCTTCTTTTATTATTTTTTCTTAGAAAAGAACTTATAAGCTGTTATGCCTTGTGCATTGTTTATATAAAATTGATAAAAATGGTTTATATATATAATATAAAAAAGAAAATGATAATAAGATATGGAAGGATATATAAAGTGAATGTGATGTTTGAATTTGTGTCTGTGCGAAGAGTTTCAACCCGGGATCAGACAACCTTCAGAAAAGATCTTTTAGTTTTGTTTGTGTTCTTTGTTAAATTAATAAAATTTGTTTAAAAAAAAAAAGAAAGCATATTGCATGATTTTGGCCATATAAAATTAGGCTCTGGTGAAAAACGTATGTCATTTTTGGGCTGTGTTTTCTTTGTAGGGATTTTTTTCCCTGTGGCAAAGTGTGTCTAAAACAGATTTATGTTGGGATAAAGCTATCTAGAATGCTTCTCAGTTTTCCTGTTATTTCTGTTATCTGACAGAATGTCTGTGTGTCATATATCTATATGTTTTTATCAGCATTGGAGAAGCTGACATATGCTTTCAAAGTAGTTTGCTACCTTTGATTATAAGCAACATGGTGGTAAAGCACACATTGTCATGTTATTTGGCCAACTTAAGACGGGAGTTCTTGCAGTCTCCGTTGCCATTATTAAGCAAATTGCACACAGTCACAATGTCCTGTGATCACCATTTGCAATCTTGTGCTGGCTTTCTCCTTGATTTTGCTTGTTGGAAACAGGAAATGAAGGTGGCAAATAGCAACCACAGGATGCCATGGTGTTATAATTGGGAGTTGGTTGCCAAGCGCCCGAATGACAACCTTGATTATGGAGATGTTGCAACAGCCACAACTATGAGACCAGTTGGAAGTCTCCATTCAATGCCATCCAAATTTTAAGCAGTCACTGAATAAGAGGTCATTAAATGGGAACTGTCTGTATCAAGCATGCGGTGCTGAGTTTAGGCAGAACAGTAAAGGAAGCGACATAATCGGCAGTTAGAAGACAAAGATAAGATACAAAACTTGAATTTGTTCAGTCACTTGAAATTGCAAAGTAAGATTGTATCCGGTGACCCCTTTGGGCTATTTAAAGTGTTTGAGCTGCATTGCAGATGATAATAGCCAATTAAATAATTTTTTAAAGCCCATTTATTCCAGGTTTAAAAAGTTAAAGAAGTCCTTGAATTAAGCTATAATTAGGAAATTAGCAGCAACAGCAGCACAAAAATAGTTTGCATTCTTTTAGGATGTTCTTCTTACACATTTCTGCTGTCCTGGAATTCCATGATAATTTTCCATTTGATTACTAGTGAAATTCTGATTTGGTTGACACTGAGCTTTCTGAACAGAGAACACAATCTCCTGCAAGCATTTGTAGAAAAAATATAAAGAACATTCCCGTTCCCTCTTCTACATGGGGAGGGGAAGGAGAAAAATGTCATGTAGCTTTTTTTAAATGAGCGGCTGCCCTAATGTCAGACTAACAAAACAAATTTTGTTCAGGCATTTCCTTATCTTCACATTTCATATCTAACTTTGTTTTCTGTATTAAGAAAATCTATCTTTCCGGTCCCTTAGAAAACTTGACAGGTATTAATTAGTGTTACATGCATATTGTATTAAAAATGTCAAGTACAAACTTGAATATGAAGGTACTTATAATATGGGAGGAAAGTGATATATTTGTATTGGAAATGTGACAGATTCCCCAGGTTGTCAAGTGTCTCTTGCTCAGAATTGTTTATCTCAAGTGTCTGGTGTGTTTCTTGTTTTGAGCTCTCGAACACTAATTGAGCTAAAGCCAAGATCAGAAAGTGATTTCTTAGTTTATACTGAAAGTTGTACTAAATCAAAGTAAATCAGAGGTCTCCAAACTTGGCAACTTTTAAGACTTGTGGACTTCAACTCCCAGAATTCTATGCTGGCTGGAGAATTCTGAGAGTTGAAGTCCACAAATCTTAAAAGTTGCCAAGTTTGGGGACCCCCGAAGTAAATGTTTTGGAACTACAATACTTTTGCATCACTAAAAGACTTTAATCAAAATGCTAGGACCTTGCTGAGAAGCCTTTCTGCCCTTAAGTCTCCCCATGATCTACTCAGATATATTGTGTAGGGTATCCTTGTTTGACTTCACAGTTTCAGAGGGGGAGTCATGACATCTGTTGTTTCTCCGTAGAACTGCTGCAAGCATCCAGAGAGTGGGAGGTGCTTCAGTCTTCACTTCTCACAGGCTGAGCTGAAATTGAGGAACGCCCTCCTCCTCCACGTGACTCCTCCATGCGTTCCTCCCAGTTTTAGCTCAGCCTTCGAGAAGCAGGCAGCTTTTTCTAGTTCCTTGGCCGTTTCAGGTGATCGTTGAAAGTTGGATCAGGTTTGATTCATTTTTTTTTTTTCCTCTCCCTGCAAGGCTAGTGCGATCCCAAATTTAGTTGGTGGAGCGATTTCGCTCCCAGGAGGGAAGTAAGGGGTTGGAGCCCTTTGTCCCCCACCCCCACCCCTTCTAATCTATCCTCTGCCGTTCCAAGCGTGCTGGGCTCAGCCGCTTGGCCCTGCACTGTATTTTAAAAGCGCAAATTGCGTCTTCCGCCCTAAAACGCCTCAGAGGAGGCAGCGCTTCCTCTCCCAGCTCTTTCCTTCTCTCTTTTGAGGTTGCGGTGGGCTGGTGCGCTTCTGAGCTGTGCGTTCTGAGCCGGGTGGCCATTTTGGGCACGCCTCGTGGCCGGCGCCATTTTGTTTTCTTAACAAGTAAGGCCTTTTTCCTTTTAGTTTGAGAGTGAGCTGCGAGGTTTTTTTGTAGGCCCTTAGCGGGACCATCAGGCCGCGTGGAGCCTTTATTTTTACTGAGAGAGCACTGTGGTCCTGTGCCCTGCTGTCTCTCTTAGAGTTAATATTGTTGGCTTTCTTCCTTGGCCCGCAGCTAGTTCAGAAGCGCAGGCACGTACTCTCCATGTTGTTGGGGGGCTGCCTATAGAGGCCTATCTCTTTTTTCTTATCTTGCCTTTCACAATTGCTTGGCTTCAGCAGTTCATTTGGTCTATTTGGAATTAAGTTATTATTATTATTTGCTGTACCTTTTGGGGCTATTTGGTTTTCCTTACTTGAACCTTTTTTTGTATTTAATTGCTAGTGTATATATTCAGATTTTTAATTTAGCTGCTAGAATTGTTTTCTGTTTTTTTTTATTGCATAAGGTTTAAAAAAAAAAAGAGAGAGAGAGAGAAAGGAGATTTCTTTTGAATAGATAATAGCTAGTTCTAGAATAAAATTTATTTCAAAAAGGGGGACGTGACCCAATTTTAGGAAAACCGGTTTACGTTTGTAGGGTGAACTCCTAGGCGTGCCAACCGCCATTTTTCTTTCAATACCATGGCAGAGGCTAATCCTACTGGCTCTTCTCTGAAGGCCAAGTCTAAGACGCACTACCTTCGCAGAAGGGACAAGGATTCTTCCAGTGCTTCTCAAAGAGATGCCTTACGACGTCATAAGGCCCTAGAAAGGGAATTTAGCAAGCGGGCTGAAGAGTCTCACTCTATAACATCTGCCTTTCCTTCTACCCCCCCCCCCGCCGAGCCAACCATCTTCCTCTAGGGGCAGTACTTCCACCCAAGGCCGCCAGCCCTCCCATGTACCAGAGGCGACATTTACGCCAACCGCTGCAGATCTATGCTCTAAGGATCCTGCTCCAATTATTGTACCTGAGAACATCAGAGAATGGATGCAGTCTGCCATCCGTCAAGGTATAGCTGAAGGAATGCAGCAGCTCGCTAGACCGGATTCCCGAGGGAGGATTCCCGAGGCTGAGTCTTTATCCGGGAGATTTCCTTCTGCACCAGCGTCACAGCATGGTCAGGTACCTCCTCACATGGATGTTCCATTCCCAGAGGGGGAAGGATACCCAAGAAGAAGAGGGAGTGGGCCTTGAACCGTTCGGAGAATACGAAGGTTCTGACAGAGGTTCCTTACAGTATTCGGAACCCTTTCTGGAGGGGGACCTAATGGAGGGAGAAATGTCGGAAGATGAGGGTCTTTCTCCTGAACAACCGGCTGTTGTGGGTCTTTTTAAACCCCATTTATTTAAGTCCTTGCTATTTAAGGCAAAGAACATTTCAGGTCTGGCGTCTCAGCCTCCTTCTGAACCCCCTCCATCGAGTCCAGAAGGTCCTGATGACCTTATGTTTAGACAGCCGACAGTGACAGCAGACATTATTCCGGCCCCCCCAATCTTCTCAGATCTGGTAGCAAAGCAGTTGGCCTCAGTGGGTCCTTCTCCGGCCCCTTCTAGTCAGGACAAGAGGTTGTTTACCCTGGATTCGGATTTCTCAGCTATGTTAGATACCCTAGAAGTAGATGATCCAATTATAAGGCTTGCTTCTTCTTTCAATCCTACCGATGCACTAGAGGCACTGAAGCCGGAGGATAAGCGAGCGGAGATGGCGCTCCGGCGGGCTCACACCGCTGATGCCTGGGCTATCCGGTCGGCCACGGCCGCTTCCTTTTTCACCCGATCCTCCATCAGGTGGCTCAGACAGCTGAAGCAACACATTTCCCCAGCTGATACCAGAGCCCATCAAGATATTGCAAAGATCACGGCAGCGGCGGAATTTGCAGCCGACGCTACCTTTCATTCGGTTAAGTTCTCATCCCGAGCTATTTCTTCCCATGTTTCTGCCAGACGATTGCTTTGGCTTCGACACTGGCAGGCTGATATTAAAAATAAGTCTAAGTTGGCTTCAGCCCCCATAGTAAAAGGGAAATTATTCGGGCCCGCTCTGGAGCCATTACTCCTGGAGACCCGAAATAAGAAAAAGTTTCTGCCTTCACTTTTTCGTAGGCAGGAAGCCAAGAGTTCCCAGTCCTTTCGGAAGGGCTCCTTTCGTCCCTCCTTCCAGTCATCATTCTCTCCTAGATTTCAGGGCTCTCCCTCATTCCAGCCGTCCTACCAGGACCGGGGCGATTCGGGAGACAGAGGCAAGAGAGGGGGCAGCTACAGAAGGCCCTTCAGGGGTTCCGGGAGTAGAGCGGCCCGCCGGCCCAGGTAGCGTTGCAGGTTTTTTTACTGTAGGCGGCCGCCTCAGGCATTTTGCAGACAAGTGGGAGGAATCCACCTCTGATACTTGGGTTACAGATTCAGTGCGCTTTGGCTTGACCCTGCAGTTTCTCTCTACCCCCGAACATTTCAGGGTTTCACCCATTTCTAGGAATCCTACTAAACGGGCTCTTATGACTTCTGCCATCAAACATCTCTCTGATATTAGGGCTATTCAACCTGTACCCCTCTCCCAACAGGGAAGGGGTTTCTATTCACTTTTATTCTTGGTGCCTAAACATTCCGGGGGATGGAGACCCATTTTAGATCTTAAGAGGTTAAATCGTTTTATTGTACGCCATAAATTCAAAATGCAGACTCTGCAGTCGATTTTACAGGGCATCAGAGAAGGAGACTGGCTTACGTCAATTGACCTTTCCGAGGCTTATCTCCATATTCCCATTCATTCCTCGTATTCTAAATATCTCAGATTTTGTTATAATAATCAGCATTTCCAGTATGTAGCCCTCCCCTTTGGGCTAGCCTCAGCCCCGAGATCTTTCACTAAGGTGTTGGCGGCTATTGCAGCTCACCTTAGACAAATTCCCATCCGGATCCACTGTTACCTTGACGATATCCTGGTTGTATCCCCTTCCCGACATCAAGCCGAGAGCGATACTAGTGCTACCCTCTCGGTACTTCAGTCCCACGGGTTCTTAGTGAACTGGGAAAAGAGTCAGCTTACTCCCTCCACTAGTATATCTCATCTAGGGGCTGTGATTGACTCTGTTGGAGGAAGGGTCTTTCTCTCTCAGGAGAGACTTATTAGTATCCGCACCACTATCAGAGATATCCGGCGGACCGGGAAAGCATCGTTGCTCAATTTATCCAAACTGCTAGGGAAGCTAGTTTCCTGTATTTCCATTATTCCATGGGCTCGCTTGCATTCCAGATCTTTGCAATGGTTCCTCCTGCCGTATCAGCGTTCAGGAAGGAGCACGTCAAGGTTTATAGTGAAGGTCCCGCCGAAAGTTCTCGCCTCCCTCCTGTGGTGGATGCGACCATCTGTCAACAGAGGTCAGCTATTCCAGGAACCTCAAAGGGTTCTCACGACAGATGCAAGTCTTTCCGGATGGGGGGCCCATCTACAATCTCTCTCAGCACAGGGAGTTTAGACCCGTTCGGAGCGAAGTCGGAGCATCAACTGGTTGGAGCTTCGTGCAGTGTACCTGGCTCTGCGAACATTTCTTCATCGGGTAAGGGGGCGCCATGTCCTGGTCCTAACGGACAATACTACAACCAAGGCCCACATCAATCGGCAAGGGGGCACCCATTCCCTCCTTCTCATGAGAGAGGCCGAGCGACTGTGTCGATGGGCAGAAGCGCACCTCTTATCTATCCAAGCGGAGCACATTTCCGGGGCCTCCAATGTCCAAACAGACTGGCTCAGCAGGGCAACACTGGATCAGGCAGAGTGGCGCCTGCACCCACATCTTTTCAGAGAAGCAGCAGCCAGGTTCGGTCAGCCCCTAGTAGACCTTTTTGCATCTCTGCTCAACGCGCAAACACCGAGGTTCTTCTCCCGTTATCCCTCCAGCGGAGCAGAGAATCACAATGCCTTGCGTTGCCCGTGGCCTCCCGGGCTACTGTATGCCTTCCCTCTGCTTCCATTAATCCCCAGGGTGATTCGAAAATTGATAGCCGAGAAAGCAGAGATCCTCATGGTGGCACCTTATTGGCCCAGAAGGCCATGGTTTGCGGACCTCCGCAATCTGTCAGTATCTCCGCCATGGAGGATTCCGTTGGATCAGATTTCGCTGTCGCAAGGCCCACTGTTCCATCCAGAGCCACAGTGGCTACAGTTGGCCGTTTGGAGGTTGAGCGGGAAAGGATGATTGAGGAAGGCTTATCAGCATAGGTCATTAACACCATTTTGGCGGCTAGAAGACCTTCTACCACTCGCATTTATGATGCAACCTGGAAAAGTTTCTGTAACTGGTGCCACAAATCATTCATCGACCCACGCTCTCCTTCAGTTGCACAGATCCTGGCCTTTTTACAAGATGGCCTAGATGGAGGTTTATCACCTAACACCTTAAGGAGGCAGGTAGCGGCGCTCTCAACGGTGGTTGCTGGCGGTCCTTTCGGTTCCCTTTCCCACCATCCTCGAATCAAGGCTTTTCTTAAAGGGGCTTCTAATTTGCGCCCGTCAGTAGTGCATAGGTACCCGACATGGGACCTTAATAAAGTTCTCCTGGCCTTGACTAGATCTCCTTTTGAGCCTCTCAGGGAGGCGTCACTTCAATTTCTTACATTTAAAACAGTTTTTCTGGTGGCTATTACTTTGGCTAGAAGGATATCTGAAATTGCAGCTCTATCCATGAGAAAAGATCTGTGCATTTTTCATTCAGATTGGGTGGTTCTGAGACCAGACCCAGCATTTATGCCGAAGATTAATTCACCGTTCCACAGGGCACAGGAGTTGGTCCTGCCTAATTTTTGCCCGAAGCCTCTGCGCGAGCAAGAGAGGCAGTGGCACACCCTTGATGTTCGAAGGGCTTTGCGTATTTACATTTCTCGCACGCAGTCCATCAGGAAGACAGAGTCTCTCTTTTTGTCCTTTCAGCCAAAGACACTAGGCTGTAAGGTTTCTCCGTCCACGGTAGGCAGATGGATTAGGGCTACCATACCCAAAGCCTATTTAGTTCAAGATATTCCAGTTCCCAGTGGGGTTACCGCTCACTCCACCAGAAGTGCAGCTACCTCGGCAGCCTGGGCTACTCAGGCGTCTATTCTTGATATTTGCCGAGCGGCCACCTGGACTTCCCCATCTCCCTTTATAAGACATTATAAGATTGATGTTTACGCCTCAGCTGAAGCATCTTTTGGCAGGCCAGTTTTGCAGCAAGTGGTTAGAGATCCTGGGGAAGTTCCAATCCAGACGGACTCCCACCCGTAGGACACACTGGCTTTGGTATGTCCCACTCTCTGCATGCTCGCAGCAGTTCTACGGAGAATGGGCGTTGGTTCTTACCTGATATGCCTCTTCTCGTGGAACTGCGTAGAGCATCCAGCCCCACCCTGTTGGTCCATCTGTGAAGGGGGAAAACCTGTTTCGGCCAATGATTTCTAATGTTGTAGTTCATGTTGTTTAATACTTAAGAGTGGAGGAGGGTTTTTGTCCTCTCGTCTTCGATAAAACTGGGAGGAACGCATGGAGGAGTCACGTGGAGAAGGAGGGCATTCCTCAATTTCAGCTCAGCCTGTGAGAAGTGAAGACTGAAGCATCTCCCACTCTCTGGATGCTCTACGCAGTTCCACGAGAAGAGGCGTATCAGGTAAGAACCAACGCCCATTCTCCACTTCTTCAGTTCAACAAAAGCAGGCTCTGAAATTACCATGGCCATCCCGTTATACTATATGATTGTATTTTTAGATCAGAAATATATTCTCTCTCTCTCTCTCTCTCTCTCTGCGGTATCTGCTATCCCGCATCAGATGGGCGCCTCATGAGAGGGAGCGAAGGAGGAAGAAACGACAAGAGATGAGGTTTCTCGGGATGAGCGCGCCCCGAATGTCTTGGCACACGCTCTTTTATTATGCTTTTTCACAGGGGGGGTGAAATTTTTCAGAGCCCAAGTCAAACAGGGTATTCAAGATTTACAATGGTTCAGGTCAGTTAAGATACCAGGTTAAACAGGATGCGCGTGATTTACAATTGTTCAGGTCAGTTAGGATACCAGGTTAACAGGATGTATGTGATTTACAACAGTTCAAGTCAGTTAGGATATCATTCTGTATTGACAGATGTTTATCTCCCCGTCCCTTCTACGTGCCTGGCAAAGATCACTGAAGAGACAGAAATCTAATGTTTACACGTGAATGATACATTGTTGCAATGCTTGAATGATACATAGTTGCACCGATACATAGTTGCAATCACATGAATGATACATAGTTACAACATCTCTCTTTCTCTCTCTCTCTCTCTCTCTCTCTCTCTCTTTCTTTCTTTTTGGTATCTCAAGTCTGAAATATTTTTGGAATTATTTTGAAGTGTAGTCAAGGGGCAATTTAGAATAAACGGAACAAAAATATTAATTGAGATATCTGCTTCTGCTGTTAATAACTCAAGAAATGGAAAGCTCTGTTTAATTTTCCCGTTAAGAGTGTTATTTTGTCAAAGCCTCTAAGAATGATTGAGGAGATTATTGGGAATAATTGTTCCCAGTGGCTGATACTGGAGGTCCCTATTCTTTAGCAGCAAACTGGTTTATTGGTTGACATGATCTTGTTAGAACTTGCGTTTCTGTTTCTCCCTTATCTTTTAACTTAATGATTTTCTGCACGCTCAGCACTTTCATAGGTAAAAACACTAGAACTTTAGTATTGGGAGCCTGGAGTGGCCAAAAAACCATAAACAGGGCACAAGAAAGGAGACTACGTCATATCACTCCCGCTAGCAATCTCACAGGGAGAGCAGTTCCATTGGGAGGAGGCATAGCGATATACTGGAGATGGTGGGCTGGCATAGAGGCGATATGCTTACCTTAGTCTTCGTTCATTGTTGGCTCATCAGCTCCATTCCCTGTAAGCCTAGAGCAGTGAGTATTTTAGAGAAACAAATAGACCGGAAGTACTTATTCTTGGGGTTTGGCACTCTAAGAAAGTGGAAATTCACATGCCCAAACTAACTCTTATCTTTTCCTCTTAATTACTGCTGCCTTTTGTGCATTGTGCATAGGATATCAGCCATGGGTTAAATGAGGTAAGTGATTAATTGTCAGAATAACAGTTTAGGAACCAGACACAATAAAATTATTTTCTTGGGCTTATTCATAGACCTTGAGATTACACTGATAATACCCACTTGGAAACTTATCTGGTCAGATCTGGATTATCACAGAAAAAACTACATATAATTAATGTATAAATAATAAAGATTGCTCAACTGCATCTGTTGACTTGAACATTTAAATTTAACTTCTAGTCAACTTTTAGTTCATAAATTAAACAATATTTTTTCCAGGTTTTTTTCAAGTAATTCTCTCCCCCCCCCTTTCTTTTTTTAGGTGTCAGATGGACCAGTTACAATTTGCACCTATCCCTTCGTATTTGACGCCCAGGCAAAGACAACGCTCTTGCAAACAGATGCAGTCCTGCAGATGCAGGTAAATTAATACGGCTTTACTATTTCTAAAATAATGTGCAAAACAAATATGATTATTCCTTGATTAAAACTGTGTGCTTTGCCTATTCAGAATAAGTTAACTTTTCCTGCATCTTCATCACTTGAAAGATGCTTTATCATCCCATTTCTTATAAAATGGAAACTCTGGGCATTGGTTTTGGCTGAGGATCACCCTTGGCATTGAGTGGCTTGCTGTGGCTATCACTTTTCAGAATGGGAAAAGATATTAGCGTTAGTCAGAATCAAAGCTAAATATTTTGTAATTCAATTGTCGTAAGTTCATGCATACCAATCACACTGTTCCCTTTCTGGGATAAGGAACATTATACCAAAAAAGTAAGAAATTATAAGCCAAAGAAATTAAGGCAAGAGATGGGGGGTGGGGGAAGAAATATTGATAACTTTAGTTTATACCAGCACTATATCCGTCCATGTCTTGCCATCCTTGCAACATCTTCATTTCTACAAAATCTGTAAACTGCTTTTACACTGCCTTTTTGTATAAACTTTTCATCACTCTTTCTGAGGATCTCATTAACTGCAGTCATGATTTTTGGGCCTTCTTCTTTGCACATTTATTCCTCCTTCGTGTATTTCTTTGCAGTTAATCCTTTATGGATTCCATCTGTCTGATTAAATCATCTCAAGTCCACATTTAATTCATCATTCATTCATTCTTGATCCCATCTCTTTTTGTTCCTTCAAAAAAATCAATTTCTGCTGCATTCCACTTTCTTTTATGTTTGCCTCTGTTTTGCATAGCAAAGCTATTCTATGTTTGACAGTCATTCTCTTCCTTACAGCAGATTATGTACTATCCATTACTGTCTGAAATGGTGTAGGGCAGTGATGGCAAACCTTTTTGTTGAGGTGTGCCGAAAGCACATGAATGCCGGCCCTCACAGTGCAATGTGCCCTGCACATGTGCATGCAACACCCCTGACTCACCCCCCTTACCTGCACTGCGCATGCACGCACCTCCCAGCTGATTTTCAGCCCATTTGAAGCCGTTTTCACTCTCAACAGAGGCTCAAGGGAAGCTGAAAAACGGGCCTTCCGGAAATACCAGAAGTTCCCGTTTTCAACCTTCGCAGGGCCTCTGGAGCCTGGGAGTGGCCATTTTCAACCTCCCGGAGGCTTGAGGAAAGTCTCGGGAGCTTCAGGAGGCTGAAAACGGGCCCACTTCAGCACTTCCGGTATTTCCGGAAGGCCAGTTTTTCAGCCTCCCGAGATTGCAGAACCTCCGGAAGGGTGAAAACGGCCTCAAATTGGCCGAAAATCAGCTTGGAAGCATGCACATGCATAGTGCAGTTAATTTTGGCTGGGGCTCATGTGCCCGCACAAATGGCTCTGTGTGTCACCTGTGGCACGTGTGCCATAGGTTCGCCATCACAGGTATAGGGTCTCCTGCTTTGAGTAGGGGGGTGGACTAGAAGATGCAAAGTCCCTTCCAGCTCTATTCTGATTCTGATTCACTACATTTTTTTTTTTATCAGCATGCAGATGTTCTAGTTTACCATTTATATGTAACTTTCAGTTGTTCAGTTCATTTTTCTGTCCAACACAATTACATCTTTGATACCTTGATTTTCAATTTAAATCACTAATTGCTATGCATAATCTCATATTCTTTAAATCATGAAGGTTTTTAGCTACCTACATGGATCATCTGCCTTAAAAGTGTAGCTTGTTCAGATTCCCAACAACACCCCCTAATATCACTGTCAGCATGTAGAGTATGTTGACGTAACCCATTCAGGAGGTGACTAAAGTATGAGTGACGGAAAGCAGTGTGTCCCAGTCCATAAAGGGGCACTGCTGGTGCACAAAGTTGTGCGAAAGCCCTCCTGGTTTTGACTACCATCTGCTATTTGAGTACAGGAGGACCACAAGTTGCACATTAATTCCATTCATTGGATGGAAAATTCTTAGATCCGGAGAGCCCTAAAATTCACAGCCACTCAGTTTTGCCAGGGTTGAACTGATAGCCCTTCTTCCCCATTGAACCCTGTATGGCCACCAGACATTGAGACAGAATCTCCGAAACATCACTTGGTCTGGAGTGGAAATATAAATGCTTCTTGTTGGTGTTAAATAGTCTGGGGAGAGTGCTAAGCCCTAAGGGACACTATAGAGAAGGGACTGTGGGTTTGATCTCTTCCCTCCCCCCCCCCATCCCAGTCAGCCTCACCCGGGACCAACTCTGGCTAATCCCCCACCCCAAGTCATCTGATCTTGTTCTTACATTATCACCATTTATCATCCACTCAGATATAAATCCCTAGATTTTTATGCACCCAGAGCAGCTTAAATGACACCAGTTTCTACTTCCTATTATACATTTTAAACATTTCATTCACAATGTCATCTATTCGTTTATCTTCTATATGGGTTTATCAGATGAATTCCACAAGAACAGTCCACCTTCAATGCAATCTTTTATATTTTTCCCCTTTCTCTAATTTTTACTTTGCTAGTTTATCGGAGTTTCACAAATACATAGGTATTTTATTCATTTCTTCATTTTAATTTGGTTTCATTCCTTCTTTCATTCATTGATTTATGCCCTTTCTCATTTTACATTCCAATCCTAATATCCCATATCTTGTTATTGCCAACAGATAGGTCCATAACACTGAGCTCCATTGTTCATCATGGTTGGAATTACTTGAGTTTCCATGTAATATTTTTAGTAAGATATAAATGGTATACACCAGGATACCAGGATAACTCCAAACATTCTCAAGCTCTTCTGTGCAATCGGAGTCTTCAATGACAAGAGTATTTTGTAAGTCAGTGTTGTTGGCTTCATGCCACCAGCTTGGAGAAACATACAGTATGCTGAAACACACTCAACATAGTGCAGTTTAAATTTATAAAACATGAGTTAATGAAATGCAGCCAGTATGATTTTTCTCACAGTATTCTTTTAGTCACACTGAACATTGCAGTTTAATGAAAAAAAAAATGGGGTGTCGCATTGATGAAGACTTGAGTCTTTGGGCTTCTGGCTGAGTTCTCTGATATCCTGTGTTTCTGTCACTGCAGTTGCCAAACAACCCCTGAAACATCATCATCATCATTATTGTGGAGCATTGATGAGGTCAGAGTAAGCTTTAGGCAGCAAGAAATTTCTTGGTTAGGAACAATATGCTTGTTCATCTGGGGAGAGAAAATGGAGAAAAACTTTGCTCTAAGGGGCAAATGCTAGAAATCATCATTAATATAATTTTACTACTTGTGAAATTTCTTCAATGTCAACTCTGTCTTCGTCCCATGTTCACTACCATAACTGCTGCTCCTAAGGCTTTTACTTGGTTTTTCCCAGATGGCTGTTGACCAGGCTCACAGACAGAATTTCTCATCTATTTTTCTCCCAGTATTTGAATCTGTCAATCCATGTCTGATCTTAATTGTGCGCAGAGAAAATATTGTGGGGGATGCCATGGAAGTTCTAAGGAAAACAAAAAACCTAGATTACAAGAAACCTCTCAAGGTATGGCATGTTGGCATGTTTAAAATTCTTGATACACACATCAACTTACAATTGTGATTCTCCCTCCTCTGCTCTTTTGCTTCTAAAGATTCATCTTGGGAATGCCCATTTTGGGATGCCAAAATTTTGAGCAGAACAACAGCTGGCCCATAAAGGATTCTAGTAGTCCCAGCCATTCAAAAATACTACCACAATTATTTATTTTTTAAAAAAACTGGAGTTTCATTAATGTATTTGAATATCAACATTATTAGGAGCAATTTGAGATCCATGACGAATTTGCTGTTGAAAAATATATATATATATTCTGTTATCCATGCAACAAATCTGTACTTGAATGTAACAATTATAACTTAGCATGCTAACTTCATTGCCAATGTTAGGTTATTTTTGTAGGTGAAGAAGCTGTTGATGCAGGTGGAGTCCGCAAAGAATTTTTTTTGCTTATTATGAGAGAACTATTGGATCCCAAGTACGGAATGTTTAGATACAATGAAGATTCAAGACTGATCTGGTTCTCAGATAAGGTATGTAGTCTGTATGAGGGTTGCTGTTTTTTTGCTAGTCTGGTGGCAGTGAATAGATTTTGGTTTGCCTTGCAAAGTGACCCTAAGTGTGGTTTTTTAAAAAAAAGATTTATACCAGTTCACATCAACTGTTCCCTGGTGGTTCATGATGGGATTTCTGCATCTGGCTTTGAGCATCAGCTTGGATGGGTTATCTTCCCACCTTTCTAGGTTGGCAGCTCTATCTGATTATTCACTTTCTTGCAATGGGGTGGAGGAGGATCTATCTTTTGTACTTAGGTATGAGACTTCTAAGCTGTGATTTGTTTTATTCTAGGAAAACATATGTGCTGTTTTTCCATTAAAGTTAACATGCAGTTAATAGCATTATATGAAAAACAATAGGATAAGCAAGAACAATCGTGGAACAAGTAGAGCTTTCCAAAAAAAAGCAAATAGTTGAATCAAAACTGGCACCACATGAGCTTCTAGAAAGATAATTTTGCAATGAAAGGGCAATGTGGAAAAGGTCCTTCCCCCAGTCATAATCCCCCAGTCCTGCTTCAGAAAATGTTTAGAATTGAAGAAGTGATTGTATATGGCCTTTGGGAGCCATTTACATGGTCTATACGAGTCTTGCCTAGTCTCCCTTTTGCCTACTCTCAGGTAGGCTGCAAGGGACCATCTTGTAGAAAAAAGGACTGAAATGCACTGTATCCCTGAATTAAGAACTGTGTGGTACTTAGAGAGAGGGTGTGTGTTAATAAGCATATGTGTGCAGGCCCTTGTATATGTGTATGATCTATGTATAGGCGTGACCCTTAAAACCTTTCAGAGCCCAGTGGTTTCTCAGCTCTGGATTACAGTAACACTTACAGGATGTTACTGGAGCCTGGGGATGATGGCCAAAGTATTTCAGCATAGAAGAAGTTGCAAGGTATATCAGTGTAACTGATGAATCGTACAGAGAGTTGTATTGACCTCTTAAGGATGCCAGGTACAATGGGAGCCTTAAATTGCTAATTTGATACTTTGGGTATAAGGGGATCCCATTTACTCTTTGAAGTATTCTGGGGTATCAAAGCGCACTCTCCATCTTCTTTCTTTGACCAACCTCATGTTGTGCCAGGCAACATTTGACTCCTACCTACACAGTGGTCAATATCAGTTTGGGAGGATTGTTAAAGTAGACAGTTGTTCTTTTTTTCTGAAGGACAGTAGCTGATTAGAAGAATCTTCAATAACGTAGACTCTAGTCTGAAACAGATGAGTTAATTTTTAGTATTTTGGCTTTCTAAAAGGTTCAAATTTTACTTTGAGGTTTAACATTTATTGAACACACACATTACTTGTAGAACTTAGATAATATGGAACAATGTATCTTAACATTATTTGCTTTGTTTTCTGTTGAATTACTTTTTGTTTGTGTTCACAGACCTTTGAAGACAGTGACTTGTTTCATCTGATTGGTGTAGTTTGCGGACTAGCAATATATAATTTTACTATTGTAGAACTTCACTTTCCACTGGCTTTATACAAGAAGCTTCTGAACAAAAAACCTACCTTGGAAGACCTCAAAGAGTTAATGCCTGATGTTGGCAGGTGAACACAATTGTAGTTGATATTATAATATAGATGTTAAATTACCTGTGCTTTGGCTTGTTTCATTAGTGAAAAGAATTAAGTTCTGCAATGTTAATCAGAAGATGATGTATAAATGTTGCTTACTTTGTACTGCTTAGAGTGTTAATACACACACATTTGTGATTTAATCAATTTTGATTTAATTTTCTTGATTAAAAACACAAATCTGATGATGAGAAGCATTTGGTGGCTATTCTAAGAAGTCAGCTACTAATTTTTGATTTGAGATCCTTTATTCCCATCCGACCAGCCTGTTTTCTGGCTTCATAATTTTTCTGCAATCTGGGTAGAAGAAAAGGAGGACACTTATAGACGAAAGAGCAAACACTTTCTCCTCTGTTGTCAAGCACAGACTTTGTAAGACAGAATAAAATGCTGAATGAACATATAAAATCTGCTTGGCATTTTCGTTGCTTTTCCCTAATTTGGAATTACAGTATAACTCAATTAAAGTTAAAACATTTAAAAATTGAGAAATTTTATTTGTGCATATTTAAAAACACATCCTTTAAAACTTTGGAATAAAGGTCATCAAAATAAAAATAAGCAATGTAACAGGGTTTGCCTTAAGATAGTGCCATCAAGATGAATTTTTGCATAGTTGAGAATTATTCATATGTTGGAATGTTAGAAAACATGCCGGCACATTATATAAAATAATGCTTGGAATTAGAATAGGCACTGTTGTAGTACTATAAATGAAATATATACATATGGGGTGATTTCAATCTAATTATCAAAAGAGCATGCACTTGTGGGGAACTAGCTAAGTTTGCAAAAGCAGAAAATATTTCAGGAGGTGGGGAGCATGAAAGGTTGGGAGGAGATCAAAAAAGGACCATTAGAGCTGAAAATCTCAAGGAAGAACAAATGCGGAATAACTGAGCTGAGAGTGCTTCCATTCTGCATTGCAATGTTTTGTGGATGTAATTCATTGTTCTCAGTTTGGGTAGAAGGATAGCAAAATCTTTCAAGTTTGCAGAGTCTAATTAAATTCTGCTGTTGCTGAAATGAAAGATTAGAATATTTTATTTTCCAGGAGTATGCAACACTTGCTAGATTACCCAGAAGACGATGTGGAAGATACCTTCTGCCTCAACTTTACAGTAAGTATAATATGTTAGCACATGTGTCAGTTCATTTTAAGTAGAATTAATAATCTACAAATAGAATACTTTATTGATCAAGTGAATTTGTCTCTGGTGCATAAGTTCTCAGTGTACATGCCAAAACAGCAAAATAATAATGTGCATAATAACATAACAATATGTAATTAAAACATAGGATTATCATAATAACGATACCAAGAGAGAAAGTAGTGGAACGGATGAGAAGGATAAAAGTAACATAGCCATACTACATTTGATATGATGCTCTTTACAAAAACAATGTTGAAATCTTCTGCAGCAAACAATAAGATACCGTATTCTCTCCTAAACAGATTACGGTTGAAAACTTTGGTGCCACAGAAGTTAAAGAGCTAATTCCAAATGGTGCTGATATCCCTGTTGTGAAACAGAACAGGTAGGTTTTAATAGTGTATATTTCATTTAAACTGTGGCTTATGAAGCTAGGAATGAGCACAGGCCAAGTTTTCTTTCTCTGCTTAATTCAGTGCTCTATCCTGTAATGTGCATGAAGCCATTAAAGAAGCTAGTGGTAACCTACTTTAAATCAGACATAACAGGATA
Organism: Hydrophis major; assembly: GCA_033807585.1. NCBI lineage: Eukaryota > Metazoa > Chordata > Lepidosauria > Squamata > Elapidae > Hydrophis > Hydrophis major. The sequence goes on from CM066331.1 coordinate 98,619,413, forward strand.
TTCAGGCTTAATGTATTTTACAAATGAAGCTCTAGAGTCAGGAGGAGAAACAGCACTTCCATAACTATATCTGTCCATGATTTAGCTGAATCATAAGCCTTTGCCTGACAGATTATTTTGTAGAATATTTTGTTGACGGAAGAAGAAATGGTCATAAAATGAGGATAATTACCATTGCTAAATGGATTATGTACTGGGTCTTTCTAAAGGGCTTTTCTTTTAATCCGATTTTAGGCAAGAGTTTGTGGATGCCTACGTGGACTACATCTTCAATAAATCTGTGGCTTCTCTCTACGATGCATTCCATGAAGGCTTTCACAAAGTGTGTGGTGGTAAAGTTCTTCAGCTGTTTGAACCTAATGAACTGCAAGCAATGGTGATTGGGAACACAAACTATGACTGGAAAGAACTAGAGAAGGTATGTGGCTCTGCCAGAAATTAACTGCTGTTCAGGAATTATGCTTTCTGTTTGCCAAAGTTATTTTCCAAGATTTTTTGTCCTTCCCTATGCCCTTTGGTAACAGAATGTTTGTTACAAAAAGATTTTTTTTAAAAAAAAAATCTCTAAACTCACTATAGACATCGAACCTTTATTAAACTAAATATGATTGGTGGTAAACTTTCAAATAGTGGAAATGAAAATTTATGTATGCTGTAGTCCTTTGCGTATTTCCCCAGGCATCTCATGATAAATATCACTTACATTAATAGAAGATTGTAGCTAAAGTTTTTAAATAGCTTATTTAAGCATGCATATTGCACAGTTCTTTACAGTGTCCTTGCTTGCACTTCAATATCTGTTTGATGGTTAACATAGTTTACCATTTGCAGGGGAGAAGGAAGAAAGAATCCCAGAGACAATATTCTTTAATAGTATGGTTTTGATTTTTTCCCTCTCCTTAGAATACTCAATACAAAGGAGAATATTGGGCAGATCATCCAACAATTAAATGGTTCTGGGAAGTTTTTCATGAGTTATCACTGGAAAAGAAGAAACAGTTTTTGTGTAAGTATCTTCATAAAATGAGTACATCTTGACCATTGTTAGCTGGGGTCCTAGTTGGTATATAATATATATAATCTATCCTTATTCTTCTTTCCAACGTAAGCAAGAGCCACCCAGAGTTATTCAGTTCTACTTTTAACAATCCAGAAGGCAGGCAACTTGCTTACTTTGCTTCTTAATGGTTTTTAATTAACGGTTGAATTTTTTGTTTCTGTCCTGTGTACACTGTCCAAAATCACATGCAAGTGAGGTGGGCAGCTGAATAAATTGAATGGAGTTTTTTTTTTTTTTTAATGAAAACCATTTCTGCTCTTAGAATGGGAAAGTCTTTCTCCCTCAGCAGTCCCTGGCATAAGATATGCAGAAGTAAAGAGTGGGTAATCTTACTGTAGAATTGGATGTCTGGTTATGTGTTTTTGAGGACTGTCTTATGTTTTATTCAAAGAAGCCTGGATCAGTGATCAGAGTTTATTATCAAACTATAATTCAAATAAACCAGAATTCCAGGAATATTGGAGATAACTTTGGGTAGAAAGGGATTTTTTTCACCTCTTCACACTAGAGAAGAGAACATACCAGCCTGAAGCTTACAGCAAATATTGTGATGGTAGTACATATGGGTCTGCCTTAAAATCTGAGCCAATGTTTCCTATAAAATGTAGAATGTATTGTGGGAAACATAAGTAAATATATATTTAAAAAGCTGAGAAGCGGGAAAGTACACAGTGAATATTTCAAACAAATACTATAGACTATTATTTTAAGTTTTCTAGGAATCCTTAATATTCTCTTATTTTATTAAACATAACTTTATTAAGCATTCCTTTTAATTGACAAAAAATGCAACGTTCTTTTTTTACTCTTAGGAAAAGTCCAAACATTTTTTCCTCCCGAACTGAGGGATGTATTTCTTTATCTTATTTTTTAGATCTAACAATGAGTTTTGAGGATGTGATGTTAAATATTGGGGTGATGGGTAGCAGCACTATGATAATAAAATCTTCCCTGTGGTTAACCCGATAGGATTCACTCCTTGAATAAATTCTTAAAGGTTTAAATAGCTTGTCTGTCCATTTCCTGGTAGATTCCACAAACGTAAATAATTATGTATTTAGCCAAAAGTATTTTAACATAATACGTTAACAAAAATTATTTATATAGTACTCCTGTATATCACATAATGGTACTCTGTGATAAACTTTTGGTATGTGACTTAGATTATTCCATTTTCTTTCTTTTTAGTGTTTTTGACAGGGAGCGATCGTATTCCTATACTTGGAATGAAGAGCCTTAGTCTTATTATCCAACCAACTGGAGGTGGAGATGAATATCTTCCAGTATCTCATACATGTTTTAATCTCCTTGATCTTCCAAAATATACCAACAAAGAAATACTCAGATCGAAGTTGATCCAAGCAATCGATCACTGTGAAGGCTTCAATTTAGTATAATGTAAAAACTCAGCACCATCCAATCATTTAATTGGGAACATTAAACCAATGCTTAGATCTGCTTTGCAGCGTAAATGAGTGATACCCAAGTGGTGATGATTATAAGAAGCTTGTTCATAAACTATGTTCAGTGATCTGATTCTTTCACAGGAGCCAAAAATCCTTACATTAATGATTGTCTTGATGCGAATTGCATTTTGCCATCTTAACAATAAAAATGCAATGTTGGAATAAACACAAGTTTCATAACTAAATTTTAGTACTTCACATATTGCAAAAATGTTGCTGTGTGTGCGAAAGATATGCTTTTCAAATCACTGAAAGTCAAATTAGATTTTCATTTTGTTAAGTTTTTTTTAATATGCTCCAGCAGCAGTAAAGTATCTATTGCTTTATGGAATTGGGGTTGCTTTGTTAAAATAAACAAAGTTAAATAAATAGGAAGAGAAAGTAAGTACAACATATTTATCCACGTTTGGAGATGGGTTTGGTGAAGACACTGATTTACCATAACACCGAGGAAAATTTATATACATTTTACATTTACATTTATTTACATTTCAACTTGCAACTAGTTTAGCTTCTTTTATAATGAAAGCAATCAAGAGGATGTCAATGCTATTTTCATTGGCAGTTCCTTCACATGTCCATGCAGTTGTCATTTGTTAATTAAAACTATGAAAGAAAAATCGGTTTCTTAAATTTTGAGATTTGATTTGTGGTGATCCAAATAAAACTCGGGGGTTTGGCATAAGTTCAGAATTATCAACACATTCTTTTTTCCCTTGGGCAGAACTAAGATTTTATCTTTCTTACTTTCAATTATTGGAGTAGTTTGAAAATTCTGGTTCAATTACTGACTTTTTTTTTTAGTTTTTTTAAGGACTTTGGTCATTGGAAGTGATGACTTTGAACCAAGCAGGTGCAATTACTGGGAGGGGGTGGGGGTAAGTTCCTGAATGTTTACATGTTATTAATAGTCCGTGACTTTCAGCTGTGAAATAAATATTTATTTTTTTTAGATTTATAAACTGCAGTGAAACAATTCAAGCCTAAAATAAAAATATTTGAATGAAAATGTTGAATAATGTATACATGTAAAAGTCTCTTTTTTTTTTTTAACATTATGGAGAAAATTTGCTTAGGTCATGTGTCCAAATTATTTTAAGATGAACATGTGTTCAAACTTTATTTGGATCTTGTCAGAGGTACTCAATTCAGGTCTGCAGAAATAATGTGTAAAGGCATACCTATCTTGAAATGCCTGGAAGGAAGAAGTTAAAAAGGACCTTGATGGTCTTGTAGTCCAATGCCCTGCTCAAACATTAGCAACTGATTGTCCAATCTCTTTTCTTAAAAACTTCCAGAGCATCCCCAACTTCTGGAGGCACTGATTGATTTCTCCTTAGTTCTCCTTGATTAGTTTCCATCAGTTGCTTACGCTGTCTTCAGGTGCTTTGGAGAGTAGGTTATTTCCTCTTTGTGGCAGCCCCTTAGATATTGAAACACTGCTATCATGTCACCCCCTAGTCCTTTTCATAAAACTACACATAAGAGTTATTCAACCCATAAACGTGCATGCTTGTTTTGTTCTTTGCCTTCCTGCTTTACAACAGAACACCAAACAAGATAGCCTGGTGTGTGACAAAACTTAAGTTTATTTGACTACAGCTAAATTTGTGTTTTTTAAATTTTTTGCTGTTATAGGACCCAAATGATAAACTTGAATTGGTTTCATTATCAAGTGTAGCATATAGACAGAGGGGCATTCTCTTATTTAATCAGAATCAATAAATTGTGGAAAATTAAAGCATTTAACAACAGGTAGTATAAAATTGTTTCTCTTTGGAGAGGATCATACAAGTTCTGACTTCAGAACAGTGGTTTCCAATCTTTTAGGTACCATGGACCAGTTCTGTGAGGGGGGAAAATCATGGTTTTATGTGCTACCTAGATTTCATGCACGCACAGATGAAGCTTCGCTCACTTGTGAAGCCCAAGCCATAGACAGGTACTGATCCGCAGCCTGAGAGTTGGGGATCCCTGCTTTACAGGATATCACAAGGACTACAAACTATTTTGTCTGACCTGATTGCAAAATGGTTCCATGAGTGGTCTTTTATGTCCATATATTAGTTTCATCTGTGTTTGGATCAAAGCATATGTATTCTGAGGTCTTTTCTGGGGATGTAAAGGGCATTTGGCAAAAGCCCAAGGGTAGTAGCTATTTGGAAGTAGAAAAAGGAGGTAATGGTATTGTAAGATATCTAAGATGAAGAGAATCTGCAGCCTGTTAATATTTGCAAATCAGCAACAGACTATCGTTCACCTCAAGCGTACTGTATCCAATCTGTCTCTTCCCTCAGGACAAGATACTACCATAGTCTTACCCCCACCCCTAAACCATCAGTAGGAGAGGTACCTCACTTCAATAGGACCCAAAATTTGAAAGTTGCCTGCTCTCATCATTCCTAGTACTTCCTGTTTTGCTAGTATCAAGGCTATATCCCCATTGAAGGTAAGTACATGATGTTATCAGATAGGAGCAAACCACTGGAGGGACAGAAAGCCCATATCCACCATTGGTAAACAGCATATGTGCAATACACAACAGGCTCAAATGTCTTTGAACCAGTCAGAGTCTGACCATTCAGTGAGGAAAGCAGACCATTATTAAATTCCTAGTAATGATTTAAAAAATGGCATAAAAGTCCATGGATGAGTAATGTTAAAAAAAGCTCAATCTACAACTACAAATTCCCTCCAAGTTGCTATGGTAATTTGGGTAGACAGACCAGCCTGCCTCAGTAGACATTGCTTGCCAGATGTCTCCCCACCCTGAGGGTCGAAGCTTTTGACCTGGCCTTTATTGCATCAGAGAGCTTGCTCCTAGTTTTAAAAGTGACTGGAGCAATATGGGAGCAGCAGCATATTGCTTCTCAACAACTGTATTACTTTCCATACTTAATAACATTGCATGCACACATCTGTTAACAGCTTCCAAAAGTTAATAATGTAATAGATTTAAATCAGACTGAGTATAAAACACTGGTTTTGTATTTCAAAAGTTGCAGGAAGAGAGCTATGTCAATTTAAACAATCTTCTACAAAACATCTGCCAGTTGGTTACATAAAAGACACTATATACAATATAAAAGAAGAAAATAATCCACACTGTAAAAATAATTTAAAACAAAATATTTCCATTTAAAATATCTCCTATAGCACAAATACAGTTTGACATGCATGCCAAGCTAAACATATTGCATTCTTTAAGTGTAGTTGTTCAAGTTCTATTTATAACTTGGACAAGAAAACATGCCAACATTTCAAATGAACACAAAATGCCATTTTTAACACTTCATTATGCCGTGTTACAAATTGGATGTACTGACTGAAAAGAACAGCTCTATACATATTTCAAAATGGAATATTAAAGAAATGCAAAAGAATTATTGGCAATTGGTGTAATTACAGATACAGCTGAAAAGTGGTTTCAAGAAGAAATTAAAAAGCTAGGATCAAATGGAGCACAAAGGATTGAGACAATCTACAGCGGTAACATTTGACACATCTATTTCAAGAGGCAGTTTTGAAGCAGCTTTGGAACTCATTTCAATTGCTGCCTTTTCTACATCAATCTATCAAGGAGTGGTATGAGGTTCTCTGAACAGAAGCCTTTAAGCAGCATACTTTAAAGTTAAGGTGAAATGGAATTTTCTGTTTTACTGGATGCATGAGTAGCTCTCATTAAATGTTTGTATAAAAGTACTGAAAAGTATAGAAACACTTTTGTTCTTGGGCAAAAAATTCCATCTATATCCTGAATATATACACCTTCCAACACTTAAATATTCACATCTTGGCAGTGTACACAAAGATTTTATACATTGTTTTATATACCAACTTCCTGCACTAAATACTCATGTTAACAGGTTTAATGATTTCTTATCTAATACTTTCTTCCTGTAATTTTGGAAGCCAATAAGCATTATTGTGTATCTACAGAAAGTTGCTTTATTTTAGCTTTTGTTTTAAAAATAGCATTTTCATTTATTTAAATAGTTTTTTAAAATGCTATTTTCTAGTAATCTAAGGAATTTTCAGATGCTCACTGATGTATAATTAACTTCTAATATGATTGCATGCAAATATACCCAACATGAAGAGTTCAGAAAACAGCTGCCATAGGCATTTGGGGAAAATCTTCATATTTAACAACATATTCTTGCAGCAGCAGACTAAGGAAACATAAATAAACTGAAATGATGCAAAACAAGAGAGGTATGAACAATACCATTCTTTGGTCTAGATTAGCTGTTCCCTTTATATATTAATATTATGATGGCTTTTTAAATCGTTCAGAAATAACACAAGGTGAAATTTATAAAGCCAAAAATATTGTATATGTGTGAATACATACACAGACACACACACACAACACATATTAATAAAAATGAATGTAGTGACAGTAAAAGATACTTAGTACCTTCTACAAAACTTAAAATGCAATAAAGATTAGTGTTGAGTGTGTCTTTATAGAATTCAATTGGAAAAGTTAGAAAACTATGCATGAAAATCTACTCTAATGTTTATAAACATTGTTGTTTGCCTTGTTCTGAATTCAGTACACATTCATTCCAATATGCCCAAATTGCTAATGCTGGTGGAAAAGTTCCTGAAATAAATCAGTAATTATCTTACAACTTGTCTGATAAACTGTCAAATTCTACTGTCTGATTTATAGAAATTGATTCATCAACAGATTCTGGAAGGTCAGTTCCATCTTCCTCAAATCCATTCTCCTCTTCTCTGTCAGGACTGTCTGCCTCCTCCTCTTCCTCCTCCTCCTCCTCCTCCTCTTCTATGCCATTGTAATAGTCTTCCAGTTCACTCTCCTCTTCTACATCTAAGCTTGGGCTCCGACATGATCCACTACCACTGCTACTTCCACAAGAGCTGGAGGAGATGACATCATCTTCAGAGTCTGAATAAACTTCAGCACCATGGAAAATATAGCGATTTGGTGGTGAAAACAAATATTGAGTACCTGAAACAGGTTTGATCAACAACAAAGGAAAAAAAGCATCATCATTTAGAATATAATCATACATAAATGCATCACACTTAAGGTTCTGTGTTCTCCATATCTTATATTTTTATAAGGAAACAATTATTTGTGTCAATATATGTAAAGGATTGAGGGAAAACTATTACAACGCAGCACTAAATTAATTTGCTTTTCTCCCGCTCTCTGCTTTCCCTCTTGCCTTTCATAAGTACTTAATAGTATATTGATGGTTTATTGCAATTTAGTTTCAAATGCTTCAGAAACACATTTTTCAAATGCTATACACAATGGGCTCAATCTTTCTGAATTAATTTTAATTAGAACAATCCAAATTTTTCATTATACAGTAACATGTACATTACATCCCTGGCTCTGACCTATTCTATTTATGGGAGGCCAGATTCTAAGACTTTTAAAACAAGGCAAACATAAAAAAATATTTGTTAAATTTATTTGCTGCCCATCTCCGTATACTGATGTATCATACATCAGTATGATAACCCAAAAGATGGAGGGGTGAAGAGCAGAGAGCATGGAGGAGGAGAAGTGAAGTCTGCCATCAATCTAGCAGCCACCTCCAGCATGGAACTCCCTCATATGGTCCCCAGGCCAGTTGCTCGAACCAAGTCTTCTTCAAGCTGTTGTGGAAGCATATGAGGTTGGGGGCAGATCTTATTGTAGAGGGTAAGATGTTCCAAAGGGTGGGCGCTGCAGCAGAGAAGGGTTCTTCTCCTGGATCCTGACAGTCAGAATTCTTTGACCGACAGGATCTGAAGTAGGCCCTTTCTACCAGCCTAGCAGGACACAGTGTTTCATCAAATAGCCTGGACCTATGACATTAATGGCTTTAAAGGTCACAAGCATACCTTGAATTGCACTTGGAAGCAGACCATATGTAATTTATGTAATTGCATTATAATTGCCAAGATGTGTTTTAAATCCAGATTAAGTCCAATTCCTTTTTTATTTCTTAAAATCAGCTTCTTCTCTAAAAGACTCTCCTAAATCAGGAATCATGTCAATCCAGTCTAATGATGTAAATAAATATGGCCCCAAGCTTCAGAGCTCACCATAAAAAAAAATCTATTAAATAGGACTAGGATTACCACAAAGGTTTTGTGCTACAAATATTATCTCACAAACTAAGCAAGGGATATGATTAAAAGTTTTTTTTAAAAAAAAAACCCCAGGATTTTATTTTTAGTATCCTGACATTCTGAAATGGAAGAAAAAAACAAAACAAATAAAAATATTAACAAAATGGGTATTGTAAGAAATACAAAATTACATCTTGTAGGCAAAAACAAAAGCTTGTGAATAATATGCTTGCAACAACAGCAGTTCACTAAGTAGAAATACCATGCCAACTTCTACCTGATGTAGAAAAAAGTTGATAGTATCAAGAAATACTATGCAACTCACTTTTTCACATAGGCTAATATACACTTACCGTATTTACCAGACTATAGAGCGCATCAGAATATAAGCTGCCCTCACTAAATTTTAAAAGAAAAAAATATTTTTATGTATATTAACCGCACCAGACTATAAGCCGCAGATATATACGTTGTGAAATGAGATATTTACACAGAAAGAGAAGAATGCTCTTCGCATGCAGCCAGACGTCTCCGTCTCACCAATGATTCATTAACGCCAAGCTTACATGTGGCAGCTCTATTTCTTTCCTGGATAGACAGATCGATTGCTTTCAACTTAAAAGCTGCATCGTGTACTTTCCATGATGAGGGTGTGAAAATATTTTGCATTCGTGCGTGTCATGCTGCTTGCATCGAGTGTGCCAAAAACTACCGGTAGCGTTTTCTTCTTTGCATTGACCTCTTGCATCTGTCACGTTTCTGCGCCCCCTGATGGCAGTTAGCGAAGAAAAATCTATAGATTAAGCCGCATTGTTGTACAAGCCACAGGATTCAAAGCGTAGGGAAAAAAGTAGTGGCGTATAGTCTGGAAAATACGGTACATTTAAAGCCTAAAGAAAAGATTGCTTCCAAATTATTTTTCTATTTATCTTAGAAGAGTTGTTCTAAAGATGGTAATGTTTTTCATTCATTTAGATAGTAAGCCTGTGGGTAGGGTTACATTTAATGAATGCATATTGATCTGAGATTCTTTTTTTTTTTAACTTGAGATTTCTGACACAGCTCCTGCCCATTGGAACATCTTGCCACAGGAGGTAAGCTCCATCCCCTCTTTTTTAACCTTCAGGGAAAGTCTTAAAACCTGGATGTGCCAGCTGGCATAGGGTCTTGAAGGAGAAGCTGTTAGCTGGAGATGGTTGGTGCACTAAAAAAAATAAGGCACCCCCACCTCTTCCCTTCTTGTTTTTTTAGTTTGTTTTAATTTTGTAACTGTAATCAGTTGTTATATTGATTACTGTTGAATTTTTGGGTTTTATCTTGTAAGCCATTTAGAGTCACTTTGAATTTTGAGATGGGCAACGAAATAAATACACTATAGCAAGGTTTTAAGTAAATAAATTAGGGTAACATGAGCTAAAACTTTCACTGCCTCAATTTCAAATCCTTCTATAAAAGTGAGAAAATGGTAATTTTCTTTGGGGAGATGTTTGCAATGAAATGTAAATTTATCCAGACTAAGCATAGTAGTGACATTTCTATTCCTAGCTTTCTACAAGTATTATAGGGATTGTGCCAGCAGGAAACATAATGGGATCTCTCAAACTAGTAAAATAGTGAACTCTTGAAATAGTGAAAACCAAGCAGTATTCAATATTCTGCAAAATATTTGTTTCTCCTCCCCACTTTCTAAACTGAGCTACAAGGATAGAAGAAAGTTTGAAGGAGATGATTTTTCTTAATTCCTGAAGATGCTTTTAGAGGAATCTTGGGCCTTACTTCTCATATTCCATGATCATAAAGAATATTACTGCACTTGTTGATGAATATGAAAGAGGTGAAATAGACTTGCAAACCTGAAATCTGGTCACTTCAGCCATGCATCTAGAACCAAAGCCTCCCATCTCAAGATTTCTACTTCTAGATAAATGATTACAGGGATTCCTACTCCTCTAAACCAACACTGACTAAAAATAAAATTCATTAATTTGGAATTCTATCTAGAATACTTTATATATACAATATAGTTAATTCATTCCAGGTTTTTAATATTTTCTAACAATAGTTTAAAAATGAACATTTCTAATTGATTAGCTCTTTGGCTATAATTTATTTATTTTAGATTTTCTGACCTGTATCAGTGTTTCTCAAAGTGTAATTGGTCCAATGATCTCTGGGGGTCCCCAAGACTTTGTAAAATTAATTTTTTTGCCAGCCCATATTGAATAATATTAGAACCCATGAAACTATTATGAGAAATAGTAATGGCAGCAAATGGATCAGAATTAATTTTATCATGATAAATATTGATAATTTTAACCTTTAAAAAATTTGGGAGACCTACAAAGAAATTTAAAATTGGGAAGGGGTCCTGAGAGGAAAACAATTTAAGAAACATGGTAGCAGGCTAGTGTAGGCTTTGGTTTTTTGACCAATGTTTGACTGATGTTACCTTGAAGCATTCAATGCAAAATTATATTTGAATACTCTGAAGTTATTCTAAAGCATAACATGAAAATATTCGAAACAGTGCTTTTACAATAGACTTAGCACTTACCATCAAGCCGCTTGCTAATTTGCTCTTTTGCACATCTATTCAAGCAACATTTTCTCACTGTTTCAACAGAGATTTTTTCACTTCTTTCTTTGTTTTCTTCTGGAATAGATTCAGGTTCCTTCACATGTTCTGTAGTTTCTAACTGACCATGAGTACTTTCTGAATTTTCTAAAGAGTTATAGACTTCTAGTGGTTTTTCTTCTATAGAGTTTTCTTTAGATTCCAAAGCAACATCAGAATTTCCTGCTTTATATTGACCAGAATGCTCTGAATGTATTACTTGAGAATCTTGTGATCGAATTCTGTCAGATGAATTAGAAGATTCAGAAATGTTTAAAGGAGTGGGTGGTAACTCTGTTAAATGTTTTTCAAACTCTCTGTGAGGCCGTGGAGGTTTCTCTGTTATTTCTGAAAGCTGAATGGAACTATTACAAAGTTTTGAATATTCTCCACCCAATCTATGACATAATTCATTGATAATAACATCACAGTCACCAAGAAGCTCGACATCAAAGTGTAGATGAGGCAATGGTTCCCTATTAATTAGAATCTGAGGCACTTCATGTGGGATAGAACCTACATATTTAAAAAAAAATAAAGTCAACTATTAACAACTGGATAATTTTAGGAAATAAGTAACTATGTAAATGTCTGAATCCTGCCTAATTCTATGGTATTTAAGGTACATTAATATACACATAATAATTCTTTTTTCCTAACATGCTTCCCACATCTACGAAGTTCTCTACGTTCTATGATTTCTGGCATCATTCCTCATGATCACTAAATTTAAACTGAAACAAGAACTCTCTGTTGTTCTCAACACATACATAATCAATACTCACTTGGAATCAATGCTACTGGTCTTACTTTAAGTGAAGACCCAATAACAATAAGAAGATCAACTTCATCTTTGTCATATTTCATGGCCCTGTGAAACTGCTCCGGTAGATTTTCACCAAAGAATACTATTTCTGGCTTCATGATAGCAAGGGGTTCATCAGGTGAACACCTGGGACATCTAGGAACAACCTGATTAAAGAATTTGCATTAGCAGTGTTCATTTTATACAAGTAGCACTTTAAAATTACAGCAGTTATGTCTGATTATAGGACAGGCAGCCATCTCATTGTTTTCAACTTTCTTTTGCAAGATTCTTCTCTCTTACTCTAGCTTTGTTATTTGCTTGGATACTGTATGTGAGTTCACTTTGTCACATTATCACATACTCCCCCAGATTATGTCCTTGTAAAAGGTAACTATTGTCTTTGGTGCTCCCTGAACTTGGGTTTTTTGCTTGCAGACGTTTTACTACCGAACTAGGTAAGAATCATCAGCACTCTAGTACTTTGTTCAATTAGTCTATCACTAGAATGTTTCTACTGAGAGAGGTTGTGACTTTTTATTCTAGCCTAAGTGAAAAGGACAGATGCAAGCTTCTTTCATTTCCATATCATAAGTATATTACCAAAAATCAAAATGAACTCTAGTAAAGCAATGGTAATAATTACCAGAGCTATTATAAATTCAGGGTCAGACCTGTCTCAGCATGAAGCTCTAAGTTAGAACAATCCTAAACACCAACAGGTGCAGAAATGTATAGATTATTAGAAATACAGTGGTGTAAAGCCAGAACTGAAATTTGCACATGTAATTCTGACATTCAGCAAATTTTATATTTGCAATGTGGTAATTTTTTTAAATTGTAATTTGCAATTGTATCCTAGGCCATCTAATCCAACCCTATCTGATACATGAAGATCAAGAGTAACAGCACCGTCATCCAACTGCTAGCACTCTTACTTGAAAACCTTTATTAAAGGAGAGGTTGCCTTTAGCTTTCACAGACTTTATTAAAAACTAATGTTCAATTTAAGAGTACTCATCTGTCATTTCAGGGATTGGTGACAGTGCTTTTAGGTTTCAAAAGAATGCTATCATATCCTGGTCAAGCATACACACTTTATTCAATCCTTCTTAAATGTATGTTTGACCAGAACATGATCTTTAAGGGGCAATTGCAAAATTATTTCAATTGATTCTTTTAAAAATGCAGCGCTTTGTACTAGATGGCATTTCTCAGTATCACTATTAAGCAATGAACTAGTCTTTGCATTTAACTCCCATTTTCTTTTTCAAATGGAGAACTGATTAGATGCAAATATAATTAAATAATTATATATAATGCAACTGTGGACCCTCCAACTGGTTCTTTGTAAAGAAAAATAATCACAATAATTACTCTATATATAGCTACAATTCACATATTTAGATTTAAAGAATGCTGTATTTTAAGTTGTATGAGATCAGTTTTAACAAAAAAAATTGCATGCCTACAATTATATTTTCAATGTATTTAATAGCATTTCTAATTTATAGTTCTTTTTCACCAGTTAATTCTAAAATAATAATTACCTGATTAAAAATATCTCCTCGTACAACTTCACAATCAACCTTGTATTTACAGATGAGGCAAGAAGCCGTTGCAAAGGAACCTGAAATACATATACCAGCCAATAAAGGAACATACCAGTTGTCAAGGTTTTTTCCCCACTCAGGGATTTTATCAATAATGCATGCACTTTCAATATATTCATTGGATGCAGTATATGAAATCAAGCAAGTGATTGGATAGTGTAATGGTTGGAGTGTTGCTTTTGACGGATTTGATGATGATTACAAAGAGAGCACATCTGAAAGGTTTTAGAGAATTTATTTATTTATTTTTATTTATTTGATTTGTCAATCGCTTACAAGATAATAGGTATAACATAGTTATGAATACATGAAATGGATACATATAAGAAAAATAAAAAATGAAATTAAAAGAAACAATAGGACAGGGACGGTAGGCACGTTGGTGCGCTTATGCACGTCCCTTACAGATCTCTTAGGAAAGGGGTGAGGTCAATAGTAGACAGTCTAAGATTAAAGTTTTTGGGGATTGGGGATACATATATTTAATTGATATATATGTTTAAAAATAGTGCTAGAAGACATCCCTGTTTTCACCCTCTTGCCAGTTTGAATAATGTTGGAAAGATCTATGGTTATATGTAAGGCTGGATTTTATTGTATAGTTTATTGATTAGGAACATGTTGGGAAATGCCTGTGGGATGTCAAAGCAGGACTTTTTGTCTATAGAGGATCTGCTCAGAATGTTTCAAAATCTTACCCTTGAGATATCAAAAACTGACTTTAAATCAATGAAGGGCTGCATATAGATTCAAGTCAAGAGTAGTTGGTATATTGTCTGACAGATGTTGAACCACTACTAGACTGTCGTAGATTGTCCCAGTTGGAACTCTACTTGCTCAGAATTAATTATTTCCTTTTTTATTACCCACATTTGGAGTTTGCTAAATAGGTATCTGGTTTATAGTTTACCATAGTATACCCAAAATTATGGATGTAAATTATGTTGGTCATTAAGTGCTTCATCACCAATTTTATGACATTTTGTTAAGCATAACACTATGGCATTAAACGAATGTATGGTAAGCACCAGGTCATTAAGTGAATGCATTGTTCACAATGGGCAGGTTTTTTCCCCCAGAAACAGAAGCAGACCTTTTGGGGGGGAGGGAGTCAATACTAACTTCGAACAGTCACTACGTAACCCATTGTGAGAACTATCTATAGTAATGCAATAGGCCTATAATTAGTTATAAATTATTTAATTTATAATTAAATTCTATCACCCTTTTTATACAAGGGAACAATTACGGCTTCTTTCCAGTCCTCTGGGATCTTGGCTGTGTGATTCATATATGAGGCTAATACAGGGGCATGCCAATATGAATTTAACTATCACACTTATACTAATTAATGGAAGTTCTGACTTCCTTGCATGTGACTGGAGGCCACTGTGATGGTGTAGATAAAGATATATCCATCACACATGCTAAAGGTGTTTGCATGTAGATCACAAAAGGCTTGGAAGTAGGGTATCCAGGTATCTGAGGAGATGCTACAATGGAATGTGTACAATTGTTACATGAACAGTTTGTTATAGAATGCCAAAACAGGGAAGGATTTTTATCCTGTGTGGCTTTGATTAGTTGTAACCATTTTCTCCTCATCTTTAGTACTGTATAACTCTGTATCTAAGATAGAAAAGAGTGTATATTTCACTTACCATGGCACTGGATTATCCTTTGAATTCCTGCAACTTGTTCCAGTGTATCTATGTTCTGAGTATAATTGCGAAGGAGTTTTCTTTCTTTATCCATTAAAGCAATAAATTTATGACAAAGAGATGGCTGAAACTGTCCAGGATATATTTCCTGCAAAAGAAACGCAAACAACATCTTGTCAATAATCTCTGCAATTGTTACATGGTACCACATATACAATTTCCACATACAATAAAGACTGCTATTGAAAAATGCAGCAAATGCACTTTTGCTTGCTGTTACATATCTACGACTTGGTAAGGGAAATGAATTGTTGGAGAGCATAGTTTGGACATCATGTCTTGCTGCAGCTTCCCATAGTTATTGGGAACAGAATACTGAAAGAACAATCCTGCACTTTTAATAGAGCTGATTTTGGAGTAGATATAAATAGGATACTACATATATAATCCAAACCTCAGAATTTCAATTAATATTTAAGTAATATTACAAATTTGAAATATTACTGAAAGACAACAGAATTCTCCCATCAAATATTACTGACCTGTAAATATACTAAACAATACAACTTAATTGTAGAAAATCATGCCCTTAACATTGCAAATTGCAAATGTTGATTGGGAAGGACAGAAAATGATTGCATCTACTTTGTAAAAAGCAACATAGTCCAAAGCACAATCTATATTAGCATTAAATATGTTAATGCAGTATCTGCATCAAAATGACATATTGGATCTAGAAAATGTGTCTTTGCTGTCATAACACCCCCTCCCATTGCCATTACAGCATCCCTGCAGATACAGACAACAGCCTCTCATCTAGGGTTTCTTTTAAAATACCAAAACCCTTAAAATCTAGCTTTGGTATCAGGCCAGGGAATATTAAATTGGAGATGGGAGCTGTCATGCTTTGCTTTAATGACTTTTTTAGTCTGGCCATTTGTTTTGCATTTTTTTAAAAGTATACTTTGTAAGCAGTCCAAGGTCCGCCTGGGAGATGGCAATAATAAATTTAATGACATAAATAGCTTGCTACCACAATTATATCCTAAATCGTCTATCGCCTAAGTTTAATGATGACCTCTAAGTCATGCATTATGCTGGGGAGAAAACCTACACTTTTTCCCAAACCTAAGTAATTTAGTCTATCATTGTCCTTATTCACATTGAACCTCAAGCTGAGGTTGATTGGGTAGACATGGGTTTGTGAAAATAGTAAGATACACTCCATAAATAGGTGCAGTATCAAATTAGTACATCTCTCCTTTGTCTCCTCTCTATGTCTCAAGTTTGTTCCAAATCCCCTCCTCATCCAGGGCAGATTTATGATGCAAGCAGATATATGAGGGGAAAAAATCGATTTTGCTGGTGGATCTACAGTATTTCACCAGGACAACTTCACTGGATCTTTTCCCAATGTGACCTAAATGGGGTGTTCAAATAAAAAGATTTAGATGCACGAAGTCTGTTGGAAGTTTTTAAATGATTATCTTCCAAAGATTAAAAAAATCAAAGAGACAATCAGCACCTTTGCAAATTTGAAAAATGGCCTTGGATCTTTTCTGAAGTATTCTATGTCAAACATTGCCTGAGGATCAGGAAGATCTGGGAAATCAACTGCTAGGCGGGCATATATACCATCTCTTGATCGGAAGTCAGGAATACCACAAGAAACAGATACCTGAAATGTATGACAAAATATAGTATAGCTGACAGTTGCTAATATTATTGCAATTAACAAAGATTCTTTTATCAAGGATGACCTGTGAAATACTCATTGATACACTTAAAAAAAACTATGTGAGGAAAGTCTAACTGCAAAAGAAAGTGTATTTCTTTACATGTACATGAAAACAATTACCATGTGAGGAAATGCTAATATAACTGTAGTCAGAGCACCTAAGAGAATCAAGCATGTTAAACTTGTAAAGTAATAATATTTGTTTTATTTTATTGATGTTATTACCATTCAGCAAAAATGAAAACAGGCAGCCTGATTCTATTAGTAGCATGATGCTCTGCCATGTTTCCTGAAACTCAGTCTAATAATATTTGTGCATAAAGTCATATAAGCAGAGAATATCAGGTGCCAAAATAAACCCACCAAATAGGTTTGCATTATTTGTCCATGGGCTTATTTATTAGTATATACGGTACACACTTTTTAAAGTACCGTATTTCTTAATATACTTGTGAATAAACCCATCTGCTAATAATTTGACCATCATTTTTTAAATCCAAATTAACCCTGAAAAATGTGAGTTGACATCCACAAATGACACATTTTTCATGGCATTTTCATTAAAATTTGGGGATAAGCATATCCACAGATGGCTTATATGAGAGAGTATATACAGTACTATTTTCAGATCATAGTGGTACACTTTTTCTTATTTATGAGTCACCAGCAAATAACTTGAACTACAACGCTAAGGGTTGCTGCTATTTCAAAAATTTACAGAAACTATTACCAATTTTCAGAAGTTGGCCCAATCAGTATAACCAGCAATAAGAAATAAAAAAAAAATCTGAACGGCCCAAAGTTCTTCCTGTCTAAAAATGATTACAGATTTGGCTTCACCCTTACTGCTTTTAGAAGAGGGGAAATACTTAATTTATAAGATTGTTCATGCAAGTAAAATATGCATCTTAAGTATTTGAAGGATTTGATGCTTTTATCAAAATGACAAAATGAGAACTGCACCATAAGCTACACTGTTTCATATGTGCAATCACAACTCAGGGGTAAGGGGTAATAATTATATGGCACAATTATTCACATAGCATTTATATTCAATGAGCATATTAAAACATCAAAATATGATATAGTCTATTTGTAAATACATACCCCGGCTCCAGTCAATACTATTATTTTTTTGCATTCTTGCAGGAGTTTCACAGCATCCTCTATAGTATTAATATCTTTTCTCTTTTTTCTTTTAGGTGGTTCTGAGAGAATATTAATGACAATTTGCCATAATGTCATATTATCCAATTCAGGAGGAGGAATTGTTTCTGGTAATAGGTCTTTCAAAATTGCACGTGGATCTGTGCCTATCATGAGATGTTGTTGGACAAAAGTGTATGGACCTATTATGGAAAATGAAATAATTATGAGTACAAGATAGTATAGACAGATTAAATGAGAAAATGAGCACCTCACTACACTTCAGGTGCTTCTGGATTGAAAGGATTATTCAACTATAAGATATTGCCCAGGGGACATTCAAATGTGTTAACAGCACACATTTTGGGGGAAACTGTTAACTTCTACATATTTTAATCTTGTATTTTGTATTTTAAATTTTATATCATATAGTATGACTTATTTTAATTGTGATATTTCTGACAGAATAAACAAATGAGAAAATTGTCATCTGCTGTATTTTGAATAGGAAAACACATTGTACTTCATGTCATAAAAAGCAGCGACAGTGGCATTATGAGTAACTTCCATTTTAACAACCCTAAAGCTTCTTCACCTGCTAACATCAGGAATCTTATCAGTATAGTAAAGAACATGCAATACCCAGAATCACCTTATTCAAAGCCCTGTCATTCTTGCTCTGGAAAGATTTCAATTTTCTCCCACCCAGTTGTCCTTTTGATATTGTGTTTGTGTGTATATTTCTCCTCAAATTTATCTGTAGCACCCCTGCATTGCTTCTACAAGATCAAATGTTTTTGCCCTAATAAAATATCACAAAATTGCCTTAGTAAAGTAATGTTTACACTTGTTTTAAAAAAGAATTGTTTTTTGTAAAGATGGGGCCATTTACAAGTAGTCCTTGACATATAACCATAATGGAGCTTGCCTATTATAGTTATTATCCTGTGACAATCAGGTTGGTCATGTGACCAACATTATTTTACAATCTTTTTATGTAGCAGTCATTAAGTGAGTACCACATATATCAAGCAAAGCGTTGTTTGCTATGACTATTCTTGCCAATAGCCAACAATAAATTATGATTTTTTTGCCAAACTACTGTGAAAGGCATCATGTAACCATGTGCAACTATGTGCTGAGCATCCAAAATGTGACTGCCTGAGGGGAGAGGACTGTCACAATTTCAGAACTAGGTCAACTTCCTTGCTTCAGGTAGGTCATAACACTGAATGGTTGCTAAGCAACCAGTCATAAATTGAGGACTACCTGTATGACATCTTCTCCCTCCCTCCCTCCCTCTCTCTCCCTCTCTCTCTCTCACACACACACACGGAAATACGTATGTCAAAAAGCAGATGAGGGAAACAATTTGAGAAGCTTTTTCATTTATAAAAAGAATCAAAGATCGAACTATATTATACATTTCTGCCCACAACTTTTAATCATGAATTTAAAGTGCTATAGAATCACTGAGAACACTATAGGTTCCATGCTTCTGTGAAGTAGCATTCTTCTCTTCACCTATTAGTTTAAGATTAAATGCTATTAAACTCAGGGGAATGGAAATCACAGGCATTTTAGAAGCAGCAAGTGGCAGACTGTATAAAACAGCAGTTGTCAACTGGTGGGCCGTGGATTTTGGTGGTCCGCAGAGAAATGTCACCCCCAGAGAACCCCCCAAAGCAATTAATCCAGGCTGCCCAGGAAGACAAGGCTGCACCGCCCACATGGCCCACGGGAACCCTCCCCGCCCACTCACTCCTTACCTGGTAAACTTGCCTGCTAAGTTGCTATTTTTCCTTTCTCCGACCATCAGTTCTGCTGTGTCGGGAGATTTAAATTAGCTAGAAAGCAGGAAATCATTGGATTTCTTGCTTTCTAGTTAATCTTTAGATCTTCAGCTCTGCTTTTAAGCAGAGCTGAACCTTCCTTAGGACTGAAGCAATGCAGACTCAGCTAGCCGATGACAGAAACACAGATCTCTAAGTAAATCAGATTCTGTGAGCAACTCAATCTGTCTGCCTGCTTTGCCTGATTTTGGGTAAAAGTTGCTCTTTTTTTATAAAAAATTCAATGTTTACATACATGGTGTGTTGTGAGTTAATTTTGTGAGTTTGCTTGCAAGCAAATTTTATGTGACAGGCTCAGGTAGCTGATCTCACAGACTTCTGAATGAATCTGTGATTCTGTGAGCAACTCAATCTGCCTGCCTGCTTTGCCTGATTTTAGGTAAAAGTTGCTCTTTTTTTATTAAAAAAATCAATACATATAAATATTTATAATATTTATATATACAAGCCATGCCCAGCCAGTCACATGACCAAGCCACACCCACAAATTAGGCCACACCCACAGAACCAGTTTATAAATTGAATCCCACCCCTGCCTGTGTGTGTGTGTGTGTGTGAGAGAGAGGGGGGGGGGAACGGAGGGAAGAAAGGAGAGAAGTTAGATCAGATTCCTCTCTCTCTCTCTCTCTGCCACCATCAGTTAAAATTCATATTAGTGGTCCCCGGGATTTAAAATTATGAGTTTGGTGGTCCCTGAGGTCCAAAAGGTTGGCGATCCCTGGTATAAAAGGAAGGAAGTACCCCAATGCCCTCAATGTTGATAGGAAAATAAATGAAGAACTGAGGTGATTTTAGTCCAGAAGAAGCTAGCTGGGAAATTTTGAGAACTGAACACCACACATCTTAAAGCTGTCACAACTGAGAAATACTGCCTTAGATTAACAACTAAATTTTACCTATCCGTGGCCTTGGAGTCCAATCACTGGAACTTGCATGAGAGGCTCTATCATCTTCATCACTGTCACAAGAATGGAAGCCATTTGCAATAATTTCATCACTAAAAAATAAATTATCTGTAAAACAATGATAAGGTTATTGCACAAAAGTAGTGCCATCATATTTGTAATATACTATATTGTTTTGCACATCTATATGGAAGCAAAAATACTCTTGAGGTATGATTTAAGTAATGGTATTGGGTAGGTAAAACTCAGTAAACATAAGTTTTATTCTGTACAGAAACAAATCTACGATAAATTTCGTTTTAATTTTGACATCTTTAATGGAAAAGGTGTGGTTGAGAAATATTTTTATGAGTACTCTTAAAATCTACACTTTTAGAATGTGTGCAAGATATATTTCTGCTTGCATTTCTGCAATTAGATGTACAAAAAGAAACAAATTTCCAATATATACACTTATGCAATTATTAATATCTGCAACATAAACTGCAAATGTTAAAAATAAGTCCCGAGACTCGTTTAGAAAGTTGTTTTTCTGCTTTACACTACTGTATGAATATAATACTATGTATAATATCTATCGAATGTATTGTCAAATATGATCTTAAGGTGTCAATGTATTTTCAAACTTTTAAATGACCACAATAATTTTTGCTTTCAGAAAAACATTTTCTTCCTAATTTCAAAAGATGCTTTATCAGTTGCTTCCAACTTCATCCACTATTCAGATGTATTCATAGATTTAAACTAAATAAGGTTGCAATCTTGTGTTATTTGCTTAAAAACGTATTCCAATTATGTAATAGGATGGCTTTCAAGAAAACATTTATAGGATACACCAAAGCAATTATTCTATCCTATATGCTTGTTGGTGTGTGTGAGTGTACATACATATACACATACAAAATGATACTGAACTGATTTAATATTCTGACAAATCCATACAGCATTGAAGTCTAAAATTAAACAATTACTGTCTATGCATGTCCATTTTGTTAACGGGAAAAATTATCAATTTGTCTAGTACAAATACGTTATGCCAATTTGAATAAAGTCGCTTGCCCTGCAGAACTTCACACATTTGGCACTAATAGCTTTACAATGATTAGTATTTTTTTCATGCATCACTAAAAAAAAAGCTTATGTTTTCTTTTGCAATCTTCAAGTCTTACTGTCATAAGGTAAATTCTCGGGAATCCAAGGAAGATTATTAAGAGGCACTGCCATAAGGACCCGGCGCAAATAAAAAAAAATCGTTGAATTGCAATAATGAGTGCAATATTAATGCAATACATTGGGTTGTCGATTCAACTGTATAGAATGTGAAGGATGCGTGTTTGTGTTTTATTTGGCTGTATAACTTAAGCAGGGGTCTCCAACCTTGGCAACTTTAAGACTAAGGGACTTCAATTCCCAGAGTTCCACAGCCAGCAAAGCTTGAAGTCCGCTAGTCTTAAAAGTTGCTCAGGTTGGAGATCCCTGTTAAGGTACACCGAAGACGGCATTTAATTTCGTTGTACGAGGTGCAATGGCAGTAAACTAATAAGAATAAACTTACTCTTCAACCACGTGTACCATAAACAAGAAATTTAAAAAGACCGAAGAGCTTTACCGACAGCGACCAGAAAGCCCAGACAAGCCGGTTTTGAGTGAACCGAATTACTTTTGAGCAAGCCTGTCAAGGGCCGGGAGGGAGACTCCCCCCTAAGAGAAGCGGCCGGCCTCCAGTTTCAACGAGGGGGCAGCCCCTAACGAGCTTGCTGTCAAAGCTGACAGGCCGCCTCGTCAGTGCTGCTCCGGGTGGTCCGGCCTCCTTCCTTCCCTCCCTCAGTCCCCGGAGGCTTCTCACCGGTTTGCGGCGCCCTCTGCACCTCAGCCGCGCCGTTGGAAGACTGCGCCGGCCCGCAGCCAATGGCCGTCTCCGCTGGCTCTCCGGCGGGCACCGCCTCCGCGCCCTCCCCTTGGCTCTGCCCCCGCGGCAGCTGCCGTTGGTGCGGCGACGGCGGCGGCTCCTCTCGGACCAGGCCCCACCACCGGGCCCCGCTTTCCTCGCAGTCCCAGCCCTCTCCTGCCCCCGCCGGCGCGGCCACCTCGCTCGCTTCGCCGCTGACACAGGCGGCGGGGACCGCCCTGTCCCCCTTCAGGGCCTCTTCGACAGCCCTTCCTGGGAGAGGCGCCGTGTCTATCTCTCCGCTGGCTCCCGCCTTGGCCGCGCAGCTCTGGTCAGCCGAAGCCTGGCGTTGACGCTTGAGAGCGGGCTCGGGACTCTCGGCGTCAGCGGCCGCCACGGCGCCGTTGTTGTTGTTGTTGCCGCGGCAGCCGCCGCTCCGAGAATGGAGGAGTGGCATCTCCTCGTCGGCCATCTTGGAGCAGGAGCAACTGCTCCCTCCCCCTCCTCCTGTTCCCCCCCCTCTCTCTCCTCCCCCCCCGCCGTCAGTCGCGGCGGCCGCTCATTGTGGCGCCGCAGATAGAAGCGGCCCCCGCCCCCACCTCAGAGAGAGAGAGAGAGAGAGAGATTTAAACGCAGCACGTGACCCGGCCGACGCCCACGCGGGCGGTAGCCCTGCGTAGCACCGCAACAACAAACGGGTCACATGACGAAGCGAGGTTTGAAATTAAAAAAAAAAAAAAAGCCAGCGGCGCAGGAGGAAGTAGAGGTGGGTTGTTGTTGTTTTTTGCTGCGGAGGCGTCGGTCACGTGACGCCCTCTTCGAACGTTGCCGAATCGCCCCTTTTTTGTTTTCTGTTCGGCGCTGGTCGTTGCGGGTTCGGGCATCGCCGGGGGTGCCTCGCGCTCGCTCCCTCACTCTGCGCTCGTAGCTGAATCTCGTCATTCTTTTTTTTTTTTTTGCTCCTGAGAGCCTTTCTTGGGCGGCCTTTCCTGATTCGGGTCCCCTAACGGGTCTCTAATCTTGGCCACTTTAAGCCTGGAGGACTTCAACTCCCAGAATTCCCCGGAATTCTGGGAGTTGAAGTCCTCCAGGCTTAAAGTGGCCAAGATTGGAGACCCTTGGGATAGACCATGCATTGTGTAAAAAAAAAAAAAAAGTACATTTTACCTGTCTTTGGAAATTGACCCCACACAAGGATTCGTTTAGGGTTTGGAAGAGATTTTAGAGCTGAGGGAATCTGAAATGCCATAGATCTGGGGTCTCCGGCCTTTGGCAACTTATAAGACTTGTGGACTTCAACTTCCAAAATTCCTCAGCTAGCTTTCTTGGCTGGGAAATTCTGGGAGTTGGAAGTCCACAAATCTTAAAGTTGTGAAGGTTGGAGATCCCCTGCCACAGAGGCACAACACATCACTATGGGAATTTAATGGTCTTCCTTTTGCAAACTTCCTTGGACAGCGACCAAGGCAATGAAAAAGTAGCTTGGCGACCGATCCTCACATTTGCCACCTTTGTGGTTCTGGGAAGGAAAGCTGAATAAGAATAAAAACAGGTTTTGTTGAAAGGCTTGGAAAATGCCTTTCTTCTGAGGATTCGATTTTCCTGCTGGGAGAGCTCCGGTGCAAGGATACAGAAAACTGCTTGAAAGCTGGTTCTTTTTATTTTTCAGGAAGGTGAGAGATAGCAAGAAGTCTGTGTTCCTGGGGCTAGTTAGCTTTGTATGATAAACCCCTGATTTTTTATACCTTTTCTCCTTTTGTGTGTGTGTGCTTGTGTTTGTATTTCTTAATGTTTTAAATCCTGTCGGGTTGTCTTCATTTCCACCGGAGTTTCGTCCTAGTCTTTTTTTATAGATTTGTTTTGTGGTAATCTCCTGTCTGCTTCCTATGGAATTTATTTCGTGTCTTTTGTCTGTTTGTTTTGTTGATTTGGCATGACCTGTTGTTTGTAAGGGATTTCTTTTTCTTGTTTCCCTAGCTTTCTTAATTACTTGGCTTTTGTCTAGGGGGCTTCTTTCAATACCTTTTATTAAATCTCTTTTCCTATGCAAGTTTGTTTTATGGCTGGCCTGAGGTTCCCTTTGGGCTTTTCCTTCTTGGGTGTCACCACTGTCCTCATGCAGTTCCCTTTCCACAGTTTCACTTAGTATCCACTTCACTTAAGGACTGAGTTGCCATCCCAATTGTGGTTGCTGAAAGAGGACAACATGTAATTAACTACAAGTCATACTGGCTCAGGAATTCTGGGAGTTGAAATCTCCAGGTTGTAAAGGGGCCATAGTCGCCCACCTCTGCCGTAAAGATTAACTAGAGAAATGAGACTGAGTCAAAGAAAGAGCTGGCTGAGAAGGTGGGAAGATCTATAAATTCCCACAATGGAATAAGAATGGATGGTGAAGGTGGTGGAGATGGCAAAACTGACTTTTAAGACAAGATTTATCTATCTGTTTTTACCTGGAAATTGCTTCTAGATTTATGCTCAAAATGGAGGTAGAGGAATTAAAATTTGATTTTGGGGTTTATTAACTAGATCAACTATGGTGTTGTAGAAATATTTGAATCAGTTAGAAATGTAAAGCAAAAGATTGAGCTTTTAATTTTATTTGTATTTTACTGCACTGAAAAAATCAGCAATCACTACCTTTTTTTCTCTTCATTCTTTGTCTTTTTTCTCTTTCTTGACTATTGTTTCTATTTCTATTTTATTTGATAATAAACTTTAATATATGTTATGAAAAAAGGAATTTTGGAGATTCATTTTTCTCCTTCATTGGAATATTTCAGTTTTATAGGCACTCATAATCCTGTTTGGTCTGATCATTTAAGGAAAGCTATTTTGACAATGGGTCTCTTTAGAACATCACTTACTGATCTGTTAGCTGACTGCTAGAGGAATTTACAGGTATTTCTTTACCTGTGACTAATCACTTAACGCCAGTTCAAAATTACAGTGGACTTCAAAAAAAAAAAACTATTTATGACCTGTCCTCAAAGTTATAGCTGCCATCCTGCCTCCATAATCATGTGATTACATTTTGGTGGTGACTTGCTTTACAACCATCATAAAAACAGTTGTAAAATTGAATCAGGTCATGTGGTGCTTTGATTTATGGCAATAATTTATGACCAAAATTCCAGACTCCATTGTGATATATGTTGAGGACTACCTGTATAATCTCTCACTTCCACCATACTTGCTTTGGTAAGTTGACCACCTGCCCTCCTCCATTTTCCCCTCCCAACCCTTTGGTCTCATTGTTTCCTTATTTGTTGTAGCCATCAGGTTGTGCACTGATTTTTCAAGTCAATATTTCTCAGAATTTCCATGGAAATTCTCAAATCATCTAGGACAGGTCATAGTTATCCCAAAGGTGCTTTTCCAAAAGTTCTGAAAAAGCTTTTTGGATGAGAAACAAAATGTTTTCAAGGAAAAAAAAAAAAACCAAAGTCTGTTGTAATGATGAGGCAGTCGAGGTGTTTGATCATGATCAACTAATTCATGATGAACTTTATTGGAATCTAGTCTTGCATTTATACACATTTTTAGTAATCCTCTAACATTGGTTAACTTTGGTTTTTGCTTGACTTTCGTTATTGTTCAGCATAGTAACTAACACAATTAATGATCTCTAGTCAAAGTCCAACATATGTTTACTTCCTCTCTCTAATCCTCCTTTAGATGAGTAACTTTGTTTGCCTGAGTTGTATTTGCTTGGAAACATTCTTTTCTCTGAGATTTGCCATCAGATAAAGACATTCCTGCAATTACAACTCTACAAAACAAGTGCCTTTTGGGAAAGCACATTTGGGATTTCTCAGAATTAAAAGCAACAGGTAGTGATCACATCATGGAGTTCCACAAGCATGCCAGCCAGTGCTGATACGGTGTTTGAGTTACTCTTTAACTAAACCACTACAATAGGAGTGATTTCTGTGTCCCGTCTTATTTATTTTTTATTTTAACTTATTAGATGTTTATGTTATCCCACCTTCATTATTTTATACATAATTCAAGGCAGCAAACATACCTAATGTTTCATCATCCTCCTATTTTCCCCACAACAACAATCCTGAGGTGGATTCACACCCAACCAGGTTTTCCTGTCTAAAGCAGGACAGGAACTCACAGTGTCCTGATTACTAGGCCAGAACCTTAACCACGAAACCAAACTGGCTCTCCAGTTTTTAGTGCAAATATTTACATTTCTACTGTGCTTCCATCAGTATACAACTACACAGCTACTGTAGTTACACACTGCACTACCCCAGCAAGACAGCTGAACTGGTTCCATTATGTTGGGACAGAAGTAAATTGCATTCTGTTACACCTAGCAAAGCTTTAGTGTCTTATTCTAATTTAAGAATAAGAAATGATTGTTTACAGTTGCTATTACATATGTCCATTGTGACTTCTATTTAATTAGTTTGCTTGGTATCACTTCCTTTGCAAATACTGCTCTGTGAGCATAAATTTTAAACAGGTGGGTTTTTTGTAACAAACATGATGCAAAACATGTCCAGAACTGCAAATATCAGATTTCATCATCACTCACGTAATACTAGTACCCTAAAGTTGGAAAAACCGCTGGGTAAACAGAATTGTAAGTAATTATTTGAAACTATGTGAACAATCGATAGGATAAATATTCATTCATGTAGGCGGTTTCCTGTGCTTCTACTACAGTGAAATCCATTATATAAACAGTAATAATGTTTCACACTCAAAGGTAACATCAGAATTTTATTTAATTTTTGCAAGAAACACTGTTTCCTTACGCATAGTTTAGTTCAGAATCTGGAATCAGCAATTAAATAAACATGGTTTTTTTTTCAGTTTAAGATGGGGAGAATTAGGATGCTGTCATCATACATATGCATACATTAATTCAGAAGATTTTAAAGATTAAAATATAATTGAAACCAGAATTTTTTTTTGGCATCAATGGCTAAGCAACTAGACAAAAATTAAGGAGGTTTCTTTTTATAAATGATAACTTCAGTGATGCTACTATATTTTGAAAGCAGAAAGGTTCGGCAATGCCCACAATGGAAGAATGAGTGGTGAACATGATGGAATTTGCGAAGATGACTACATTATTTGAAGGAACACCACTTTCTACAACTCAAGCTCATCTTCGTCAAGTAGCATCTCATGTACTTCAGAACACACCTTTATGGTAGTAGCCCATCCCTCTGCTATGCCTTCCCAAGGGCTCTTTAAAAACTAATAAATCTCCTAATTCCTAAATAATAATAATAGTAGTAAGTAGTAGTAATAATAGTAATAGTAACAACTATTGAGAACATCAGGTTGAGAAGGTTCTGGAGAATGAAAAAGTCAAGATCTTGTGGGACTTCAGAAATCAGATTGACAGGCACTAGGCCCACAGCACACCTGACATTGCAATACCTGGTGATGCACGAATTGAAGACACGCAGCAAGAAAAAAATCACAAAGTATTGGGACTTACAAATTGAAGTTGAGCGACTTTGGAAAAAGAAATCATGTGTTATCCCAATTGTAATCAGAGCCCTTGGACCAATACATAAAGGGCTAATTTGCTATTGGAAATTCTGAATTTATCAGATTTGAATACCCTGGTTCTACAAAAAAACCACCCTACTTGGAACATTATATCCTCCGATGCTACCTTAACAGTTCCTAGGTCCTTGGTTAGGACTGGGTTAGGACTCGAGCTGTTGAGCTACCAACCAGCCCCAAAGGCTGGGAATCTCACTAAATATTTAATAATAATACTAATACTAATACCAATCTTTGAAGTATAATAATTATTACAGTAGAATTATTGCATTATTGAAAATTCCTTCTATCCAGGACATAGCATATAATATAAGCAATAGATTGAGAGCATCATGGCAACGTTTCAATGAGGTCCCACTCGCCATCTTCAGGCTGGTGCTTTTGGCTTCGTGCTTGTGCAACTACATAACTCACTGAATGTTATGCATGTCAAGCAATTATTGTGTTAATGGACCACTTTGGTTTCATATGAGTGTTTGTAGCAAAATACAAAGTTTATGCACTCTGGCCAGTTTATGATCAAATGTATTGAATGCACAATGAATGAGTCTTTTTTTTATCATTGATTTATCTTCCTCCTTTCATTATCTGAATTATTTGTACCCATTTAACTCCTACACAATTATTTAATTCCATTTATTCATTGACTTAACGGTGATTAAATTGGACTGCCTCAGGGCTCTCTCTTTATGTTAGGTGAATTTATTATAAAGGCTACATAAATGGGAGTCAAGTAATGGGGTTCATACTGAGTTATGGTTCCTTTACTTGTAGTTTATTGAATAAATCACCACAGGCTTGGTCCCTGCCACACGCAGTGTCTTAAATGATAGGTTACAGTTCACAAATCTGTGCTCTGGTGCTCTACGTGAACCAAGTCATTATCTCTTGGAACAATTCTTGTATATCTAATAGTGCAGTCAAAAACACATCAAAGTGGAGAGAGCCTACCTGGAAAATAAGAAATATTAAATTACAGAAGCTTTTGCAACCAAGTGTGAATTACTGAATTCTGAATTACTGAAGAAAATCAAGGACAAGTTCAATTTCTTATTGTCTTAATAATAAATGCCTTGTATATTTATTTTAGTAACTTTAATTGCAATGCATCATTGAAGAGAGTACTTTATTCAATTACATATATGCCACATAAAATACATAATCATTCATATATACATAAAATCAACTCTGAAGAATCCCACCTCCACTCACTGAAAGATCTTGGAAATAGCTGGATTACTTTTAATATGACATGGAAAACTACCTCTCCCATGAAGCTTTGTAGCTGCAGTTTGTCCTTTGTTTCCACCAATAAAAGCAGGCTTATTCATGGGAGTAACTCCAGAGTCTCGGGTGTCATTTGTTCTGTGTATAAAGCCAACTGTAGATGAGCTTTAGCATCACTGTTACATCTGTGGATTCTCGTGTAAATATTTTAAATAAACTGGCTGTTTTAGGCTCCCTGTTTCTTAGTACTGAGAAAGCAGAGTGTGTAAAAAATGGATGCAATATTCAGCTGCAGACTGGAGGATATGGAAGATTATTATAGCTTGCTGGGATGTGATGAATTATCTACAGTAAGATAATTTTTAAATTTATATATTCTCTTACCACCTTTGTCAATTGGTTGAATTTGAACTGTGTATAAGAAGAGTGTTGACTTTTTTTTTTTTCATTTTTCTATAATGTTCTCAAACCTGTACCCATTATAGTAATCTGTTCAGTCCTTTAGCCATCTTCTATAATACTGTTGGAAAAGTTTCTCTTGAATTCTGCATTCTACTACTGAGCAATGACCCTTTTTTGAGGTTGCCACTTACTGGAAATGGAA
Source organism: Hydrophis major (assembly GCA_033807585.1). Lineage (NCBI taxonomy): Eukaryota > Metazoa > Chordata > Lepidosauria > Squamata > Elapidae > Hydrophis > Hydrophis major. The sequence continues at coordinate 98,649,633 of CM066331.1, forward strand.
ATACCTGTTTACTTGAATGAATGGCGTAATCTCTTGTTGGTAAAGTATGTGATTTTTGGAGTGGGAGTGTAGTAACCCGTAGTTGCGCTTGTGTTGTGTTGCTTGTGCTTTGTCCACTATTTATTTTATGATCCTGTAAAACCCTGAAGCTTTAATCAATATTGTTGATGAAAGTGGTTAAGAAGAATGTAATTTTAGTTACTCTAGTAAAAATATTTTTCAGTTGACTTAAACAGCAACTAGGTGTTATGAAAGATTTTGATTCTTAAAAACATGTGATCTCATCTATGGATTTTAAATTAAGGTTTCTAGATTTCCTGTTATGATAAAGGGGTAGCCAAAAAATTGCTTCTTTTATTGGCTTTTACCTGATTATTTTTAATTTGCATCAAAAATCAATAATTGATGAGGTACTGATTTGTTTTTTATAAGTATAGAAAATTATTTCAAATATTTTCTAAATTCATTTATTTTTCAGGGGAAATATATATAATAGTTGATTTGGCCACAAAGCTATGACCTTACTTTCCACAAATACAGATGCTAATCAAAGATTTAATTTTAGCTAGATTAATTTGCACAGGAGTATAATCAGGTTTTATAAGATAAGAAAATGTGGAAAATTTCTGAAAACAGAATTAATACAATGTACTTCTGTTATTTTCAGTATGACAATTTAAAATTCATATTAAAACTAATCAACTACAGTATAATGAAAGATTATAACATGTAATGTATGGGTTCACATTTTTAATATTACATTTAAGTGGTGAACTGTTGCTGCATACTTATTTTAGGCAGCAAATTTTTTACTGGGAATTCTAATCTTCACTCAAACCTTTGAGTTAAAATGAAGAGTATGTTCATATTTTACTAGGGAGTGAAGATTTTAGCTCTAGTTTTTAGCATAGAAATAACTCTTTTAGTCCTCAACTTAATGCTCTCTAGTCTGTTGGGAGTGGAGGTTTTGAGAATTGTAAATTCTATTCATGGTTGTTAAGTAAGTCACTACAGTTTTTAAATGAATCACGTGGTCATGACTTTGCTTGTTGGAAGCTGGCTGGGAAGATTCAAATGCTGATAACCTGAATTTTGATCAGGGGATTGTGAGGATGCTGCGACTGTCGTAAGTACGAGGACCAATCCTAAGTTACTTTTTTCATTGCTGTTGTAACGTCGGTCACTATGTGATTGGTTGTAAATTGAGGACTACCTATAAATAATTTTATAATCTTGAATAAATTTCTGTAGTCACAGAAGTCCATAATTTCACATATATAATGGTATGCTAATATTTTACTTTCTCAGCCCTTCCCTTGCATGTATTGAGGATGTGAGCGATTCTTAAAAGATGCTCAGAAAAAGAAAAACATTAAAAAAGTGGAACTCAACTTTCATGAATTGCTTTGGCTGTTTTTGCATAGGTTGAACAAATTGTTGCAGAGTTTAAAGTTAGAGCTCTTGAATGTCATCCGGACAAACATCCTGGAAACCCGCAGGCTGGTATGTCTTTCTCTTTTTCTTTCTGTAAACCACCCTGAGGTGAAAGTGGATGCTCTTGGGCAAAGCAAGTATCCTCAGTAGCGCCCAGTGAATCAGAAAGAGGGAATGATATTCAAATGTGTAATTTCTTCATCATGCAAATTTGGGTATCCTTTCTAAAATAAAGTTAGTCGCCTTGTTGGTCAGCTTTGCAAGTGTTCAAATGTTAGATCCTGCTAGGCTATGACATAGTCTATTTATTTATCTGATCCTCTTCCTTGAGGTTCTGGGTAGAATATCTAATCATGATGACTAGGGACATGACTCTGTTTGGATCTGGATTAATGCAAGGTTACCAATATTAGGCAAAGGAGTCCTTTTGCGCTTGCACTTAACCACAGCATAAATGCAGCTTAGTTTTGTGGCTTTCGTCTAATGCTGAGGCTGTGACTCCTTAATTATATAATTTGTCCAACCCCAGCCATATGCACCCATTTCTTTGGAGGTGCTGTGGTTTGCTGGCAGCTGGTGCAGACGGCAGCGGAGTCAGACAGTGAGGAAGAAAGGGAAATAGTCAAAGAGTCTGGAGAAGACTTGGACGAGGGTCCTGCGTTTGATGCAGAGATGGGGCCAGGACCATCTGGGAGTGGGGTGCTGCCTTCAGGGTCTGGCAGCAGCAAGGAAGAGGACCTAGGGGAGCCTGTTCCCAATGCACGTGTGCGCAGAGCTGCGAGAAGGCGAGAGCAGCTGAAGCAGAAGGGGCGATTCAGGAGTAAGGCTGGGAGGTGATTGCCCCTCCCATAAGGGATAAAAGTCAGACCCCAATGACGAACGCTTTGCAGGAAACAAAGCAGTTCAATTAGATTCCGATTCCTTCTTCAAGCTGTTTGTACTCTGGTGGTTTTTTCTGATACTTTGGGTGGGTTCTGTTATAATTATTTTGGAGACTTCTGTTTTTGGCAGTATTCCCCAGCACTGACAAGCATGGGCTTATCTTGAGGAACTCTTTATAATTAGTTCTGGCTGGAGATGAAAGTAATTCCCAGTGTTGCATTAAAATAAGTTTTGCTTTTCAAGCAAGTTTGTGTTTCAGTACTTTTGACGACGCCTGGGTCAGAACAGGAGGGAGGTTAGGGGACTACCGTGGTTAGAAACAGAGCCAGCGGAGGCAAGATCAGCAACAGAGAAAGCACTTTTTCTATTAGTATAGTTTTCAGCTGACTCAAGGCTGGCTGGAGTGCACTTGAGATACACTGGTGTGATTTTGTTGGCATCACCTAGTGCCTAATTGCTGATATATGCAAAGGAGTTCCTCTTCCTGCCTGTTTATTGACATAAAAGCTTAGGAAGGGGGCTATTTTCAGCAGTGAAACTATTACATGCCTGCTGTCAATTGATCCCAAGTGAATCACACATCTTGAGCCCCCAGGGGGAGTCCACTGCAACACTATAAACAGCCTATCCTTCTCATTAATATAAATTTCTTTCAAAGCTATTCCTCTCTTTTAAAAAAAAAAGATTGTTTCTCCATTAACACAAATCAATGCAGATGCACAAGATAGTCTCAAAGGTCCTTTTTTTCTTCAAAAAGGCAACTGGACTGTGGATGTGTGGATAAATAAGAGCTAGGGAAAACACTGCATATTAATTAAAATGAGTGCTTCTTCTAAAAAGAAAAACCCCATTAAATAATTTACGATTCCTGCGTATGTCACAAAATTTGCGTCACTAAAAAGAAAAGCTACCACATTTCTTTTGTCTGCATTGCTTCCTGTACAAGAGCTTTCAGCCTGCAAAATATGAGAAGCAATTTAATTGGAAAAGCAATCTCTACAATGTTTGTATTTGTCAGCCCTTGTTAGCATTTGAATTGCATGTATTTCCAAACAAATACCCATTTTAGTAAACCTGCATAAATGAAGATTGTTGTCGGTGCCACAGAACAGAAAGGTGACTCATAGCTAAAACACATATTTTTTCATAATCTTTAGAGATGCTATTTCTGTTACCAGGAGGAGGACTAGGAGAGAGAAAATACAAAGAGCTTACCCCCGTAATGCAAACCAGCAGATTGGTAATTTGTTACTCGACCTTGGCCTCTTGAAGATGGATGGACTTCAAAGCTGGCTGGGGAATTCTGGGAATTGAAATCCACCCATCTTCAAGAGGTCAAGGTTGAGAAACACCTGTGTAATAGATGTCATTAAAGTACTAGAGGAGGACATCTGGGTCATCTCCAGGTGGGTGGGCCACAGGTTCTCCAGCTAAGCATAGGAGACGATTATTGAATCGTATGAATGACCCTTTAGCTGTTCCAGTGCTTCTGTGGGAATTAACTTTTTATCTTCTGTAATCTGACACAAACAGTGGAGATTTTGTTTTTGGGAGGGTTTTTTTTTTTTTTAGCTATTTGAAATCTTGAAATTCAGCTATTCTGTCCACCCCATTGACCTTTGTGGCTTGGATTACAACAAAGTCCAGGCATTGTTTTCTTAAATAATAAATGCATGGAGGGATTTGACATGCAATATGTTAATTATGTGCTGAATTTTGGTCCTCCCCACACCTACATGCTTTTACCACACAAGCAGGTGAGAAAATCTGAGGTAGTCTTGAAGTCTCTGAAGATTCTGTCATCCAGGTCATAGTTGTCTCAAAGGTGCTTCTTCCTTCAAAAGGCACGTGAACCTATCCTCCCATCCCCCCACCATCCAGCCTCAACTGTTAGTACCTATCTATCATTCCATGTCCACTCCTCATCAGAACTGATGAAGCTTCTTGAATGAGAAACAAAACGTTTTCTTTTTCCTCAAAGAAAAAACAGTTGCCTTTTAAAGAAAAAGCACTTTTGAGACTGAGTTTGTGAATCTGCACTGAGCACTTCCCTTTGTAGCTCCCACCATTCTTAAATAAATCAACCTAAGCTTTCCATTGATCTCTATTCAAACAGGTCTATTATTAGAAGTGGTTACTTCAAAGTGGTCCATGCTGTCTGTAGGAGAGAGTAAAGGCTCTTGTCACCTTGCTAGGGCATTAAACAATAAATTTCCACTGAAATTGTTTAGTTAAATATGACATAGGGGAGGTTTTGTTTTCTTCTTTACCCCAGGCAGAAAAGTTGTCATGGGTGGTGTTGTGAATGTATAAAGTTTTAATAAAGTGTTAGCTTGGAGTAAGTGCAGGGTTCTGGCCCTGCACTTCTGATTGGTTGTTAAATGGCCGGATCGGATTGGCCCGCTTCGGGGAATCCGATTGGCCCTTAACAGAGAGTTCCTATTGGTTATGAGAGCTAGCGCTCCTCGTTGGTTATTGGTTAATAGTTACGGGGTTTGCCTATATAAAGCAGGTTAAAACTGCTATAGAAGCTAGAAGTCACTATGTAAATAAAGAGCTGAAGTTCACCGTTCAGAGGCTTGTCTCCATTCTTTCTTGCCCATGCTCCAAACATAACAGGTGGATCTTGCCTGGGCAAGAATCTTACAACATCTTGTGGCAAACTATTTTCCCAAGAGTTCTCTTAGGCCTGGCACTAGGGCTAAGATGCTTACTATAGTGAGTTTTATTTCATCATAAACATGCAGAAAGTTTTGCTGCAGCCTCAGAAGCCTTTCATTTAAAGCAATAGAAAGACGACTGGCAACCTTGCTTTCTGTATGGTATACACCTTGTTTCTGATACATCCCTTTGCTAAAAATAACCATTAGATAAGAATGTGTATACATGCATAGTCTTCATGGAGGAAATGACTGTTGGCAGCTGCTACTAATGCTGATGTATATTCAGTTCAGAGATTCTGTACCTCTGTATGCTAATTATGAGGGATCACAAAGAACATATTTCCCTGATCTATTTACTGACTTTCCAGAGAAAACTACCTGGCAATGATAGGAACAGATTGCTGGACGAAAGGCATTATCAAAGGTGGCGTCCAATCTCTCTTCCTTTCCCCTGGTGTTTCTGGGCATTTTAGATAACATACGAACTTGGCTCTTTCTACAGTTTATTCTGCATTACATTTGTATGCCATCTTTCTTTTACACAACTCAAGGCAATGAATATAATACCCGCTTCTGCCTATTTTCTCTACAAGAACACCCCTGTGAAGAAGCTGGGCTGAGAACTAGTAACTGGCCCAAAGTTACCCAGCCTGATTTTGGGACCTAAGAGAGGCCTAGATTTCATAGTCACCTGCTTGTGAGCCCATCACCTGAACCACCACACACCAGACTGAAACTCTTTAAGTGTTATGAAACCAAAAGAGAACGATTTATCTTCTCTGATGGTGCAAAAGAATACCCAGCAAGATTCTAGGCTGGGGTGAGCAATTAATTTTCCCAGTGAGCCACATGAGAAGCTGGGACTGTTGTAGAGGACTGAACCAGTTGGGTTGTGAAGATGTGTAGGCGTGTACTCATGGACACACATATGTAAATTGGGGGGAAAAAGCAGTCATCTTCAAAGTAAAAGTAATCCATGAGGGACAAACATGGACAATCCAAAGGATCAGATATGGCCCTGGGGACCAGGTCTGCTCTAGGCTAATGGGCAGGCATGAGGTTAGGACTCCACCTGAATAACAGGGACCTTGGAGGTCTTTTAGTCCAATGCCCTGCTCAAGCAGGATATCCTATACCATTCCAATCTCTTATTGAAAACCTCCAGTGATGGAGCAGCCAATACTTCTGGGTTGAGTGAATTTAGCTTGGAGCTAAAGGTCCCCTTGAGAATACTCTAGTAGAAGTAACCACTAATGCATCTTCCAAATATTCTTACTCTTATAAATAATACGCAGAAGGAAAAATAATTCTGTTTTAAATTGCAAATATGTCATTGGTGACAGCTTTATAAGCATGAATTCTTTGCATTTCAGTCAGGACTGAGTATCTGTTGTCTTTTGAAAAAATAATAATTTATTAAACTTGTATCCCGCCTGACTCTGTCTGTTGAAGAAACATTGAAGATTGAGAAAGCAAATTTCATTTTATCTATTTATATTTACTTGTATCCCACATTTATTATTTTTATGAATAACTCAAGGCAGTGAATAGTACACATTTCCTCCTCCTATTTTCCCCACAACAACAACCCTGTGAGGTGGGTTGGGCTGAGAGAAAGTGACTGGCCCAAAGAAACTCAACTGGTTTCATACCTAAGGCATTTTGTTGTTGTTATGTGCATGTAGGTGGGCATAATATAGTAAGTCAAAAGCAGTATGCCACTGATCAGAACAGGGATGTCCAACCTTGGCAACTTTTAAGATTTGTGGATTTCAATTCCCAGAATTCCCATGCTGGCTGGGGTATTCTGGGAATTGAAGTCCACAAGTCTTAAAGTTGCCAAGGTTGGACACCCCTGAATGAGACTCCTACAAAAAATGAATCTAATGATATGCTAGAAAAGGTTATGAATGCTGTCCTCCATAAAATGTCCTTTTGTTTCTGTTTATAGTGGAGAATTTTCAGAAGTTGCAACACGCAAAAGAGATTCTTTCGAATGAAGACAGCCGAGCCCGTTATGACTACTGGCGAAGGAGCAAAATCGCTATCCCATTCCAGCAGTGGGAAGCCCTGAGCAACTCAATGAAAACAGTTAGTTTTTCCTTATGCAGCCACATATCTCTGAGAAATGAACCGTTATATCCATCTGTGGGCGGGAAAGCTAGGTGGCAGTGTTATGGGTATTTTTTGTTCTCTACTACTGTGTGAACTGCACTCGATCCCCTTAGTCTTCCTGGTACAACTCGAGAAGCTGATTATCACACCTAACATCTTACCTGGCATAGGATCAGGTTATTTGTGGAAACACTTGCTTCCACGGATATCTGCCTGTCCCATATGCCCAACAAGAAGATTCTGTGTCCCCTCCTTGACATAATGTCCTGACTTCTTGGTGGTGGCCCCTGCCTTTTGGAACTTCTCTCTGACAGACAGTTGGCCCTGATCCTGCAGATGTGTTAGAAAGGTGGCCTAGAGCTGTCTTTATCTAGAGGCCTTTGGGTCAGGATGAATTTTCAATATGAGGAGTTATAGTGTATCTCACTCTGGTCAACATTTTATTTTAAAATGGGTCCACTGACTTTGTGACAAACCTGAGGCAAAACTGTCCTGTGATAGTAAAAATATTCCTTCCCTCTATGTGAAAACAAAGAACAACTTTTCCTTAATTAAGCTCTGTTTGAAAATTGCAACAACTGCTATCATTACTATTATCACTACCACTATCTCTACCACGAGGAATTGATTTGGTCAAGTAAATAAAATAATTTATTAAGGATTCTCTTGAGCATTTGTTTATAATTCTTTATCTACAAACATACACAAATACGCACAATATTCATTCCTCAAAGTACCATTGGAAATTACCAATATCATCATTACCCAATATCATTATCAATATCATTGTTTATTTTAATCATTGACTAACAACATATACATTCAACACTAAAATAAAGTCATCCTAGTGTGTCAATTGTCAAATAAACATAAAGCCATCCCAGTGTGTCAATTGTCAAATCCATATATAGTGCTATAAGAATAACTAAAATTTAAGATGCTGGCAGAGATATGAATAGATACAGTACCGTTAAGTTAATCTACAATAGTATCCTGAAACTTTTCTGCTCATTCACTGTGTATGAATGTGCTTGTTTTGTGCTAGATCCTTATTTTGGCAACTAAATTATATTTAAAAAATGTTTTTTCTTGTTCTAGTCAATGCATTGGGCTGTCAGAGATAAAAAAGAGCCAATGTTGGATGCCCCTGATTCAAATCGTAATGACAAGGTGGCTGATAATTTTTCACTGAAGACAGAAATCAAGAGGGATGATTTATTCAACGATAGGAAGGAAATGGAGGATTTTCAAATCTTTGATGGGAAACCGATGTCACCAAAAAGCCCAGATTCGCCAGGTAAATCAGCACATTCTACAATGTAGACCACATACAAAATATAATTGTATGCACAGATCCTCTTAACTATAGCACTATTTCTAGTCTTATAAATAATTCACTTTTCTTTTCATTACATGATTTTCAGATCCAAATTGCTGGCACCTGCGCTTCCGTTGGTCAGGTGACACTCCATCTGAACTTTTGCGGAAATTTAGAAATTATGAAATATGAAGCAGAACATCAAATATGTATGAAGGATGAAACGTGTTGAATGTGGTTTTCATTGTTTCCATATTTTTGCACATGTTTATTATAGAGTGGCTACTTACATGTATATATATATTTTATGTTAGGGATGTGCCTACTTTGTGAAATGGTTCAAAAGAGCTGCTTCAGAACATGCTTCAGAATGTATGCAAGGAAACCATGCAGCTGTCCATCTTTTTTTCAGGTGAACTAGAGAAAAGCTCTTTTAAAACTTGCATTTAGAATTGGATTCTTAAAGCAGCAGCGGCATTTTGGATGTTTGCCTGAAGGAAAAAAAAGCAGGTTGCTGGAATGACTATCAGAGAGGTGCTGCATTTATGCAAAGTTTGAAGCACCACTTTTGAAATTTGTGTGGCTTCAGAAATATGTATCACTTGTGCAATTATGTATAATGTTTTAAATTTTGTAATATTATTTTTATATAAATTATAATGTAAAACATTGTAGTTTCTGAACTAGATTTATTCATTGCATGGTAATATGTTGATGCATTTAGTTCTGTTTCCAAAAACTGTATCCGTAAGCAAATTTGTTTCCTATAACTGTGGAAACATTAAGAAACTTATCTGCAGTCACTTTAACATTCTTTATTTCTAATTTCTATTTCCAGCTATATTCCATCCTATGGAAATGAATTCAGATTGTAGCCGTTCAGCTGTGTCATTGCCATCTCCTAAAAGCCTACTTCTAATGTCTTCTTCATTTTCTTGCTATATCCTGTTGCTTGCGAAACCTTCCAAATTATATTAGTAATACTATCTCCGTTTCCGCCTTTTCTAAGAAACATTTCATCTAATTCTTTACATCCTTCACCCCAGCAAAATTGTATATTATCTTACTATTCTTAATATTCAGGGTCAAAATACACACCATGTTAGAGTTACGTATATTTTTACTACACGTAAAAATAGCTACAAACTTGAGGTTCTCCAGTGCTAATCAGGGCTTTGCCACATTGACTATAGTATACAGAATAATGCTGGAAAGGAGGTTTTGTAAGCCGAAGCAGGAGTTCTTATCCATTTTAGAAAAATGGCTGTTCAATCTCTTCTTAAAAACTTCCAGTGATGGAGCACCCACAACTTCTGAAAATGGAAATGAATAGAATGAAATGAAAATGGACAAAGAGACTAATGAATCTCCTGCTCCTCATGGTGATTTTAATAAAAAGAGAATTAATGCTGAAAGCTTTGCTGCTGAACATATTTTTGTGTAATGTGACATTTTCCTTTCTTCTGTCCCTTTGTTTTCTCACTGCCAACATTTAGTAAATAATTTATGAATGTGACTTGCCTTTAAAAAAATAATGATACCTTGTAAATATTATGTATTTGGATGTCACTAAATAAATATCATATAAACAAAAGTATATCCTACTTCAGAAACTGAAGAATTATTAATGTTGTACAGAATCAACTCTGAGTTTTAGGTGAAGTTTATATAAGTTTCAGTTGAACGCACTTTATTCTTCCATGGATGTTCATGTTGTATATTGTTCAGTCTCCAATAAACTGGTTGTTGAAATTATTCAGGCAGCAAGGTGGACATCTTATCAGTTTAGAACCATGACATGGGGAAAGAAGAAGCTACACTTTTTGAGAAATGCAAATGTCAGGGTTTTGAAGGGGTAATAGAAGATGATGTTTTAAGTGAGGAAAAGAATATCATTACTTGCTGAGGAGACTGAATCAACTTTGTGACTCTTGCAATCACTGGCAATCGCCCAGGGGTGAAATTCAACCACCTCAGCCCACCTCAGAAGAGGTGGTAGGGATGATTTGAATCGTTAAAAATTCACCCCTAGTTGCTATTACTATTATTACTGGTGTACCAAGTACACCAAGCCAGCCCACAGCCATGTCCATACATACAATTTAACTCCTGCAATCACCCTGAACACATCACTGTAGGCCTGTGTCATTCCTGTGGATGGTGCTTGTCCTACCAGTTCTCAAATGGGATAGACCTGTATTTAAATATGAATCTATGATCTGATGAATACACTTCTATAACGTGCAGCTGAATAAGAACTCATTTCATCTTTAGTCTTCATGCCTGCCAGTATTTCTCAGTATCACTGATCAAAATAAGGTCCTTGCTTAATTCTACCTAACAGGTGGCAGCATCTATTTTGCCCATCTCAGAAACTAAGCCGGGTTGGATGTGGTTAGTATTTGAATGGGAAATCAAGCACCTTGACTTGGAATATTATTTTTAAAATATTTTGGAAGACAATGGCTGTTGACCTCTGTATTGCTTCTAAGAAACGTGCATGCTCATAAAATAGCCCAGCCAGAGTTCATGAAAGCATTCTTTCAGTCAAAGAAAAATAATTGGTGGGTGAAATAAAAGCATTTTCTATGTAGTTGTTTGTAGAGTTGTAATTGCAGGAATGTTCTTACCTTGGATGGCAAACCTCAGATTCAGAATGTTTACAAGCAAATATAACTCAGGCAAACAAAGTCACTAATGTAAAGGAGGATTAGAGAGAGGAAGTAAACATATGTTAGACTTTAACTAGAGATAATTAATTGTGTTAATTACTATGCTAAACAGTAACGAAAGTTAAGCAGAAACCAAAGTTAACCAATGTTGGAGGATTACTAAAAATGTGTATAAATGCAAGACTAGACTCCAATAAAGTTCATCATGATTCAGTTGATCATGATCAAACACCTCGACTGCCTCGTCATTACAACAGTTGGGAACTTTGGAAGACCTTCCTATGAGAGTTATTAAACACTCATAAGAAGCTCTTCATTAGTGTTTCCTTCCCAAACTAGCATTGTAAAACCCTACCCCAGAGCTACCAGACAATTGTCTCCTGGAGTTTGTGGGTGCTCCATTCCTAGAGGTTTTCAAGAAAAGATCGGATCATTTGTCTAGGATGAAATAAGGATTCTTGCCTTGGGCAGAAGTTGGACTAAAAGGTCTCCAAGTTCTATTCTAACCTGTGACTCTATTTCAATTTCATATCTGATCTAAAAAAATCAGGATTATCATAGATAGTAGAAAAGAGAAAGCTCTGTACCTTTGATGCCATCTAGCCATCATCTTGATTTTTTTGGGAGGAGAGAAGGGAGTCTACCTTTCTGTCCATCTTAGCTAACACAGCTCTGATTGCAGTAGATGCAAATCCTATTCAGTGGGCAGGCATTCCTCAAAAGTAGGTCCAACAAATAACCCAGTACCAAAATATTTAGAGTTCACACATAGCATCAATTGAAGTAAGAAACTCATGGAAGACAATTCTTGCAGGCATGACAATCTACTTTGCAATGTAGAAGCAAACTGGAGTTGCAAAACTGTCCAAAATTCAGAGCACTGGTCAGTCAAAAAAGTCCAGATGGACTGCCATCTCAACTTTAGTGATGCCCATTATCTCCTGATGGACTTGATGGGGATAATTTGCCTTGAGTTATGGCAAATCAAGGGTCTCCAATCCAATTTCTATGGATAACGTTCCTAATTCTGCAATTTTGTTTATCAAGTCCATACATACATGGGTTCTTGTAGAGAGCAGCCACATACTGGATCATCATTGTTAATTCAGGCCCTATAAAACTGTAAGACAGCCCTGCAGTCACCTACAAATAGTAGGTCCCAGATTTAATGGATACCAACTGTTTCAAAAGTTCAGGTAGTGGATCACAAAATTCATTTGTATCCATCTTTTGGGAGGTGTGGCAACACCAATTCCCTGACCTGACACAATGGAAAACCTTATGTTTTCAGATATTAATTATTCTATTCTGTGCTCTGATCCTTAACAGGTTTTGAATCTGTTTCAAGCCTGCAATTCTATTAATGTTACCATGGGATTAACAAAGAGATTATATTCAATGGTGATGATCTTCCAGGTTATTAGACCATGGTCTAATTATCTGGCACCCTGATATTTTGCCAGCATCTTCAGGGATGTAAATGATCTGCTTCGTAACTTCCTGGCAGTTCCTGTGGAACTCAGCTGGAACCAACCAAGCTCTTGTGGATGTAACAGAATTAATCATTGGACCATGCCACTGGAGTTTTGGAAAGCTATTTTGTGATTGGTTCTTTCTCCAGGTTTATAATTCATCTGAGTTGAAGAACAGATTGTAATTCCACATTCCAAATTAAACAATCCAAGGCCTTATCTGGACAACAAAACTCTCAAGGATTTATAGCCTTCCAGATTTTGGCAACCCAATATGGTATCCCATATCCCAACTATAATCCATAGTGTCTTAAATGGAAATATTTTTTACAGGGCAATCAAGCTGTCATTCAAAATGCTTACCTTGCTCTTATGACTAAACAGCGTTGCTGTCTTTTATTCCCGGACACAGGACAATAGGATCTGCGTTCGGCAAGTTGATAAATAACATTATTAATTTCTTTTCTTTTTTTTAATTTCCTGAGCTAGTCTCCATCCTTGGCTAAATTCATAAGAAATGAGAGGCAGCACAGTTTCATTTGATGTGCTTGCCAGTGAAAGCAATGTAATAAATGGATGTAATTGCACAGCAAGTGATAAATCTGCCTTCACGATAGCAGGCATTTTATATTTTCAGATTCGGATCCTATGATATCCATCAGCTGGCGTTATTAGTTTCTTGGCATCTGCTTGATCTATTGCTATCAGACACGCTGCTGAGGCTGCACATCAAAGGGTAGAGTGGGGGGTACTGATGTTTGGGTGGTCACTTTGTGTTCTTCAATTTTCTTCACTTCCAGCTACCTCAGCAGTTGCCTGTATATTTGTCATTAAAAAGGTGTTATTCCTGGGCAAGGGAAGAGAGCTTGTAGAGAGACAAAGAAAGGCTGACATGGTGGTCCTGTGACTGGCTGGGTGTGGCCAACTCAACATCAGTCACATCAAGGCACGCATCTCCTCGCCTGGCCTTTCATGACTGTGGGGACTCTGCAACAGTTGTAAGTGTGAAAAACGGTCATAAGTCACATTTTCAGTGCCATTGTAACTTTGAATGGTCACTCCACACAAGCAAAGTACCAGCAAAGGAGGGGAAAAAAAAGTTCCTGAGACAGGAAGTCTCGTCCTGCCAAGAATGTAATCAGGGTTAACGGAGAGGCAGTTTCTATAAGCAACACCAGAATGTTTCCTTCCTGCCTTCCTTACAGGATTAGGCCAGTAATTTCTTCTAACAACCGGTTCTCCGAACTGCTTAGAATGTTAACAACCGGTTCTGGCGAATAGGTGCGAACTGGTAGAATCCCAGCCCTGCCTTGTGTGCCTTCTTTTCTTTTTGCCCCTGTAAATGGAGTTGAATTGTTCTTTTGCTGCAGAACTGGATTGCTGCTCAATGCCCCAAGAGCACATTTGTGCTTCTCTCCTTAGGCCAGCCTTGCTACTTAGCCTTAACATGTTTAACTTGAGTGGACTAACTTCCAGAATTCCCAAGCCCTTCCATTTCAGGAGTTGAAGTCTACTCATCTTAAAGTTGCTAAGGTTTGTTCCATGAATTCATTTTATATGAAAAAAAGACTATTTGGGGATTTATGTTAATGTAGTTGATTTGCACCCAAGGTCTGGAAACATATTAAGACTTCTAATCCTGCTCCTCATTCATTTACTTTATTTACTTTATTTGCCTTTTTATTGATTTAATTTATTTTTAACCTACTTTTCATTTAATAATACTAATACTACTAATGCTAATACTATTGCTGCTGCTGCTGCTACTACTACTACTACTACAACTACTACTACTACTACTACTACTACTACTAATTTATGTATACTTTATACTTACTTCCATACTTGCAATAGCTCCTATTGCTACCAAGGGTTCAAAATGGCTATCAATGTATTAAGCCAGTCCCCTTACCCAACCCTAGAAGCAAAGTGTGACATGTCGTTCTTGTGCCTTTGAGTGATTGCTGACTTCTGGTGAATGCACAGAAAAGTCCCTGCAGTTTTCTTGGCAAGTTTTCAGAAGTGGTTTGTCACTGCTTTCTTTCTAGGGCTGAGACAGAGGGACTCAGGTTGGTTTAGTGCTTAAGGGAGGAGTAGAATTCATCATCTTCTGTTCCCTAGCCTGTTGCTTTAGCTACTATACCAGGGGTGTCAAACTCAATTTCATTGAGGGCCGCATCAGGGTTGTGTTTGACCTCAGGGGGTGGGCGTAGCCAGCTTGACGTCACTTGTGTTGGGGGCAGCTGTGATGGCCGGAACACTCTGCCACCAAAAACGGGCTCGCAAGCTCTGTTTTCGACCAGGACAGCCTCCTGCAACCCTCTGTCAGTGAAAATGGAACTCGGGAGGGGCTGATCTAAGGCAAGATCTAAGCACCCTATGGGCTGAATCCAGCCACTGGGCTTTGAATTTGACACTCCTGTACTCCACCAAACTGGCTGTCTGACAAATTTGAATGCATTTGAGGAATGTATTTTAACTTGGCTATTGTGTGGAGCATCACAAAGACTGCTACGTAACTTTTGAAATGCAGCAATGCAATCTACCTCTCTGTCTATCACAATAATTGCACACGTTAGCAATCTAGTTGTATAAAGATGGCAAAATTGCTTTCACAGAGTACACAAGGCTAAGGTAAAATATGTTTGAATAGTGTCGAACTTAAGAATAAGCTTCTAAAATTTATGGGTTACAAAATTTGACACCATATTTTGCCACTGTGTCAAATTTTGTAACCCATAAATCTTTTTTTTTTTTACGGATTCATTGTCTCACTTTATGTAAATTCACTTTATGTGGGGTTTTGAGGGGAATATAATCCTTGCACAAAGCAAAGGAATCCTGTACATCAGGGCTGTCAACAGGGGTGGGATTCAAATTTTGTAACAACCGGTTCGGTGGGTGTGGCTAGGGGGGCGTGGCTAGGTGGCCATGGCTATGTGACTGGGTGGGTGTGGCTTTCTTTTTTCTTTTTTAGCAACTCCCTCTTCTGGTTTTTTTTGGGACCTTCTGGGCCTCAGGGGAGACACCTGGGGGACATTTTTGCTCCCAGGAAGCTTCCCTGGAGCCCAGGAAGGCAAAAAATGGAAGGGGTAGGGGTGCTGAACCCTCCCTCCATTTTGTTGCCTTCCTGGGCCTCAGGGAAGCCTCCCAGGGGAAGCAGTAAGTAAGCGAGGGGAATCCTGGCACAGCTGATCATAGGAACAGCTGATTGTCAGAAGGGAAAAAAAACCTTAAGGAGTGACTGGGCGGAGAAGAATACAGTCAGCGATGTCGGACCTGTGTGCAATGTTGCACATGCGCGATAAGGACTGCCTGGGTGGGGAGGAGAGGGATGGGCAAAGAGGGGCGTGGCCAGCCAGGGGCACGATTTGCCGGTTCTCCAAACTGCGCAGAATCATAACACTAGTCCGAACCACTAGAATCCCACCACTGTCTGTCAAACTCCCAGCCCATGGGCCGGATGTGTCACATGCTGGCCACATCCATGCCAAGTTTAGCGAAGGGGGAAAAAGTCCCAAAATGGGACATGACACCACCGTGACAATGTGAGTTTGACACCCCTGCTGTACATGAAGATGAAAAATAGGGTGATATTGTAGGAATAATGCAATTGAATATGCTGTGCAATTACTATACAGACATTGCATGTTGTACAAGTTTTGCTGGATTATCCAAAGTTTAAACAATAAAAAAGGAATATTATTTCCTTGCATAAACACTAAATGCTCGTAAAAATTCCAAAACAAAGAACTGCATGCATCAAAACTATGGAATATTGTTGTGTTTTTTATTAAGATGCAATGACCTGTTGTTTAAGTAAATGTCAGTTTTGGAACATTAAAATTAATAGCACATGCTTTGATGATGTGGAAGCCTTTTAAATTAAACCATGGTGCCACAAAGTCCATGAAATATTGCTTAATTTTTACAAATAGGTCTGTTCTGCACGTAAGCATTTAATGAACCCATGTCACCAAAGTTATGCAATTTCTTTATTGCTGTCAATAGGGAGCAATTGGTTTAAATTTAAGGATCATTTAAATAAAAGAATTGCCTTGTACATGTACCTAGACAAGAAAATGCATTAAAGCTTCAAAGATCTGATGTGTGTCAAGGTGCTGGCCAGAGCAATGCAGATGAAGACAACTGCACTTCAACTGATCGAAAACTTTTGGGAGAAATAAGTTTAATTTTTCTTAAGAAAGCAAGCTACTTTGTAGAACCTCAGGGCTGTTTTAATCTCAGTACTAGGCTGGATGAAGTAATATACACTGCAATTAATTCCAAATAAACAGGACATAAGATGAGTTTTGCTTTGAATGAGGTTTGTGTTTTCCCAAAGAAGCACACTCACCATTTGGGACACCTTTTTATAATTGTCAGCTATCACAGGATCTATAAGTGACAGCTATGACAATGAATGTCTTTCCTCAATTATGAATCGTGAACCAACCCTGGCACTTCCTGAACTACCTGAGTTTAGCAACAGTTAATTATGCCTTGGTTGCAGTTAACCTTGCTTTTTTGCAATGCAAACAGCTTTCTGCAGAAAGTGCAATCTGGGCAAAAAAGGGGCAGGTAGACTGCTGATTGGCACAAAAGGAAGGGCTCCTGTGTCTGATTTACACTTACTACCAACAACTCTCTGGATCAGGGGCCTCCAACCTTGGCAACTTTAAGACTTGTGGACTTCAAGAAGCAAAGCTGGCTAAGGAATTCTGGGAGTTGAAGTCCACAAGTTCTAAAGTTGCCAGTGATGGCTTCTTCGGCTTTGTAACTGAGATGAGCACCGCCCCCTAGAGCCGGAAATGACTAGCACATGTGCGAGGTGAACTTTTACCTTTACCTTACTAAGACACCTAGATTCAGTATTAGATTCACCAGACGGAAGGTTACACTATTTTTTTTTTTGAAAAAGATTTTATTAATTTTCTACAAACAAACAAGACAAACAAAACATAAAAACATCAACTCTCATATGTACATCCAGTGTGTCAGTTGGTTCATCATTTTTGTGCATTCATTCTGTAGTCTCAATTACAATTGTGTTACATAACAACTCATATTGTCAATCCAAACTTATATATCCTAATATCACTAAAAAAAGAAGTTTTTGACTATATTTTTAATCATTCATGCTTTATGAGCTAACAATACTTTAAACCAGTTTACTCTATAACAAATCATATAATCATATCAAATCAATCCTAAAAACCCTTTATAAATATGTCAAATAACAAAATAATAGCAAAATAAAGATATTCCTTACTGTCTAGCATTCTAAATATTCTATTATCGTATTTTATCATCTAGCCATTGATAAAAAATATCCCAAATTTCATAAAATTGTTTATCCTCTTGCTCTCTAATTTCAAATGTCAATCTACTCATCTCAGCACATTCCAATATTTTCTTAATAATTTCTTCCTGTAATGGTATTTTCTCATTCTTCCAATTTTTAGCAAATACAACCCTAGCCGCTGTTAATACATTTACAATCAGGTACTTCAAATCTTTACTATATATATCAGGTAAAATTCCCAATAAGATCTCCAGTTTCAAGTCTATGTGTTTCTTTGTCATTTTTTCCAACTACATGCGAATTATAGTCCAATATTTTCTAGCATCCTCACAAGTCCACCAGTAATACGAGCCGGGTATCTGATGACATTTCCAGCATTTTTCAGATAGAAGGTTACACTATTTTGAAACCTGGATATCCCCTGCAATGAACCTGTTTAACTACTTGGATTAGCAGGAAAGGACCTTAAATGACACCCCCTCTGCTACCTGTTGTCCGAAGCTTGAATTATCCATTCTCTGGGAAAGCCCCTTTTCTAGTGTAGTTTCCAGGCTGTGGAATGTGCTCCTTTGGAAATTTATATATACCCCAAATTTTAGGAAAATGATACTATAAAACCACACCTTTCCCATCAAGTGTTGTTAATTCCAATGTTTAATTTCGGTTACTGTTGTTTTAATTTATATATTATTTTCTTTTATTGTTGACAGTCACCCTGGCAATTGAGGAAGCAGAAAAGATACCAATCAATTAATTCAAACAAGCAAATTAAACAGCCTTTATTGTAGTAAATTAACAGAAAAAGAAAGCAAATAGAATGGAACTTCTGCAACAGATATTATGGATAGTTGGTTGGTCATTGTGGGAACAAAATCGTGGACTAAACAAACCAATCTTAGGCAATAAAATGTCTTCCAGATGTGTTGATATAACTCATGTAATTGTCAGAAAGCAGAATTGGGGAATACAGCTGGAAAGCACTTAGCTTGGACTCTTCTGGTACAGCTTTTCTATCATTCTTATGCAGAAAGACGACTAGAAATACAACTGAGAAGAAAGCATACTCTTTGCTATAAAGCAGGGGGCCTTCAAACTTGACAGCTTTAAGACTTGTGGACTTCAATTCCCAGAATTCCTCCTCCAGTCATGTTAGTTCAGGAATTCTGGGAGTTGAAGTCCACATGTCTTAAACGTGCCAAGTTTGAAGACCCTTGCCATAAAGCAAACTATCTCAGAAGGAAACCCAAAGGCATCTTTGATAACTACACTGGCAGGACCGCTTGAACAGAGAAAAAGAGATACATACATGGCTCCTCTTTCCTGTGAAGATTTTGAAGGTGTCCATACTTCCCATAAAATGTTCAGCTAGATGGACATTTTGCTTGCGATCATGCAGCTATCTGCAACCTGGTGCTATCCAGTTATAGTGAACCAAACTTCCCATACTTTGAATATAATCCATCTGGAGGGAAGTAGCATGTGTTCATTAAGAAAAAGAATGCATTACACAGATTAACAGAGTGGGAAGGGACCTTGTAGATCATCTAGTCTAGTGGTTCCCAAAGTGGGCGGTGCCGCCCCCTTGGGGGCGGTGGGATGCCTTAGGGGCACGCTGAGAGGCAAGGGGGCCAGCAGGGGGGTGCTGGAGGTGAGCAGCTGGGCACAATTCAGGGGTGAGAAAAAATCCCGCCGCCGCTGCATTTAAGGCAAGGCCCCGCAGGATCATCCCATTGACTTGCACACTCTGGTGTAAGGAGCTCCGCCCACGAATGCAGCATTGGGAAAGGAGAGCAAAGCCAGAGTGGTTTTGTTCTCCTTTTCAAATATCCTGTCACCGCTGCGTTCCACCCCATTGAGCCCCTTGCACCGGAGGCACCTGCCCAAGTAAGTCTGAATGGAGCTGTGCACAAAGCCAGTGGGGTGAGCCTGAGAGAGGGAAAGAGAGAGAGAAAGAGGGAAGGAAGAAGAGAAAGAGAAAAGGGAAAGAAAGAAAAAGGGACAAAGAAAGAGGGGGGGATGGAAGGAAGGGACAGAAAGAAAAAGAAAGAGTGAGGGAGGGAGGAGAAAGATAATGAGATATTCTAGTCCAATCATCTGCTCCAGCAGGGTTAGAAGGGAGTGTGTGTGTGCGTGTGTTCTCCATGTAAATTGTCAGTACATTTTGGTTTTGCCTTCTTCAGAATTGGCACTGTAATACATTGGGGAAAAGTAATTTTTTAGGGTGGAGATCTGGTCCAATGGATCCTGTTTAAGCCTCAACAAAATGTGAGAGCTTCCTGATAGTCTTGGCCATGTTTTGTCCACAAAACCTTTAATTAATAGAAGCCAAAGATGTTTCAATGTGGAAAAGGGCCTCTAAACTAGGCCTCATTTCAATCTGATGCATCAGGTCTCTCTCTCTCCCTCCCCCCTCCCTCCCTCCTTGCCCCCTCTTTCTTTGTCCCTTTTTCTTTCTTTCCCTTTTCTCTTTCTTTTCTTCCTTTTCTCTTTCTCTCTTCTCTCTTTCCCTCTCCCAGGCTCACCCCATTGATTTGGTGCATCGCTCTGTTTGGACTTGCTTGGGCAGGTCCCTCCAGTGCACTGGGCTCAATGGGGTGGACTTGCGGGGCCGGCACCTCGAATGCGGCAGTGCTGGCATGTTTGAAAAGTAGAGCAAAACCAGAGGTCGGTAATTTTTGCTGCAAAGAATCACAAAAGCTTCTGGGTTGTGCACAAGAAGGGACACATGTCAATGCAATTCAGCATCATAAAATAAAGAAATACAAATAAAACAAATCAGCAAGAATCGGCAAAGCATCTCTGATTAGATTTTATTCACTACTAGAATCTAATCAGAGATGCTTTGCCGATTCTAGTCCAATGACCAGCTCCAGCAGGGTTGGAGGGAGTATGTGTATATGTGTGTGCATGGCTGTCAAAACTCCAAAAACAGGTCAAGTAGTTCTGGGGAGGCCAGTCATAAATTAGAACACTTGCTAAGTAACCGGCCATTAAGTGAGGACCACTTGTATTTGGTTTGCCAGTCACCAAAGCACACTCACCCAGTCACGTGACCAGCAAGCCATGCCCACCCAGTCATGTGACCAGCAAACCACACCCTCCAATTAGGCCATGCCCAGAGAAATTTGAATCCCGCCCCTGGCTTGGGGGCATTGAGGATTAGTTTGTAGCACCAAGTGGACTGAAAAAGTTTGGGAACCACTGGTTTAGAAGATCCTCATCTTTGTAGGTGTAGACACACCATGCCGTCTGAATATTTTCCCAAACTTTTCACAGTTACTGTAGCAAATGTTAATATTGAGATATTACATTGAGATAATATCGAGAGCCATTTTGATCTGGTGTTTAATTTGATCTGTTTAGCAGCAGGCTAGATACCAGGAAACTGTGAGTGCTAGCCAGTCAAGAAAAACAGCTGGGTGAACTTGGGCCAAGTATTCCCTCTCAGGCCAATTCAACTCACAGGGTTGTTGTGAAGAAAATAGGAGGAAGAAGGTGGTATTAGATCTAGTCACTGCCTTGAGTTGTTTATAAAAAAATAAAGGCAGTAAATAAATAAATGCTCCTTTACTGACAATAGTTGAACTTAAAAGATGGAGTATCATTTCAGTATATCTTCACTGTCAGTTGCTACATCTGTTGTCATTAGTTATACCTGTTTTGATTGAATCCTAGTCTTTTTTTCCTTGTCTTGATTTTTATTACTTACAGATCCTTCACATTTTAGCTATCAGAGTAACCATCAACGCAAGCAGACCCTGCAATTGAAGGAGGAGGAGGAGGAGGGGAAGAAGAGGAAGGCAGATTATTGATGTTTCTTCTTCCAATTTTAAAACCATGGTCATCTACTTCAAATCCAGCTTTCTTTAACATATATTCAGCATATGGGTTCTATAAATCAGGGGAGAGTGTATATAGCTTTCTCACATTCCTTTGCCAGCCTGGAGCAGGACAACAATGAAATTTTCTGGGATTTCCATTTTTCTAAGCATTTTCCACAGCTCGACAAGATTAACACAATCAAAGGCCTTTCTGTAATCAAGCACACACTGGGCTTTTTGGGATATTCTTTGACTTTTTCAATTATCCAGCATACATCAGCAATAATGTCTTGTGTTCATCAAAGATCAAGTTTGGCAGTTTCACCGTAACAGATGCTTCCAAAGATCTGTATTTACTTTTCTGTTTCTAATGGACTATAAATCCATCAGCTTTTTGCCTCAGTAATTTCAGTTAACCATTCTTGTTTCTTTGAGAAATACAGTATCTGTATTAGGTCACCCACTATTTTAGGAGAGTTACAACTTAAATGCTTGGGATTATTCAACTGTTATATGCAAAATAAAGGTACTGCTTCTGTAGATAGTTTTATTTGCATGGGCAATGCAGCTACTATTAGTAATTTAACTCCTCTTCTAACAGTTTCTAAAGCGTGAGTTAGCTTGAATTGATTTAAGAAAAATCCAACTGTGTCTTCAAATATGATACTAAATCAGGATTTTAAGGCATGGTTTGTTGAATAAATCATGTTAGCTAGACTTCATGGACCACATTTGCCAACCAGGTCTGTAGTCCTTATTACAATATAGCAGGACAGATTTGAGCTCTGATAACAAATGAGGGTTGTGATCTAGATGTGCAGACATCTCCAAGTCTTAGCCTAGCTAGTAGCAATCCAACAGAATGATACCAATAATGGAAGTCAAAAACTATGAAGAGGTCCAGCACAAAGATGCAAACTATGCAGTAGGTAATCCATGTGATTCATACTATCCTCAGTTTTCTGTGGGTAGATAAGCTTGTTCCGAATTGGCAAAATATATCCATATTAATATGCTACTTTAGAAATCCAGTCTGAGCATGGATTTCTAAGAAAATGTGCTATGAGCTTCTGTTGCAAGCAAAGTGACTTCTGGATCAAACTGACCAACTCATTGGTCAGTTTGTTCATTGAGCCATAACTCATAATGGCTTAGCATTTTTCCAATGTATAACATGTACTGATCTCATAAGCTACCAAAAATGCTTTTTCTTCTATTTCAACAGTTTTTAAAGCATTACTATACTCTTCTACAATCAACAACTATTGCCATTTCTCCAGATTTTTTTCTATAAACACCTGTTTGGATGCTTTTCCCCTGAACTGTTAAAAAGAGAAACTGGGATTGAATGCATTGTTGGTCTCATACTGAAAGCTAGCATTCATGTTTCTGGTTAGTAAATTAAAATCTGGCAAGGAATAACAGGATAGTTGCAAAATAAATATGCTGTTATAATGGAAAAATGCCTTTCCGTCCTAAAACATTAGAAACCCTTTAAGTGGTAAAGTGTATAATAAAGGAGTTATACAAATACGTCAATATTTTCCCACAAGAAAATTACCATGCTAGGAAATGGGCTTTATTTCCAGAAACTTAAAATGATGAGTCAAACACATTTTAATATAATGTCCTTTGAAATATGAGCATTTTAACAGGAATATTTCACTGTTTCCTCAGACTGTAAACAACATTGTCCTCATTTTCCCCCCCAAGTAATGACATTTAATTTTAATCTTTTTCAGGCAGTGAAATCCTATAAAACCATTTGACCACTTAAATTATTCCCGTGATTAGTATGTGATCTAATAGATTTTATTTTTCTCATCAGAAGTCCTGTCATATACTCTTCGTGAAGCTTCCCTTTCTAAATCTAAATGATGTAATTGTGACTATAGTATCCATATCTGCCTAGAGATAATGTAAACATGAAGAAACAATTTAATACTATCTCTGGATTGAGAGAGATGATTGATACACATGGAGCCTATTTGTGAACAGAATTTAAGGATGTTGAAGGGACGTGAAGTAATTTTAACAAAAAAGAGCCTGACTATGGCATCAGATTCAATAAGTTGTTTCCCCAGTCTGAGAGGGATATTAAGTGAAAAAAAAATGATACGAACTCAGTTTACCAACATGAGATACCACTGGTTTATGGCTTAATTCATACAACAAGCTTAACTAAGAATTAACTGTTTTAAATTTTTTTTTAACAATGTACAGCATCATAAACTAGATGGGTTTAAATAGGATGCTAAAAACTAGATCAAGTTTAGCATGATAGTGCTTGTAGTTGATTTCATTGTACAAGGTGCAATGACAATGAAGTAAACTAAAGTAGCATCAGGTCTGCAACTGACTTGGGAAAATGTGTTGCAGAGAATCCTCAACTTGCAAGCATTCATCCAGGGACCCTTCAAAGCTTAAACAGCACTGAAAAATCATTACTTACATCCAGTCCAGTCACGGCATTGCCATAGTCATTGAGCATAGCTGGCTGAGGAATTCTGGGAGTTGAAGTCCACAAGTCTTAAAGTTGCCACGTTTGGTGACCCTTGTACCAATGCATCACGTCCAAGGCCTCCAGCACAAAAGGGGACCCCCCCCCTTCAAAAAACACCCAAAACCCTGTCATAGCAGCTCTGCAACCTAGGATTGCTTTGGGGAAGTGCACTTTAGGGTAAGTTTAGAGTGGGAGCTGACACAGGCTGGCTTGCTGAATCAATGCATTTTGGAGGACTCTCCTGCAATAGAGGAAACCACGAGCGTCTTTGCAACAGCCGGGTTACAGAAGAAACAATAACCCCCCACACACACACAAAGCCCCTCCCGCTCCGACGCAAGAAGCCGAGCGACCCCGGGGCGCCCTTTCCATGACAAGAGCAGAGTTTCCTCCCTGAGGGCCAGCCTGCTTTGGGTTTCGATTGGCCAGGCGGAGGCAACCTGCTTTTTTGATTGACCAGTTCTGGTATGATTGACGGATAGAAAGAAAAAAAAAATTGGGTATTGTTTCCGGTCTCGCTAAATGCTTTTGCTAGGAAGCTGCTCCCGTGCAGCAGCGATGGCCGAGTGGTTAAGGCGTTGGACTTGAAATCCAATGGGGTCTCCCCGCGCAGGTTCGAACCCTGCTCGCTGCGGTATGCGGCCTTCTTTTTCTTTTTTAATTCGCCCTAAATTCCAAATACATTTAATAGTCAAACGTTTCGCTCGGCTCCGGCTTCAAGCGTTCCTTTCGTTGCCCTTGTGCGCCGGCATTTAGTTTTAAAAAAAGCAAAGGGAGGTTTCCTATAAACCTGCGCCTACCGCCATCGCGCCGCGCCGCGCCGCGCCCCCCCCCCGCAGAATCGCTCCTTCTTCTTCCGTGGACGAACCTCGCCTCTTGGAAGGCAGGTGTCTGTGGGAGTGGGCATTACACGAAGGCAAGCAATAGATCATTAATTGATTTGCCGAATAACAGAGTTGGAAGGGACCTTATAGGTCATCTAGTCCAACCCGCTCCCCCCCAAACACCATTTCTGACAGACGGCACTCCGAGATGGGGCATTCTTAAATATTCCTTTATCTTGAGAAAGGGAACACCCCCTTCCTTCTGCACTCAGTATTGTTCCTCCGGGAAAAAAAAACAAAAACAAAAAGCAGGAGTGTTGTATCTCTGGGTGTGTAAAGAAAACACCCCCCACCCCACCCCCCCGAAATGCTCCCGCTCCTGAGGCGACGCTTTCTGTTTCGCTTCTTTCCCAACAGCCTTCCCCCATCCCAAGAGGGCCAGATCTTAGCTGCAGCCAGCCATGCTCTGTCTTGACCCAAAAAGGCGACCTGGGTCAAATCTTCCAAGGCACCCGAAGGCCACACAAGGAAGAATGGGTGGAAACTGAACTGAAAGTGGGGGGGGGGGGGGGAGAGATTCAATAAGGATAAATTTTCTGACAGTGAGATCAACCAACGGGACAGAAGTTGCCTTCAGAAGTTGTGGGAGCTTCATCATTGGAGGCTTTCAAAAAGAGGCTGGACTGACATCTGTCAGAAACGGTGTAGGGCAAGGGCCTTCAGACGTGGCAACTTTTCAGACTTGTGGACTTTCACTCCCAGAATTCCTGAGCTAACAAGACTGGAGGAGGCATTCTGGGAATTTAAGTCCACAAGTCTTAAACTTGCCCAGTTTGGAGATCTCTGGTTGTAGGGTCTCCTGCTTGGCCGGGGTTGGACTAGATGACCTACAAGATCCCTTCCAACTCTGTTCATGTTTAAAAAAAAAAAAACAGTCACGGCTTGGGATTGGCGCGTGCTAAACTCCAGTCTCAACATGTCAATGGAGATTCTCGTCCATCCAGGACACAAATGGTCTCCGAGGGGCCACTGTTTTGCGCGTGGACAGTGTAGGCGACTTGGTTCAGTTAGGATTGCTCGCCAGGAAAGGGAGAGCAGGTTCGGAGCCAGTTCGGAGAGCAGGTCACCCGTGTGTCGACTTTAAGGCAGCCCCTGACGACACCGGCGAAAGCAGCCAGGACGAACGAACAAACGAATGAATGAACTGATGGATGGGATAAATGAATGAATCCAGCTGCCGTTCAAGCGGCGTTTCTGGGCTCAGATGAAAAGCCTGGTGTGGACTCTCTTTCCAGCCTGGATCGGGAGTCCGGCGTCTTCCCACCACCCGGAAAACACCGTCGCGGTCTCAGGGAAGTGCGGGGTGGATCAAGGAATGGACTTCGGCTCTGGGAGTATATTCCAGCTCAAGGGTCTTCAAACTTGGCAAGTTTAAGACTTGCGGACTTCAACTCCCAGAATTCCTGAGCTAACATGACTGGAGGAAGAATTCTGGGAGTTGAAGTCCACACATTTTTTTTTTTTGAAAGAGATTTTATTAATTTTCTACAAACAAACAAGACAAACAAAACATTAAAACATCAACTCTCATATGTACATGGTTCATCAATTTTGTGCATTCCTTTTGTAGTCTCAATTACAATTATGTTACATAACAACTCATATTGTCATTCCAAACTTATATATCCTAATATCACTAAGAAAAAAGAAATTTTTAACTATACTTTTAATCATTCATGCTTTATGAGATAACAATATAACAAACCAGTTTATTCTGTAACAAATCATATAATCATACCAAATCAATCCTAAAAAACCCTTTATAATGTCAAATAACAAAATAGCAAAATAAAGATATTCCTTACTGTCTAGCATTCTAAATATTCTATTATTGTATTTTATCATCTAGCCATTGATAAAAAATATCCCAAATTTCATAAAATTGTTTATCCTCTTGCTCTCTAATTTCAAAGGTCAATCTACTCATCTCAGCACATTCCAATATTTTCTTAATAATTTCTTCCTGTAATGATCTTTTCTCATTCTTCCAATTTTTAGCAAATACAATCCTAGCCGCTGTTAATACATTTACAATCAGGTATTTCAAATCTTTACTGTATATATCAGGTAAAATTCCCAATAAGAAGATCTCTGGTTTCAAGTCTATGTGTTTCTTTGTCATTTTTTCCAAACACATGCGAATTTTAGTCCAATATTTTCTAGCGTCCTCACAAGTCCACCACATATGGTAATACGAGCCGGGTATCTGATGACATTTCCAGCATTTTTCAGATTTGTTCTTAAACATTCTTGCTATTCTTGTCGGGGGAAAGTACCACCTGTAAAACATCTTATACAAGTTTTCTTTATATGCTGTTGACATTGTCATTTTATAATTTTGAGACCACAATTTTTGCCATTTCTCTAGATCAATCCCATATC
Source organism: Hydrophis major (assembly GCA_033807585.1). Lineage (NCBI taxonomy): Eukaryota > Metazoa > Chordata > Lepidosauria > Squamata > Elapidae > Hydrophis > Hydrophis major. The sequence continues at coordinate 98,677,084 of CM066331.1, forward strand.
CAAAATTCTTCCCCCAAGCAATCATAGTTTCTTTGACTTGTTCTTCCTCTAATTTAATTCCCAGTAAATAATCATACAATTTTTTAATCACCTTCTCATCAGTACCCATCAAGATCTTATCTAAATCAGTCTGCTTATCATAAAATCCCTCCATTTTAGAATCTTCATCATACCTTGAATGTATTTGCACATATGAAAACCAATTCATCCTTATACCTTGTTCCTCTAAGTTTTGGATCGATTTAAGTTCACTCTTTTCATCCAATAGTTCCCCATCTGGACCCGGTGCTTTCCCATTGTTTTGTCTCTTAAATGCTTCATTTAATTCCATCATTGTTATATTGCTTTCTAGCATTTCTTCAGTCTCTTTAGGTATCTTCGGTAAATTAGCATTCTGTAAATACTGTTTGACTTTTTCCTCATCAATATTCTCTTGTTTATATAGTTGCCCATAAAAATCTCGAATAATTTCCTTTTTCTCCTTATTACCATAACAAACTTGGCCTTGATCATCTATTAGCTTCAATATTTTTCTTGATTCCTTCTCCTTTCTCAATTTATATGCTCGCCATCTACCTGGTTTATTTGCATTTTCAAAATAATTCTGTTTAGAATTTCTGATTTTCTGTGCCAATTCTTCTTTCTCTATTAATTCCATTTTATGTTTAATTACATCCAGCTTCAATTTAATATCTTTTTCTGTGGCCTTTTCTGTAATTCTTTTTCAAGTCTTTTATACTCATCTTCCAAGGCCTTAGAAGCTTGCCTTTTCCTAATATTCTTTTTTCTTGGTATTATCAGACCTCTAGCATATGCCTTCATTGTATCCCAAACATTCTGCGTTGAAGTATCTTCTTTTGTATTTTCTCTGAAGAAAAAAGCCAATTCCTTCTCCATCCATTGTATAAAATCTTTCTCCTTTAAAATAGTATTATTTAATGTCCATCTCGATCTTTTTTTTTGTCCCTTCCATTTAATTGTCATTGGGCTATGATCTGCCCAAGTACTTGTTTCAATATTTGTTTCTTGAATATTGGATATTAATTCTGTTGAGATCCAAATCATATCTAATCTGGACCATGATAAATGTCTATTTGAGTAAAAAGTATATTGTTTAGCTTTAACATTTCTTTCTCTCCAAATATCTTTTACAGTTAGTTCGTCTGTCATTTTAAAAAAAGATTTAGGGAGAGCCTTTCTATTTTGCTTTGTTGTTGTTGCTATGTAGTCCAATTTATTGTCCACAATTCCATTAAAGTCTCCCATCATAATTATATTAACATAGTCCAGTCCAATTATTTTCATGTGTAGCTTTTTATAAAACTCTTCTTGTTTATCGTTCGGAGCATAAATTGCAATCAAGAGTATTTTTATATTATTGTCCATTATTTCCATCATTAATACTCTTCCGTCTTCATCCATATAGATCAGTTTTGCTGGGATAGCCTCTTTAATGTATAGAACCACTCCTCTTTTCTTACATTGAGTCAAAGAAGTAAATATTTTCCCCAATTTTGGCTGTACTAACAATTGTTCATGTTGTTTTTTAATATGAACTTCTTGTAGACAAATTATATCAAATTTTAATTTCTCTAATTTATGAAAAGTTTTCCTTCTTTTAACAGCTGAATTAAGTCCATTTATATTCATTGTAATCAGTTTTTTTTCTTCCATGATTATGCTTTATATTTAGGTCTAACAGCTCTCGTGGATCTCACTTCACATTGTTCTTTACTATCCACCTGTCCACCTACAGCTCCTTTCTCTTTTTCAATCTCCAGTTGTTCCTCTTGAAACTCAATTAATGAGAGCTCTTTCTCTGCCTCCTCTCTTCTTCTTCCAAAAAATTCTGCATGGAAAAGTTCCGCTTTCTCAATTGAATCAATTCTATGTCTCTGCTCTTGCCACGTAAACATTAATCCTTCTGGAATCAGCCATCTATAATTCACTTCGTTTTCCAGTAGCATTTTGGTCAGAAATCGATATTCTCTTCTCATCTCTCTCACTCTTCTGGGTATTTGTTTTAAAACCACAATCTCTTTACCTTTGTATTTCAATGTTTTCTCTCTTACCACTTGTAATATTTGTGTTTTAATGGATTTTTTGGTAAATCTAATATGAACTTCCTTTGGTAATTTATTTCTCATCGCATATCTTGTATAAACTCGATATACTTCACCTACTCCATCCATCATCTTTTTCTCTGTAATTTCCAAAGCATCTGCCAAAATTTCTATCATTATCGCAGCCAAATTTTCTCCTTTTTCCTCTTCTATATTTTGAAATCTGAGATAAAATTCTGACCTTTCCATCTCCCACCTCAACATCCCACTTTTTTCTTGTTCAACAGCTGTTAATCTACTGTCAATATTTCCAATCTTCTCCTCTCTTTGTTTTCCTTCTTTCTCAACTTTTTGGAATCTCTCCTCATACTTCCCCATCATTTGCTTAATATTTTCCACTTTTTCATCAGTCTTCTCTGTTCTTTGTTCAATGTTCTCTATTCTTTGTTCAATGGTGTCTGATTTTGTCTTGAGATCTTGGATTCCTTGCATAATCATCTGTAAAGTTACTTTTTCTTGTTCTTTATCTTGCTTCAACATTGTCTGAATTAAACGTTGTCCTCCAGCTGGTGGGAAAGCAGGGGTAGAAGTAGAAATGCCAGATGGTATTGGTTTCCTGCTCATTTTAATGCTTCCAAAGCTTCAAATTCTTTTTGACTTTTAATCCAACTGGTAGAGTAGCCAATTATAATCCAAAATGGAAAAATCCAATAGTAAAAAGCCCAAAACCAAAAAAGAAACAGGAAAAAAGGAAGAGGAAGGATCTTCAGGTTCTTCTAGACCCTAATCCAATTACGAAGTAGTCCACCATAAAAAAGGAAAAATAGAAAGGAAAAAAAAACAAACAAACCCAAAAATAGTAATATTGATTAAGAGCAAGAAAAAAGCAAAAAGAAAAGAAGAAATTCCTTCAGGTTCTTCACACCTTAATCCAGTTGAGAAATCTCAATAATCAAAAAAGAAAAACAAAGTGGTCCAAAAACATGGGTAGAAAGAGCAAAGAAGTCCCAATAAAAATAAGGAGAAAAAAAGAAAAATAAAGAAAAAACTCTGAGGCTTTCCCTTTAAAATAAAAAACAAAAATAAGAATATTACTAGAATTGAAATTTACAAAAAGGCTGGTGAGTAGGGATATCACAAGTAAATATATATATATATATATATAAGCACACTGCACTTTATTTATTTATCCAAGGCTCTTATTATGACTCTCTTCTCCAGCAGCTTCAAAGCCAAGCCTCAAGTGTTGAAATATTGATAAGAGTCCAGGAAAACACCTGTAATAATATTTTGCTGTGCTCTCCCTCTATCTTATCACATTGAAATGTCCTTCAGAAGGAGTCTTCTTACAGTTCTCTCCATTTCAAATAAAGTATTTTCAAGCCTCTAGTTGGCAGTGTTGCAAAGTTTCTTAATGCTCTTCCCCCCCCAGCCAGAAAAAAGGAGTAATGTATACAAAAAAAAAAAAGAAAAAAAAAGCCAAAGGGAGCCTCTATCCTAAAGAAAATTAAAAAATCAAAAGGAGCATAAATATATATATAAGAGAAAATTCAATCCGGTTACCTATAAAGTCACACTAATGTCCCCAGAAAAAAAGTAAGAAAAAGAAAAAAAAATCCAAGCCTCAATTTGACATTACTTTAAAAAACGCCGCTCAAACAGTTTTGGTCAAAAAAAAAAAAAATCTCACAGATTTCTTCTTTGTTCAGGGTGCCCTTTCAAACCTCAGCGAAGTTACAACACAAAAGAAGTTTCTCACCCAGCCGACACACTTTCTTTCCAGCCACTTTCTTTCCGGAGCTGTCCCGACTTCAGCAGCTATGGAGGCTGCCTCTCCACCGCCAGCAAAAGGGCTTCTCCCGGATCAAACCAGAGATTTTGCGATATCTCTGGGAACCTGGGACAGCGCCCTTCACAATCCCCGTCTCTATGGGACGGTTTAGGTCCGTTGGGACCGACCAGGGGCAAAAATATCGGCTGCGATCTCAGAGCCCCGAGATCGCAGCTGTATCGCTGAAACGAAGCTCCGCCTTCTCCCGAAGTCCACACATTTCTTAAAGTTGCCAAGTGTTGAAAAACACTTGAATACATTGGAGCTAGATGTTTAGTAGTGTATGTTTCCCTGACTTCGTAACTTTTCAGGTTTAATTTATACATCATGAATCTTCTGTTAATTTTTAACATAAAGTTGATTTTGCAACATGTATTTATACTTAAATCTTACTTCAGATCAGTCCCATATCTTATTCTTTTGGAGTAACTGTGGAATGTGTTGGGATTTACCTGAGATTGCTTTATATACAGCACTTGCACTTAACTAAATTAAATCCTTTTCATTTGTGGGAAGTATACACCCCAAAAGGACAGTGCCAGAGATCACTAAAATAGTACCTATACATTCTATCCATATTACTAAGAACCTAAATTTAAGAAGCATTATGTAACAGAGGTATTAAGACATGGTTTTTCTGTCTGTGGTGTGTGTTTCTGCCTCCAGGCTGTTTCATAACAACAACAAAAAAGGTGTCCCCTCCCCTATCAGGTACAGTAGTAAAACAGGATTTTTAAAGTCAATATTTAATTTAATTTCAATTCAGCTTGCCTTCAGAAATTGTGGGTGCTCCAACACTGGGTGTTTTTAAGAAGAGACTGGACAGTCACTTACTTGGAATGGTATAGGACAGTGGAGATTCACCACTGGAAGCTTTCAGGAAGAGACTGGACTGCCATCTGTCAGAAGTTGTGTAGGATCTAATTGGGTGAGGGGTTATCAGTGGTTCCCAAACTTTTTCAGTCCACCGCCCCCTTGGTGCTACAAACTCATCCTCAATGCCCCCCACCCGGGGCGGGATTCAAATTTCTGTGGGCATAGCCTAATTTGAGGGTATGGTTTGCTGGTCATGTGATTGGGTGGGTGTGGCTTGCTGGTCACATGACTGGGTGGGCGTGGCTTGCTGGTCACGTGACTGGCTGAGTGTGGTTTGGTGACTGGCAAACCAAACACAAGTGGTCCTCACTTAATGGCCAGTTGCTTAGCAAGTGTTCTAATTTATGACTGGCCTCCCCAGAACTACTTGACCTGTTTTTGGAGTTTTGACAGCCATGCACACACATATACACATACTCCCTCCAACCCTGCTGGAGCTGGTCATTGGACTAGAATTGGCAAAGCATCTCTGATTAGATTCTAGTAGTGAATAAAATCTAATCAGAGATGCTTTGCCGATTCTTGCTGATTTGTTTTATTTGTATTTCTTTATTTTATGATGCTGAATTGCATTGACATGTGTCCCTTCTTGTGCACAACCCAGAAGCTTTTGTGATTCTTTGCAGCAAAAATTACCGATCTCTGGCTTTGCTCTACTTTTCAAACATGCCAGCACTGCCGCATTTGAGGTGCCGGCCCCGCAAGTCCACCCCATTGAGCCCAGTGCACTGGAGGGACCTGCCCAAGCAAGTCCAAGCGGAGCGGTGCACCAAATCAATGGGGTGAACCTGGGAGAGGGAGAGAGAGAGAGAGAAAAGAGAGAAGGAAAAAAAGAAAGAGAAAAGGGAAAGAAAGAAAAAGGGACAAAGAAAGAGGGGGCATGGAGGGGGGAGGGAGAGAGAGACCTGATGCATCAGATTGAAATGAGGCCTAGTTTAGAGGCCCTTTTCCACATTGAAACATCTTTGGCTTCTATTAATTAAAGGTTTTGTGGACAAAACATGGCCAAGACTATCAGAAAGCTCTCACATTTTGTTGAGGCTTAAACAGGATCCATTGGACCAGATCTCCACCCTAAAAATTACTTTTCCCCAATGTATTACAGTGCCAATTCTGAAGAAGGCAAAACCAAAATGTACTGACAGATTACATGGAGAACACACACACACAAACACACACACACACACACCCCCTTCTAACGCTGCTGGAGCAGGTGATTGGACTAGAATATCTCATTATCTTTCTCCTCCCTCCCTCCCTCGCTCTTCCTTTCTTTTTCTTTCTGTCCCTTCCTTCCATCCCCCCCTCTTTCTTTGTCCCTTTTTCTTTCTTTCCCTTTTCTCTTTCTCTTCTTCCTTCTCTCTCTCTCTCTCTCTCGTTCCTCTCTCGTTCCTCTCTCTTTCCCTCTCTCAGGCTCACCCCATTGACTTCGTGCACCGCTTTGTTCGGACGTGCTGCTTTGCTCTCCTTTCCCAATGCTGTGTTCGGGCTGCCGCCCCGCCACCCTGAACACAGTGGTGGGATATTTGAAAAGGATAGCAAAGCCACTGTGGCTTTGCTCTCCTTTCCCAACGCTGCGTTCGTGGGCGGAGCTCCTTGCACCAGAGCGTGCAAGTCAACGGAATGATCCTGCGGGGCCTTGCCTCAAACGTGGCGACAGGATTTTTTCTCACCCCTGAATTGTGCCCAGCTGCTCACCTCCAGTGCCCCCCTGCTGGCCCCCTTGCGTCTCAGTAGTTGGATTTTGAAGTTAGAAAGAGTACTAACATTTCTGAACGTTGATGTTGGAGAAGACTCCTAAAATACCACGGACAGTCAAGAAAACCTATGGATCAATCAAACAAATCAATTCCCAGAGTTGTCACTTGAGGCACAAATGATCAGCTCAAACTATCATACTTTGGACACATTATGCAAAGTCCCAACCCTAGAAGAAGGCTTGTTATGGCCTCCCTGCCTCCTTTTTGCCTTCTCATTTAGCTTGCACCATTTAGAACAGGGTGGGCAATTTTGGACAACTTTACGACCTGTGGACTTTACTCCCAGAATTCCTGAGCCAGCATGGCTGATTCAAGAATTCTGGGAGTTGAAGTCCACTGGTCATAAAGTTGCCATAATTACACAACCCTGATTTAAAATGCTAGAGGTAAAGTAACCACATCTGATCTTGCTGAGCTTCTAAATTTGGAAAATATCAGTCAAATACAAGTTCTAAAGTACATTTTGTGACCATTACATGACCTACAAACTTTACATTTAAGTAAAACTAAACTCCCTGCTGTGCTTGGAGACAAGTAAAAAAATTCCCTGTAGATTTTTATTATTTCTTTCAAGTAGAACAGTTATATCAACATGTAATTCTATTAATTTTAAAGATTGTATTCGGTCTAAAGATGTATAAGGACTTGATATAAAATGATAATTGAGATCATTACATATTGTGTTCTTCCGGTAATGTTGTATGACAGAAATGAGTTGGATTTTAAAACCCCATTATTATTCAGTGTCACAGTGCCATCAAGAGGTCTTTGTCAAAATTGCAGAGAAATTTCTCAAAAATTTTGTACTTGAAAACGTTTTAAAAAATGAATTTCTGATTTTGGGATTTGCTGATTAGATACGTTTTTGTAGACATGGCTAGTACAAAATTTTAAAAATTGAGGCTGTAATGTTATTACCTTTATTTCACTATACTGAAAAGAATTGGGAACAAATGCTTTTTTTTTTTTCCTTCCCCCCCTTTACCCTATACGTCTTGCTTTCCCTTTCTCCCCTCCTCTACTTTCTCGCTATCTTTATTTTCACGTGTTTTATATTTTGATAAAAGGTTTATAAAAATGATCTCTGTTTCTCTATATAAACAAAATTACTACTATAAAATGCCTGACTGTTCACACAACTTTACTTTGTTCTGATTGATGGGAATGATCTTCCCTAAATTGCAGCTTTTCTTGATTCCTTTTTGGAACGGATGTGCCCACATCAAAGCAAACTCCTAGATTTTATACTTTGGAAATAAAGATGATGCTGAGGTCTGTATTAAAGTGGAGTTTTCAAAGTTGGTGACTTTAAGATGTGTGGACTTCAACTCCCAGAATGCCCCAGCCAGTTCTTGGCTTCCACATCCACACATCAAAATGCATCATGCCTACCATCTAGATGTTTTTTTTTAACCACTCCCCTATGAGGGAGATAAATAAATACTCTTGGATTCTTTAATCCATATTCTGACTGTTGCGAAATTTGAAAAGCATCTTTAAATCATCTCTCCCCCCCCCCCCCGCTTCCCAAGAAGCCTTAATTGAAATTTTTTTGAGTTAGTCACTCTTTTCTTTTAGATTGGAAACTGTTCCAACTTTGACAACTGCTTTCTTGATTTACCCTAGACAAAATGGGGGTTACAGAGACAGGTGGCCTAGTAGGGTTGTTTAAAACAGGACATGGTTTAGGAAATAGCATTTAAGCAATACTGAGAGAAAGCAGTGAATGGTCTTTGGGTTTGTTCATTGGGGTGCAACACCAATGCCTTGCGATTTTTAGGGAAGAAGCCAGAATAATATATGTTCTGAACAAGCAGAGGGGTCTATGGGGACAAGAATGCCTTCATATGCATCAAGATGTCATTGTGCAAAATATGTGCGATTTGCTAATTGTCATTTGTGTCATGATATGACCAATGCTAATTAACCTAGCAGTTCGAAAGCATATAAAAAGGCAAGTACTGTGTTTCTGACAAAATAAGGCCGGGCCTTATTTTTTTTTTTGACCCCTGAAAAAAATGATGAGGCCGTCTTTTTGGGGGTGACTTAATTCCCCCCCTTGCATCCTTGGGTGGATGGGCGGCGACAGCTTGGATGTTGACCTCAGCGTTGGTGGGGCACTTCGTATCAGGAGACCTTCCACCACCGTTGTTTTCTTTTCTCCACGTGCTGCCATGGCGCTTAGAGCAATGCCATGGCATTTGGTGGAGCCACCCGCGGCCAACCAGGGCTCCTCCCTGCAACCGGAGCTTGGCGGAGACACTCGGCTTCAGGCACTCCTGTTGCCGCCTTCCCTTCGCCTTTGAAGACAAAGCCAATTCCTTTAAAAATGACACCCTACTACCGGTACGACAAAGCCTCCACTGCCTGAGAGGGCAGCCCAACCCCACGTGGGGAGGCAAATCTCCTGGGGTCGCAGCACAGGATCAGCCCACCCCGGGAAAAGCACCCAGCTGCCATCCCTGCCTGGCCCCGGGCAGAGCACAAAGAGCTTCACCTGGGGTGCTCAGCGCAGCTGACAGGCGGACCCTCCTGCCCGGCAGTGGAGCTCTTGCCAAGGCAGTGAGCGCCTCCCCACCGGGCCCTCTGCTCATCCTGCCAGGGCAGTGCCAGAGCCGTGCAGGCTAGGCAGAGCCGGGAAAGCGAGCCACAGGTGCGCGCCTGCCTGCCAAGTGAAAGAGCCGGGCTGACCCGAACTTGGCTTCCTTCCCAAGTCCCTCCAGTCTGAACCTGAAGGGGCCACTGGGAGAGGCTGCCCGAGGCAGTGATAGCGCTCACCCATCCATGGACAGGGAGGCAAGGTGACGGCCTGCTTCACATCCTTCTCCGAGCTGAGCCCTGCTGAGTGAGTGCCTCTGCCCGATGCCCGTGCTGCAGCAGCATTTGGAGCTGCTGGCAAATTTGGAGATGCGTGGGGACGGAGAGGGTCTGGGCGAGGGGTGGAAAGGCCAGGCGGCTTCGAGCTCTCTGCACCGGATCTGCCAGCCAGGGAAGCAGTGCTGCTGTTGCCTCACCTCCCTGTCTGTGGATGGGTGGGCGCTATCACTGCCTCGGGCAGCCTCTCCTGGTAGCCCCTTCGGGTTCGGGCTGGAGGGACTTGGGAAGGAAGCCAAGCTTGGGTCGGCCTGCCTCTTTCGCTTGATAGGCGGTTCACTTTCCCGGCTCTGCCCAGCCTGCACGGCTCTGGTGCAGCCCTGGCGGGGGTGAGCAGAGGGCTCGGTGGGGAGGCACTCGCTGCCTTGGTGAGAGCTCTGCCACCGGGCAAGAGGGCCTGCCTGTCAGCTGTGCTGGGTACTGCAGGTGAAGGTCTTCATGCTCTGCTTGGTGCCAGGCAGGGATGGCAGCTGGGTGCTTCTCCCGGGGTGGGCTGATCCTGCACTGTGGCCCCGGGAGATTTGCCTCCCCATGTGGGGTTGGGCTCCCCTTTCGGGCAGGGGAGGCTTTGTTGTAGTAGGGTGTCATTTTTAAAAGAAATGGCTTTGCCTTCGAAGGCGAAGGGAAGGTGGGGACAGGAGCGCCTGAAGCTGAGTGTCTCCGCCAGGCTCCGGTTGCAGGGAGGAGCCCTGGCTGCGCCAAATGCAATGGCATTGCTCTAAACACCGCGGCAAAAGAGGAGAAGGGAAAGCAATGGTGGCGGAAGGTCTCCCGATACGAAGTGTCCCACCAATGCCGAAGTCAACACAGGCAGCACCATATCTGGATATGCAACAAAAGTACTTCCTAATGGCAAGCCCCCCCCCACATGTTTAATATAGGGCTTAATTTGGTGGGAGGGGCTTAATTTGATTTTATGCCTATAAAACATGCTGGGACCTTGCTATTGGGGGAGGCTGTATTGTTGGAGAAACACGGTAGAAAACAAGGGACTACTTTGGTGGGAAGGTAACAGCATTCTGTGCACCTTTGGCATTTAGTCATGCTGGCCATATGACTATGGAGACGTCTTCGGACAGCACTGCCTCTTCAGCTTTGGACCAGAGATGAGCATCGCCCCCTACAGCTGGAAACAACTAGCATGTATGTGGCAAGGGGAACCTTTACCTTTAATAATTGTATCATCTACAAGACGAGGTTTTGATATTTGTGATGTCATAGCTTCCAATGAATGCCATTGAAAATAGCAACACATGGCTCCCCTGGGCCCCGTTTTTGGTGACGATGGCCTCCTGCAGCACTCTGCCAGTGAAAACAGAGTGAAAACAGAAGGCTACACGTGTCCCTCCCAACCTCAGTTTTTCTGGCAGAGGCACCTCGGGCCTTGAGTTTGACACCTCTGATCTATATATTTCTGGAAGATATAAGAGGAAAAATTATCCATAATACATAGGTTCGCAAAGATGATTACATCACTAGTTTATAGGACTCTCCTTGCAATAAATGACTATTTTGGTTTTTTTTTATTGTTAATTAACCAACCGAAGCAAAAAATAGTTTGAAGCATTTTTATTATTGTTCATATACTTTTTGCTCATAAGAAACTGCCAACAACAAAATAAAAGTACATTCAGCCTGCTTGCAGCCACATCTTATCCTACTTCCTTAGATTCACATCCTGCAGCCTTAGGAAAGAAGGGGAAAGTACTTGGGAAAGTGGCTCAGATTAAGGGCCTTGGGCAACTCAGTCAATTGATACAAATTTATAGGTATAAACAGGAGCAAAGATAAATGCTGTTATATGCACTGTTTAACATCTATCATTCATAAGAATATCACCTTTCAATTGATAAATATATAAATATAAAAAAATTAAAGACATGGATTTTTGGCTTCATCACTCCTCTTTTCTCTGAAGGCATCTTTTCTGCAAAAAGAAATTAATGTCTCAAAATCCAGGGCAAGTCTGCTAACATAATGATTAGACCCCTACATGAAGAAAGTGTTAATTGTATCGCTGTGTTGATTTCTTATGCTTTCTCCCATCGACTTGGAAATTAAGTGCAGACCAGAAACTTCTATTTTGCTAGATAGTTTCGAAAACGCGTCTCCTTCACTGACTGCTGTGAAGCCCCATTCCCCATCCATTTCTTACTGGCGCTAATGTGCACATTACTCTTCGAAATCAACATTCACCAAGAATTAAAACCACCATTTCTGAATCTGTTTTAGTGTCTGATCAGATAGTTTTACTGCTCATTGCCGAATGTGGGTTTTTATATGCAGGATAGCGAAAGGCATTCACTACTCTGCATTGAGCCTGTATTCTGCTTAAACCCCTGCACCACAAAATTTGGCTGTGACGCAGTTCCTGTTCGCCAAAGTCAATCACTTCAGTTACTTCTTGTCCTGTTATCTCCTCCTCTTTGAGTGGCTGCTCTCCAATTTCTTTCAGGAACCACAAATATCTGGTAGGAACACTAATGATGACTTGTCCCCATACCAAGGACCCCAGGCCAAAAAAGAGGGACCACAGCCACTGCTCTAGGGTAAGCGCTGTGCAACTAAAGGGCTTCCCTCCAAACTGAACAATTAGAATTTGTGCAATCAAGGTTCCTAGAGTGACACCGCAAAAAATGCTATTTCTGAATATTCCCGAAAAAACATTCCGTTCTCCGTGAATTTTTCGCGCATTGATTTCATTACAAATTTGCATCATTACAAATGTGTTAAATATAATAGTGTAGTGTTGAGTGGGTGGGGACTGCAGGGTTGAGGTTCGTCCATTTTCAATATCAAATAATTGTTCTCCTACAAACAATAGTGAGAAGACCACTACAAGCTGATAAAGGGCATGTAAGAAAATATTTTTCATCATTATACGGGAGATGAGTGGTTTATTTCTACCATAAGGCTTCCGTTTCAGCAGTGATTCAGTTGGCTTTTCTGTGGCTAAAGCAAGTGAAGCAAAGGTATCCATAATGAGATTAACCCACAGCATCTGAACTGCCTTCAGAGGGGAATTCTGGGTGATGCAAGCACCCGTAAAAGCAACTATCACAGCTACTACATTGACTGTAAGTTGAAACTGAAGAAATTTGGAAATGCTATCATACACATTTCTACCCCACATCACTGCTTTTACAATACTCGAAAAATTGTCATCGATAAGAATAATATCCGAAGCTTCCTTAGCTACATCTGTTCCAGCAATTCCCATGGCAAAGCCAACATCAGCCTTTTTTAATGCTGGCCCGTCATTAGTACCATCCCCAGTGACTGCTACTACTTGTCTTTGCTCTGTGATATTGCTGTTAATGATCCCTTCCACCAAGTTATATTTATCAGCTGGGGAGGATCTTGCAAGTACAGCTAGGGTAGGCCAGATCCTGTCTATCAATTCTTGTTTGATCTTTCCATTCTGATTACGAATTAATCGATTAAACTCAATCCCCTCTAAACACAGAAAGGTCTCCCCGGGGCGCAGAATCCCACATTTGGCTGCGATTGCCCGTGCTGTGTTAATATTGTCGCCAGTGACCATACGGACAATGATGCCAGCGTTCTGACACTTCCTGATTGCGTCTGGAACTTCGGGTCTTACTGGATCTTCAATGCCCACAATTGCAATGCAAGTTAAATCCTTAATAACATTGTCCTCATCGTCCCATACTGGTTCTTCTGAATCAGGGCCACCCGGAAAATCTTTGAAAGCAATACAGATGGTTCGGAGTCCCTCAGAAGCCATCGGGGCAATCACATTTTTAATCACATTTTCCCTATCCTTTCTGGAAAAAGGTTCACGCTCTGCAGCAGAGTTCAATATTTTGGTGCATTTTTGAAGAAGTATTTCAGAAGCACCTTTGCTGAAGAGCTGATAACCACCACCAGCATTTTTCAAAACTGTGCTCATAGATTTCCTGTCAGAATTGAAGGTATACACTTTATACAATGTTTCTTCTGGGATCTTAGTCCTCATGAGCTCATAATCCAGATTTAATTCTATAAGTAAGCCCAGTAAGGCACATTCAGTTTTATTGCCAATATGACGGGGCAGTCCTCCTTCTACTTCAGGATTCAGGATCTTGGATGTATAAGCACAGTTAACAGAAACACCTTTCAGCAGATAAGCCAACAAAGCGGGATGAATTAAAACAGGGGCAGGGACAATTTTATAATGTTTACCCCCAATAAAAATCTGAACCACTGTCATTCTGTTCATTGTTAAAGTCCCAGTTTTATCTGAGCAAATGGCTGTTGCGTTGCCCATAGTTTCACAGGCATCCAGATGCCGGACCAAATTATTATCTCTCATCATTTGCTTCACAGAATAGGCGAGGGAGATGGTTACTGCAAGCGGGAGGCCCTCAGGAACAGCTACAACCAAAATCGTCACGCCAATGATAAAGAATTTCACCATATATTGTACATACACAGGTGCACATTCAACAGTCCAAACGCGCTTCTCAACCACAAATGTTCGAATGAGAAAAGAGGCTATAAGAACAGTGACAGTAATTATAGACATTGCCAGCCCAGCTTTGCCAATTTGCACGGCTAATCTGGTCAGTTTTCCCTGGAGGACAGATTTTTCTTTTTTGTGCCCAGTAGATTTTGGGTGGCTTTCCTCAGTTTCCTCTGTTTTCTTCTCTTCAACTTTTTTCCCTTCTTTGTTCTTAGGGGAACCATTCTTGTTGGTCTCTTTTGGTTGCTCATGCTCTCCAACTCCAAGTAAAGTGAGGATAATGCCAGTTTGTGAGTTAATGCCAACAGCTGTGACAACCATTTTTCCAGAGCCTTCCATCACGTGGGTACCTGACAGCAGCATAGGGTCCTGTCTTAAAGTCTTCTTGACTTGATCAGATTCCCCTGTAAGGGAGCTTTCATCTAGTTTCAAATCATAGCCTTGGAGAAGCAGACCATCAGCTGGTAGAAGATCCCCATATTTGATTTGCATGATATCCCCAACCACTAAGTCAGCTACTGGGATCTGTGTTACATCCCCACTCCTGATGACAGTAATTTTTTGCTCCTTGTCAATGCGATTCTGCAGTCCTCTGAACTGTTTTTCCTTGCTCCAGTCATTGAAAGCTGTTACAAGCACCACACAAACAACTGATAGAAGAATAGCGGAACCTTCAATCCATTCGGTGTTTCCTTCTTCTTCTTCTCCTCCTTCAAATTCTTCCAAACGACATACTGCAAGATTTACCCCTGAAGGATGATAAAATGAAAGTCCCAATGATACCAGGGCTGCAACTTCCAAGATACATAATGTCATATCCTGCAGTGCTTCCCATATCAGTTCAAGAAATGTTAGGGGCTTTTTAGGGGGTATAAAGTTCTGTCCAAACACAGATTTCCTAAGCTCTACTTCTGATGAAGATATTCCATTTGTAGGAGATGTTTTCAGATATTTACAGATTTCAAAGATGTCGCCATATAATTCTTTTATTTTGTTCACAGCTTCTTTCTTTCGAAATTGCATTAGATTTTTCAGCTCTGAGGTGGTGATATTGAAGTCAGCTGACGTATTGTGTGCTGGGGTCACCATCACTGTGCCTTCCTGAAATTTACAAGGATAACCCAAAGAAAGTTAATAGCATTTATAAATTGAAGCTTGGAAACACATTTCTTGCATTTATGTAAAAGCACTACCAGTATTTATGGAGGAAAGTACTTTAAAAAAAATCAGAGCCACAGGAAATTTTTTCTCAACTATTGAAATTATTCTTACTGGTACAATTGTAATTAGCAATGTGGAAAAATATATTTGTACTTGAACCTCAAAAAACATGGCATTTTTAAAACTGCTTGGGGATTTCCCATTCTTTTTTAATTTGCAAAAAAAAAAAAAAAATTGGACTGGGCCCTGGAGAAGGGAAGAAATCCTTTATCTGTTTATACTAGGAAAGTAGAATAAAATAAACAATAACCAGGTAGACAATTTTGGCAGTCAGAGGCCACAAATTCTGAAGAGCTATAGGAGGCTATCTGGTGGTATTATGATATCACTAAATAGGTGGAGTTCCACTCAAAAGGTGTATGTTTAAAATTATATTAAGCAGAGTGGACATGTTACTTTCTATACTTTTTTCCCCAAGATCTCTCTCTCTCTCTCTGTGGCTTGCAGTTTCTTTTGGCTGTGGAAATATCTAACTAGGATGTTTGATTTTGTGTAGTTCAACTAGAAATCCATCTAACTTCATTTGGTGAGACTTGTAATGTGACGCAATTCTACTAAGAAATAAGACTTGCTGAGATCGGTAGGATTTATACCAGTGTGAATAGCTGTACAACTGCACTATTACAAGATCACTTCCCATGTGTACAAAGATAAAAATCTGAAGAAATCCTGCAACCCAGGTGTGCTTTTAGCAATCGGACCGAAAGGACCAAACATAGGACTAATATTTTGAATTTCTCCACAACTGTGTAAGGATCACTCAGCCCCAAATTCAGAATGTACATTTGAAAAGACAAGAAATTGTTTATATTGATAGTTTTCTTGTTGTTGTTTTAAGGTAACTAACTTTTTAAATGAACAATATTGGACTTCCTAAAGTGCTATATTTCACATAAATTGTATTATTGTTGAGGACAATCTATTTATTAGCTCCCTGTCACCATGAATTCATATACATCTCAATAGGAACCTGATTGGAATACTTGTTACAAGTATACTTCAGGGTGTGCCTCAGGTATAAATGAGAATAGTTCTCGTGCATCTTTCTTCTGCAAACTAAGCATCAAACTAGAATGTAAACATATTTCATAATAATAAAAAAATGCTAGGTAATCAGATCCCTATACAACAGGAAGAGGAGACTTGACTAGAGCACAGGTGTCAAACTCGCTGCATCACATTGCCATCACGTGACGTTTCGTGATGTTTTTGCCATTCATCATGCATCTTGCCCACAGGCCGCCAGTTTGACACCCCTGGACTAGAGCATTCATTCACTGGAGAGAATTTCCTTTTTCAAGTAGAAAATTACCCTCTTAATATTCCTTCTGATGAAAGCAAGGTTCCTCTCAAGCTTTTCATTAACAGAAAATATGGATTTGGATTGGATGGGTATTCTGGTGATCACAGAAAAAGAAGTGCAAGATCTATTACACAGACAAAAGCCAGGAAAAGCACCAGGGCCAGACAAGATAACTCCTTCTTGTTTAAAATCTATGCTGACCAATTGGCCCCCCATCTTCACCAGAAACTTCAAAAGATCGCTAGAGATGTGCTAGGTTCCTTCTTGCTTCAAACGCTCTACTTTCACCCCAATGCCAAAGAAACCCTCCATCAAGGAACTGAATGACCAATTGCTCTAACATCTGTAGTTATGAAAACCTTTGAAAGGCTTGTGCTGTCCCACCTGAAAACCATCATGGATCCACTGTTAGACCCCATGCAATTTACATACGAAGCAAATAGATCAACAGATGATGCTGTTAATATGCTCTACACTACACCCTACAACACCTTGAATCTCCAAAGACCTACACAAGAGTCCTTACAATACTAGACAACACAGTATCAACAGTAGAGACCTTCAAATTTCTAGGTTCTATCATATCTCAAGATCTAAAATGGATACCTAACATCAAAAATGTAATCAAAAAAGCACAACAAAGAATGCTCTTTCTGTGTTAACTCAGAAAGCTCAAACTGCCCAAGGAGCTACTGATCCAGTTCTATAGAGGAATGATTGAGTCTGTCATTTGCACCTCTATAACTGTCTGGTTTGGTTCTGCAACCACCAGGACAGACACAGACTTCAGAGGATAATTAGGACTGCAGAAAAAGCAATTGCTACCAATCTGCCTTCTACTGATGACCTGTATACTGCATGAGCCAAAAAGACAGCTGTGAAAATATTTACAGACCTCTCACATCCTGGACATAAACTATTTCAACTCCTACCCTCAAAATGATGCTATAGAAGAACTAGACACAAGGACAGTTTTTTTCTGAACGCTATCCTCCACTAAACAAATAATTCCCACAACATTGTCAAACTGTTTACTAAGTGTGCATTATTAATTTTTACTATATTAATCCTCCCTTCCTTTCACCCATGACTGTATGACTATAACTTTGTTGCTTGTATCCTTACGATTTATATGGACTGTTTCTTAGTATGATTGCTTATTTGTACCCTATGACTATATTAAGTGTTGTATCTTATGATTCTTGATAAATGTATATTTTCTTTTATGTACACTGAGTGCATTTGCATCAAGATAAACTCCTTGTGTGTCCAATCATACTTGGCTGATAAAGAATTCTATTCTATTCTATTCTATTCTATTCTATTCTATTCTATTCTATTCTATTCTATTCTATTCTATTCTATTCTATTCTGGCTCAGGAAGTGATATGGTAAAAAGATTTGCTGTTGTTCCACATAAAGACCCTGATTCAACCTGATAGAGCCACTTAAAAAAGTCAAAAGGGCGGTTGCTATACATGTTACAAAGAGGGACAGATGATCAACATAGAGTTATTGCTGCCATCTTGACTTTCTTGATCTCCAGGGAAACCCTTACTGCCATTTTACTGATGCTCTGAAAGACAGGAAAGACAGGAAAGACTAGGATATACTATTACTGTTTCCATGAGTTCCACTTGGAGAAAGAGACACTAAGAGTACACAAGCCCTACTGCAACTCTCATTCCTGAACTTCTCTGGTTTTCTCCAGCAATATGAATGATGATGAAACTTTCTCAGCTCTTTTTCAGAAATAACACCTTCTTAGTAGAGATAGGCTGCACAGTTTAGCAACATGCTTCTTGAGCTCCTGAATGAAAGGTGTGGTTTATATTTATATAATAAATAAATCCTGTAATCTCCCATTATTAGTCAGACTTGCCAGAGCAATGTTGGAGTTTAGCAACAGGGGGGGGGGCTTCATCCATGTAATATAGAGAGATCAGATATTGAATCATCTGTATTATCAACTTTGTCAATTGATGGCACGATGCTAATGTGTCTATGTAATTCTGAAATGTCCCTTAAGCTTTTCATAACTGTGGAATTGTTATAATGGAACTGACATACAGTTGTACCTTAGTAGTCAACTACTTTGAAACCCATCAAATTTGGTACTCAATGCATTTTGATGTGAAAATTTTGTCTGGTACTCATCCTTTGTTTGAACTCAACGCACAAGCTAGAACTTGTTGGTGTTGGTTGCCTTGTGACTCACTACATTATTCCTTATGGGAAAAATTGTTTGGTACTCATCATTTTGGGTACTCATTGCACCTCCTAGAACCAATCAATGATGTCTACCAAGGTATGGTATCACTTTATGCTGTTATTACTATGTCAGTTGCATACACTATTTCAGCTGATTAACCTATATGTGGCATGAGTGGGTTTTAACCTCTTGAACATGACTCTCAAGTTCCTGTGAATACAGAGAGGAGGAAAACTGGATTTCACTGTATGGAAGATATTAGTCTTACTCAAGTTACTTCCCACACGTATGGTTGACTGCATGCAGAAAAGGGTCCTGTTCAAGTTGTACAAACATTCAATCTCCTGCATACTTGCATATTAGCTAAGCATCAAAATTAAAGCCAGAGGAAATCACAACACATTTCATTACTGGTCTCAGAGCCACTATTCTTCAGTAAAGGAATTTTGAAGTGTGGCTCCATAACAGTCTTAGATTAGAAAGTACCAAGAAACCCGAAGACTATTGAGATATTAATTAAGTGCATTCCAGGAACACAGTGAGGGATGATTTATCTCAATGGTTTACTGAATAAACCCCAGTTGGCTGGGTTTTATACCATGTGAAACCACAATTTACAATCACAACCTCCTAAGTACTAAGTAACATATAACCACCTTCTGACTAGCATACTCCATGAATATTGTCGTAACTTTGTTTTATGAAAATTGCCATACGCTATATTTTTATAAACACAACTGGAAGAAAAAAAATATGGCAATGTTTTAATTATAGGTAATTCTATCATTGGCCTACCTGAACAGGGAACTTCAGGCAGTAGAGGGCACTTTCATCTCAAAGATGTAGCATTTTCAAGGGAAAGCAGAAAGAAAACATCTTGAAGGGAAAACAGGAAAATCAGAACAGTAACAAAGGAAAAATAGGAGAGAAATTAACTTTTACAAATTAACTTCAGATAAAGTAGCATACCTTTGTAGTAATATTGACTAAACCATTAAGAGCTTTCTCTTAAAGGGGGAGCACTTTAAAGTGTTGATAGGAATCATCTAAACTTTCCATGTCTATTCAGAAAAATCCAGATCCTTTTTGTGTGAAGTTCTGTAATAGGAATAATTGGTTCTGTTCTTCATTTCTAAATTAAGTAATGGCTGCTCTATCAGATAGTAGTACCCTTAAGAATCATTCATTAGATCCAGTTGTTTTATTTTGATGATTGAGATTAATAATTTCCCATTTATTTTCCCATTTATTACCTCTAGGTATATCTATCTCATAAATGTTGAGTTTGCACAACTTACTGAAACCAGTTCATTACATAATTGGCTAGCAAAATTTGCTAGGCTAAACTATGCTAGTTAGTCACCTTCTCCAAAATTCATCTCTAAGATACTGATCTTGTTGTCTTCTAAGGTTGATGAATTACATTTCTCAGCATATGAACCCCACCTTTATTTGGTTCAAAGTACAGCAAAGTGATAGAATTTGATTATTGTGAAAAGGCAACAGTTATTTATGTTACTGAATTTTTACTGGTGAGGAAGAAATGTATGGATTACATCTCAAAACCTTTACATGAAAAACCAATCTCAAGCTATATATGGGTAGTCACAAAACATTTTCATTTGTATTCACATTTTAAACAACATTTCCTACATTTTTTTCTATAGCAAAGTGGCTCCATTTCTGCCAATACAAACCTACATATTGTAACAACAGTGAGTGTTGAGAAAATAATACACACATTTTGTATTATCACTTTAAAATTCAAGGAGCTTAGATACCACAACCAAAGAATCTCTCCAATGTCTGTCTAATTATGGTCTGAAGTAAAGTTGAAAAAACAGCCAGTAATCCTTGATTAATCCTTCAAAAAGCAAGTGTTTAAACTAAGCAAGTGTTTAAAAGCAAGTGTTTAAAAGCAAGAAGGGTGTATGTGCACACTTACGTGGCTTTATAGCAATATGATCCGTAGGAATTAAGAACTGAAATGTTTTGATCTGGAAATGATCATTCTCACTTATATACACCTGAGTCATGTGACTGTTAGAGAGTCAGAGTCCTCTTTTTTAAAAAGAGCAATCTAATTTAAAGTGGAAGAAAATTATTACTGTTACCTGGAATTTTAGGCTTCGTTATTAGCTTTTAAATAAAGGTGATGCTAATATTTTAGCATGTTTAGCATGTCTCCTTCCGAAGGCCATGTTTTCCTTTTAGTCAAAGCCATTTTTTTTTGTTTTTTATGTGCAAAAATAGCCTTTTTATTAACTAAACAATAGAGAATATATTCTGGAAGTCCTTGAACACACTTACAAGTATATTAAGAAAAATGCAGACTTGACTGGGAAAAAAGGTGACATCACCCATAAATTTGCCACTTGTGGAATGTTATATATAGGATCAATATTTTCAATTGTTTAATTATTGTTTAATTATCTAATTGATGTTGTTTATCATTTGATTTGGATACATCACACATATCAAATGTATGTATTATTTGTTTATGTGCCCTGTATAAAGATTTGATTTCCCCTTAATAAAAGTTTTTTGCGTTGTCTGAATTATGTGGTGATTCATATTTTGAGGCAAATAAAACCTTTAAGGGTAAAACTGTTTTCTCACTCACATTCAGGGAACAAGTTCCTTCAGCTGAATGCCTAGCAAGTTGCCTGAGTTTAAAAGTAACATTATACTTCTTTTTTTTTTTAATTTTATTGGTTTTTAAAAACAAACACAAACAAACAAAACATAAAAACATCAAGCTGTCTTCCATAGGTGTACATACAGTGTGCAGGTTGGTTTACAAATTGTTTTGTGCTTCCATTTCGTAGTCTTCAATTACAATTACATTACATAATATGAGATTATATGTCAATCATAATATGTCAATCAAAAACTAAATAACTTAGTATCATTATTAATCAATCATTTGACTATACTTTTATTCATTCCTGTTTTACAAGATAACCATAATTTACTTAATTTATTATATAACAGTTCATATTATTATCCCAAATCTATCCTAAAATCATTTTGTAATTATAATAAGAAAGAAGTACATCTTTATATATTTATTATTTTCTAGAAATCTACATATTTCATTACTGTTCTTTGTTATCTAACCATTGATAGAAAAGATCCCAAATTTTATAAAATTGTCTATTCTCTTGTTCTCTAATTTCAAATGTCAATCTATTCATTTCAGCACATTCCAATATTTTCTTAATGATTTCCTCCTGTGATGGTATCTTCTCATTTTTCCAGTTTTTAGCAAATACAATCCTAGCCGCTGTCAATACATTTACAATCAGGTATTTCAAGTCTTTACTATATATTTCAGGTAAAATTCCCAATAAAAATATCTCTGGTTTCAAGTCATTTTTTCCAACCACATGTGGAAAAAATGTTTTTTCGTCATTTTTTCCAACCACATGTGGATTTTAGTCCAGTATTTTTTAGCATCTGCACAAATCCACCACATATGGTAAAAACAGTCATATTATACTTCTGCATACACAGATGCTTTTTGGCTGGAAAGGTTTCCAGTGCTTTTAACAGCTAGTTGCCAGGTATGAATTTAGCAAGTAAAGCATTTTTCTTAGTTTCATCTTCATATCAATAACATTCTTACAAAGATATGCCCACCCTGTTAGATAAAGGTTGGGATAGTTAGGTAGACGTCCCTTTTAAGCCACAGTCCTCCCCATTCTTGCAATCTTTTTCTTGTCAAACTCTTGACATTTTGAAAAGGGGAGGCAGGTATTGGAATAGATTTAGCTAGAAGCTGGAAATGAAGAAATGAGAATATGTTAAACATGTGGTTAGAAAGGAAAATAGGCCCTGTAAGACAGAGGCAGAGGGCATGTAACATTTTCACAGTATAGAAATAATTCCATATGTATGAATAATAAAAACAGGTTAGTCTGTTTTGCAAAAATATTTTGGCTAATGTAGCAAAAATAGTACAGTTTAATGTGAATTGCACAGTTTTAACCTGCATTTTGGCTTCAGTCCTGCTCATGTTCCCTGGTCCCAAGCTAATCTTGTTCCAACTGTCCCAGCATTGCTTTGGCCTAGCTCCAAAGTCCAGAAATATATTTTTTCACATTGGCCAGTAACTGTTCAAAGTGGCAGTTACAACAGGAAGAGACGTTGAATTGGAATGCTACCAGCAGCCAATGAGACCATCGCTAATAATCACATTCTCATGAACTCTGACTCTTGATGGCATCCACATCTGTGCAACCAAACAGGATAGCCCCATTCCCTGATAAATGTACACAGTCCTGGATTTTAAAGGTACCACTGTTCTGTCCTTATTGGGTCGACTGTAAAAACTAAAAATTGGTCATCTTATAAAAAGAAAAGGTCTATCTATGTGGTTGTTCAGTGTGAACACAGAGTTGATGGCCAATAATTAAGCAATGTTACTGTAGTTCTGTAGTAATACAGTTCTGATATTTAATAGTATAGAATAGAATAGAATTCTTTATTGGCCAAGTGTGATTGGACACACAAGGAATTTGTCTTGGTGCAAATGCTCTCAGTGTACATAAAAGAAAAGATACATTCATCAAGAGTCAAGAATCATAACGTACAACACTTAATGATAGTCATGGGGTACAATAAGCAATCAAATCATACTAGGAAACAGTCAATATAAATCGAAAGGATACAAGGCCCTAATCTGTTCAAGAACATTTCTATTAAATTACCATCCATATTTATGTCTTGACAAGAGCATATTTTTTGTTTTTGGATGGTTAATGACTATATAATAAATACTCGACTTATGACAGTTCATTTAGTGACCACTCAAAATTACAACAGTACTGGAAAAAGTGACATATGACTGTTTTTCACACTTATGACCATTGCAGCATCCCCATGGTCATGTAATCAAAACTCAATTGCTTGGCAACTGACTCATATTTGTGAAAGTTGCAGTGTCCTGTGGTCATGTGATCACTTTTTGTAACCTTCTGACAAGCAAAGTCAACGGGGAATCCAGATTCACTTAACAATCATCGTACTAATTTAACAGCTTCAGTGATTCACTTAACAATTGTCTTGCTTAGCAACAGAAATGTTGGGTTCAGTTGTGGTTGTAAGTCAAGGACTACCTGTGGTTGATCTCAAAGCTGTTTTCAGTCAAAAAGGTGAATTTGAGATAATGGCTGCATCATTTGCATTTAAAGGAAGCAGTAAGTCTACCTATTTCTAGTGCCAACTCTTAGCAATCACATAGATAGACCTTCTCCAGGGTGACCTGTGCCCAGCATGACCCTTCATGTCCTCTAATGGCACCCCCATTGCTGCTTTAATTGAATTCATCCACCTTGCTGCTGGTCAACTTTCTCTTTTTTTCCACTTTGCCAGCATTAGAGGCTTCTTCAGAGCACCAATCTAAAATACAGGAATTTGAATCTGATCATTTGTGTCTCTAGTGAGAACTCTAATTATATTTGTTCAACGACACATTTGTTTCCTCACCTGCCTGTGATATTGTCAGGAGTTTTCTTCAACCCCAAATTTCAAAAGACTTAGCAGGTGGTGTTCTAGTTTTGTGAGTTTTTCCAGTAACTTATTGTTATAAAATTGAATGTCAAAGGGACTAAAATACAGTTATGTTTAATACTCTTGGAAGTTGACATCACAGCAGAGAAAGATGGGGATGACCGTGGCTTGTGACCATAGGTTAGGCAAGGAGCTGGTCTTGAAAAATCTTTCAGGAACCAGCTCCTTGCCAAAACTATGGTCACAAGCCACGGTCATCCCCATCTTCAGAAAGGGAGACCCCAGCCTAGTTGAAAATTACAGACCAATCTCCTTATGCTGTGTCACCTGTAAAGTCATGGAATCAATTATTAACCAATCCATTATCCTCCACTTAGAGACAAACAACCTACTCTCTAAGAAGCAATTTGGTTTCAGGAAAAAACTATCATGTAATCTGCAACTCTTACACTGCAAAAACATATGGATGACACAACTCGATCAGGGCAAAGCAATAGATGCAATCTACATAGACTTCTGTAAAGCCTTTGATTCAGTGGTACATGACAAACTACTCCTAAAACTAAAATCTTATGGTATCTCTGGACAACTGCATAACTGGATAGAAGCATTCCTGTCAAACAGACAACAAATGGTCAAAATTGGGAGCGTCCTATCAAATTCTGTACCTGTCTATAGTGGTGTCCCCCAAGGCAGTGTTCTAGGACCAACTCTTTTCATACTCTACATAAATGACCTCTGTGATCATATTAAGAGCAATTGTGTCTCTTCGCTGATGATGTAAAACTGTTCAACACCACAGACAATACTGCTTCCCTTCAAAAAGATCTTGACAAAAGGTCAAACAAATGGCAACTTCAAATCTCAACAAATAAATGTTCTGTCTTACATATTGGCAAAAAAAATCAGAAAATAAAATACAAGCTGAATAGTCAAGACCTTGTTAATGATCCAAGCTCTGTAAAGGACCTTGGAATACTCATCTCTAATGATCTAAGTGCTAGAGCCCACTGTAACTACATAGCCAAAAAGGCATCAAGAGTTGTTAACCTAATCCTACGTAGCTCTTTCTCTGGTAATATCACACTACTAACTAGAGCATACAAAACATTTGCTAGACCAATACTCGAATACAGCTCATCAGTCTGGAACCCACATTATGTATCTGATATTAGCACAGTTGAGAAAGTCCAGAAATATTTCACAAGAAGAGTTCTCCACTCCTCTACTCGTTGTAGAATACCTTATGCCACCAGACTTGAAATTCTAGACCTAGAAAACCTTGAATTACGCCATCTTCGGTCTGATCTAAGGATGGTATATAAATTCATACATTGCAATGTCCTGCCTGTCAATGAGTACTTTCAACCATAACAACACAAGATCACACAATAGATACAAACTCAAGGTTAACTGCAACAAACTTGATTGCAGTAAACACGACTTCAGCAACAGAGTGGTCAATGTCTGGAATACTCTACCTGACTCTGTAGTTTCTTCCCCAAACCCCAAAAATTTTAACCTTAGACAGCCTACTATTGACCTCACCCCTTTCCTAAGAGGTCTGTAGGGGGCGTGCATAAGTGCACCAACATGCCTACCATCCCTGTCCTATTGTTTCTTTTATTTTTTCTTATATGTACCCATTTCATGTATTCATAACTATGTATAGACTTATACCTATTATCTTGTAAGCAATTGACAAATCAAATAAATAAATAAATAGAATTAACCTTATGTCAAGCTTAATTGGGATACACAGTAAGTATTACCATGCAATACTCTAACAGCAACAGGTGCTTATTGATTGGATGCTTCCTTGTGTCCCCTTCCTCGCCATATTAAACCCTTTTTAATCCTCAAAAGAATCACTACCAGCCCTAATGGCAGATGCTTGTGTGAAAAAAAGTTATGCCAGGGCAAAATCTTTGCAAAGTGTTTCTGGCAAAATATCAAGTGAGCACAGCTACCACCAGAGTGTCAGTTTTCCTGGTTTACAATTTTTTGATACTTGTGTGATATATATTTATTAAAGTATTGAACCTACCAAATTATAGTATTAAAAATTAACCAGTTCATGGAGCATGTTACCTTGGAGTTGTAAAATGGCCTATTTAGGAAGCTCTGGTCTCTGAAAATGGTCTCTCATGTTGATAGACAGACAGACAGATGTAGATCGATCACAGGTGAGGGGTCAGATTAAATATAAACCACTGGTGAAGGAAATAGCAGCCTTGTAAGTGTTCCAATATCTGAGGGGCTGCCACAGGGAGGAAGGGGTCAAGCTATTTTCTAAAGCACCTGCAGGCCAGACAAGGAATAATAGATGGAAACTGAACAAGGAGAGATTCAACCTGGAAATAAGGAGAAATTTTCTGACAGTGAGAACAGATGACCAATGGAACAACTTGCCCTCGGAAGTTGTGGGAGCGCCATCACTTGAGATTTTCAAGAAGAGATTGGACAGCCATCTGTCAAAAATGGTGTAGGGTCTCCCGCTTGGGTGGGGGGTTGGACTAGATGACCTACAAGGTCCCTTCCAAGTCTGATTATCTATTATCTGTCATCTGTTTGTAAATATTTTTCTAAGAAAACCAAATAATCATTTACACTGAAATCTATGTCAACATGATTTTTGTACCTAAGCTTCCAAGATCTGGGGGTATCCAAGGAACATAAGTTAAGGTAAAGGTTCCTCTCGCTCATTCATGCTAGTTGTTTCTGGCTCTAGGCGGTGGTGCTCATTTCCATTACAAAGCCAAAGAGCCAGCATTGTTCGAAGACGTCTCCGTGGTCACGTGGTCGGCATGACTAAATGCCAAAGACGCACGGAACGCTGTTACCTTCCCACCAAAGTGGTCCTTATTTTTCTACTTGTATTTTTACATGCTAATTAGAACTGCTAGGTTGGCAGAAGCTGGGACAAATAACAGAAGCACACTCCATTATGTGGCGCTACAGATTCAAACTGCTAAACTGCTGACCTTTCTGATCGATAAGCTCAATGTCTTAGCCATTGAACCACTGAGTCCCTTTTATCCGCATCCCAATGAAAATAGAACATACAATAATAGAGTTTGACATCTTCTGTTTGAGAACCGTTTTTATGTGATTAAAACTGAGTCATCCTTTTTTTCTACTGCATCATATTTCTTGATTAATTTTTTGTGTGTCATTTTTTTGACCAAGATAAATACAAGAATGTATTATTTGGAGTATTGGTACATGGTAAATGCTCTATACTTCAGTTGTTGCATATATTCCATTTTTCAGAAAATCTGGCTAAATGTATTAACAATTTATAAGGAAATGAAATGATTCAAATGTTAAAAACATAGAGCAAATGAGGAGAAGAGAATGAAAGGAACTGAAAAATATTTCCCAAATTAGGGAGATTGAGGGACAGCATGACAGTAGTTTTCAAATCGGTGTAGCTGGTAAAATAGAGGATGCTTTTCATTAGAAGTCCATTTTTGAAAAGAAGGAATAAATTCACACTGCATTTTCTAAAGATTATATTTTCCTACATGTCTATGGAGATTCTTAGTCATCCAGAACATGGTTGTCCCAACGATGCTTTTTCAAAAGACAACTGGACTTTCCTTGTTTTCCTCGAAGACTTTTTGCTTGATTAGAAGTGAAACATCTTCAAGCAAAACAAGGAAAGTCCAGTTATATTTTCCTACCTTCCAGGCAAAACCCAAAATTCATTGTGTTCATGTTGCTGAAAATGGATTGTGGCTGTGTATGCTTTAAAGACACAGAAAAAAAGCTAGGCCTCAAAGAACATTTTTAAAAAAGTTAATGGAGTATTTGGTGAGCCTTGTAAGGGATGCCAAAAGAAAGAACATACTTTAAGAAACTTTTCTTAAAAGGTCAGAGATCAAGTTTACATTGAGCCTGCAGCTCTAATTGAACAAGAGATGTATTGAGATTAATTGATATATGGGAATACATAAATAAATGTAGTTTTTCTTGAGTTAGGATTGGTTTTTTGGAGGGTGTGTGTGTGTGTGTATAGCAGTGGAAATGTTTTGAAATTACTTTCCTCCAGATTTTCTTTTCTTTTTAACTTTACAGACTAGCCTTCAGCCCAGAGATTTTCTGGTGGTGCTAACCAAAATCTGACCAGGTTTAGCATTGGAGATCAGCCATCGTTAGCTGGGTAATGCTGGCTTAGTTGAATAAAGGCTAAACAATAATAATGCACTTATCCGCCAGGAATGCCCTGGCATCCCTTTGCCTTGCCCAGAGCTGGAGTCATTTTCCATCTCTACCCTGAGGAATAGAATAGAATAACAGAGTTGGAAGGGATCTTGGAGGTCTTCTGGTCCAACCCTCTGCTCAATCAGGAGATATACCATTCCAGACAAATGTCTGTCCAACAACCTTTTCTGAAAAACCTCTAGTGATGGAGCACCTATAGCTTCAGGAGGCAAGCGGTTCCACTGATTAATTCAGAGCTGTAATAAAATAGATTTAATGCACATGTGCGAAGAATTCTAGGGGCTGGAGGTCAACCCCCCCCATAACTCTTTCCTCTTTCTATGGCAGGGGGTCCCCAAACTTGGCAGTGGAGACTTGTGGACTTCAACTCCCAGAATTCTCCAGCAAGCTGCAGTTGAAGTCCACAAGTCTTAAAGTTGCCAATTTGGAGGTCTCTGGTTTCTGGCTTCAGCCTGTTGGAAGAAATATCCTTCTGGGTTCAGTTCCAAGTGGGGAAAAATACACTGGAAATATGGAGGCTGTTTGGAAAGATGGTTTAATGGTGGACAAGACCATGTGGCTTGGAGCTCCAAAGTGAAAAGGGAGAATGATCACATGCTTCAAGGTGAAGGAAAAGATCAAGAAGGGCTGATATGGTGAGAGTGCCTGGGTGTCAGTGTGTGCTCCCTTCAAGATCCAAGAAAGAAATACTCAGACTCCATGAATTAGAGCAAAGTTCTCCTTTTACTGGAAATCAAAGTGGAAGCTACAGATTGAATTCCGAATCTGAGGAATTGGCGTGCAGATCACATATACAAAGGAATGGAATTGTTCCCACCCCCCCAAAGTCCAATTGACTCTTCCAATTAAAAGTTGTGAATATGATCATGTGGGCATCTTCAGATGGTGATGAGGCCTCTGTCCGTTGACCTTGACATATTTTGATAAAACTTTGCAGCTGCGCAAAGGGAAAGAAAACTAGCAAGGAAATAGAAAGTTAAAGACAGGAATTTATACACCCCCTCCCCTTTCTTACCCCCACACAAGAATGTAAAACCTCCAGCTTTCTTCCCCTCCAAGTCCCCCCTCCCCCCATTGCTAATGACAGCCGAAAGAAATGAGCATAGCAGCAGAGAATATGCAGCAGACAGGAATCAGAAGATATAAGAGGTAGAAGATAGCTTGAGGCTGACATTCGGACCCCCTAGAAAAAGGACATTAGTCCCTGTAAGAGAGAATAACATAAAAATATGTTAACGATTGCATACATTTCTATGGTTTATCAGGGTACTTTGCATAAAAGTTCTTGAGCAGTTCAGGAGCCCTAATGTCTTTCTCATTTACCCACTCGGCATAGGATGGAGGAAAATGTTTCCAGGTTACAAGATATTGGAGACGACCCCTCCATTCCCGAGAGTCTAAAATCTCTTTAATCTCGAAATGTTGTTCACCCTCAATCAACGGGGGGATCAGTCTGGGTCGGTCTCAATGTACAGGTATGCTCGGGTTTCAACAAGCTAACATGGAAAACTGGATGAATACGATGAAGAGTTTTTGGTAGAGTCAACTGAACAGTCACAGGATTCACAATCCGCTCAATAGGGAAAGGACCCATATACTTAGGACCCAACTTCTTTGATTTCTGGGTGATTTGTAAATATTTGGTCGAGAGGAACACTTTGTCACCTACTTGATAAGACTTCTGTGGGGTTCTCTTGCTGTCGGCAAATTTCTTATGAGACTGGTGCGCCTCGTCCAACGCTTTATGAGCGACCGGCCAATTGAGTTGAAGTTGAGATATCCAGTCGTCCAATGACTGGACATTGGGTCTTTCATGAGGAAGTTCAGATATAGGCACAAAATCTTGCCCCGTGGCCACTTTGAAGGGGGTAAACCCAGTACTACTGTGGACAGAGTTGTTATGTGCCACCTCCGCAAAAAGCAGCAGATCCGCCCAGTTGTCCTGCTGATAATTTATGTAATACCTGAGATATTGCTCCAGCACCCTGTTAGTTCTCTCACAGGCCCCATTAGTTTGGGGATGGTGGGTGGAGCTTAAGCCCTGGGTGGAGCCTATTAACTTCAAAAATTCCCTCCAGAAGTTTGAGGTAAATTGAACCCCTCAATCAGAAACTACACACTCAGAGACACCATGCAGTCTATAGACATGTATAATGAACAATCTAGCCAGCGACTTCGCCGAGGGAATCTCGGAGCAA
Organism: Hydrophis major; assembly: GCA_033807585.1. Taxonomy (NCBI): domain Eukaryota; kingdom Metazoa; phylum Chordata; class Lepidosauria; order Squamata; family Elapidae; genus Hydrophis; species Hydrophis major. The sequence goes on from CM066331.1 coordinate 98,707,628, forward strand.
GGTATGAAGTGTGTTTTTTGGAGAACAAATCGGTCACCACCCAGATGACTCTGTGCCCAGTGCTCTCGGGTAAGTCTACTATAAAGTCCATGGAGATTTCCTTCCAAGGAACAGTTGGCCTAGCCACATTCTGCAACAGAACTGGTGGTTTACCAGGAGGTCTTTTGGCTGAGGCGCAAACTGGATAGCTCACTACATAAGTCTCAATGTCCTTTTTCTACGAAGGCCACCAGAACTGCTGTTTCACCTGGTGTAGGGTCTTCACAAACCCAAAGTGGCCAGCTGCCTTGGAGTCATGAGTTTGTTGTAACACTTGGCTTCTCAAGGTCTGTGGTACATAAAATTTCACACCTACCCAGGCTAAACCATCTCAAACGGTGCAGTTATTCGCATTTGCCAGGAACCACTCATCCGTTTTCAGGGCCTCCTTAAATCGTTCCTTCAAGTCACTGGACAGATCCCTCTCTTGCTTCCTCTTTTGTGCTCTGGTGATCACTAGGGCAGCCAGCTGTATGGTTGACACTATCGGCCTTATCACTTCTTGACGAACACTATTGTATTGAGGCATTCTAGATAAAGCATCTGCCATAAAAATTTTTCCTCCTGGGATGTACTTTAAAGAGAAATTGAATCGTTTGAAATACTGAGCCCACCTAACTTGCTTAGGGGATAACTTCTGAGGTGTTTTTAAGACCTCCAGATTCTTATGGTCAGTCCATACCTCAAATGGGTGTTTCACTCCTTCCAAGAAATGTCTCCAAGTTAGTAGGGCCCAACAGACTGCAAAAGCTTCCTTCTCCCAAACAGCCCATCTCCTTTCAGTGTCAGTCAACTTACGGGAGGTGTAGGCGCAAGGTTGTAGTGTCCCCTTCTCATTTAGTTGAAGTAAGATCGCCCCAACAGCCACATCACTCGCATCAGCTTGGATCACGAAAGGGGCATCCATATCCGGGTGTTTCAGCACTGGTTCCGCATCAAACAGTTACTTTAGCTTTTCAAAAACAGCTTGGCATTCCATGGACCAATTTAACGATTGACTGGGCTTTGGTTTCGTTTCCCCCTTTGTCTTTAGGAGATTGGTGATGGGCATGGCTATTTTAGCAAAAGACGGGATGAATTGCCGGTAAAAGTTAGCAAATCTGAGAAAACTTTGAAGCTGTTTTCGGGTTCTCAGTGGGACCCAGTCCAATACAGCTCTCACCTTCTCTGGGTCCATCTTGATGCCCTCGTGTGAGATACGATATCCCAGGTAGTCAATTTTTTCTTGATGGAACTCACATTTGGACAGTTTGGCGTACAATTTGGCAGCCCGCAGTTTGTGCAGCACGGAGCGTACCAGTTTCACATGTTCGTCTCCAGTCTCCATGTAAATAAGGATGTCATCAAGGTAGACCAGAACCCCCTTGTATAAATGTTTGTGGAGCACCTGATTAATCATTTGCATGAAAACGGCTGCTGCCCCCTATAGGCCAAAAGGGAGAACATTGAACTGGAAACAACCCATCGGGGAGTTGAACGCAGTTTTCCACTCATCTCCCTCTTTAATTCGGATTCTGTAGTATGCCTCCCTCAGGTCCAACTTTGTGAAAATCTTCCCTTTGGCCAGGTGGCTAACTTGTCCTTCACCAGAGGGAGTGGGTACACGTTCTCAACGGAAACCGTGTTTAAGTTTTGGTAGTCCACCACCATCTTGGAGCCATCTTTCTTTTCGCGGAACAACACAGGGGCTGCCACTCGAGGTCTAGCGGGTTGGATGAAACCACATTTAAAGTTCTTATCGATAAACGATCTCAATTCCTCCAGTTCCTGTGGTGTCATTGAATACAGCTTTGGTTTCAGGAGCGTCATTCCCGGTAGAAATTCAATACTACAATTGGTTGACCAATGAGGGGGGAGCTCATCAGAGGCCTCTTCGCTAAACACTTCTCTTAAGTCCCAGTATTCCTTCGGGATTTTCTCCTCCCCCTCCACGCGCTCGGCACCTGTGGAAGCTGTCTCAGCCAGGTTTTGAAGCTTCGGATGGGATTGCTCCTACCCTTCCGTTTGCTGATTGGTGCAGACCCGTATCCACCCTTCTCTCCAATTCACATGGGGATTCCACTTCCGAAGCCAGGGCAATTCCAATATTAGAGGCTGTTCCATCCCAGGGGCCACAATAAAGCACAGGGTCTCGCTATGGGTTCCTATGGTCATCTCTAGGGGTTCTGTTATAAAATGTGCAGGGCAACTTCCCGCCTCAGATCCATCCAGTTGGCAAAAGGATATGGGTGTTCTTAAAGTTCTCAGTCTGATGCCCACGCCCTTGACTACTTTCATGCTGATTATGCACCTCATGCACCCCGAGTCCAATAAGGCCGACATGTCCCCCTCGGTTCCTGAGGTGAACACCCTTAACTTTATTGGGATGGTCATGGGCCCTTCGTTAGGACTTACCAGGATGTCATCTTCCGAGTCGGTCTCGCTCTTGTCAAGGAAAGTCGGAGGTCCCAGCTCCTCTCCCGCCGGAGGGGCAACCTCTACAACCTCCCCTATCTTTAGCCTGGTTTTGCGAGGCTTGGCTGGGGGTTTTTGGGGCTCCCTCCCTGGGCCCCGCACTCCCTTTGGATCCAGCTTGACCCGGCAATCCGCAATCCGGTGGCCCTCCTCCCTGCAACGAAAACAGGCAGTGGATTTGGATCTTGCCACCGCTCCTCTCTTCCGAGGGTTTGGGGCCTCTCGGAGACATGGGGGGAGTGATTTGCTCCATACGGGGCCTCCTCTGCGTCTGCTTTGGGTTAGATCTATTTCCACTTCTTCCGCTAGCAAGTACTACAACTGCAGATCATATGGATCCCTTCTGGAGATGCACATGTGGTAGATATCTTCATTTAGGCCATCTTTGTAGACTTCTATCAGGGTCCCCTGGGACCAGCCTCGGATGTGGCATGCCAGCTGTCTGAACTCTTGGGTGTAGTCAGCAACTGATCTCCCCCCTTGAGTTATGGTTTTCATTCTGATCCTGGCCTTTCTCTCTGCTAGAGGGTCCTCAAACCTCCTCCTCAATGCAGTCATGAAAACATTGAGATTCCGCAGTTGGGGGGAGTTGTCATTATGCAAAGTCACCATCCAGTCTGCTGCCATCCCCTCCAGGGCCCTGGTAACACATCTCACTTTGGCTGCTTCAGAGGTGAAATCCCTTTCATATTCTGCCATATAGCTCCTGACTTGTGCCAGGAAGAAACCCAAATCCTTGGGATTTCCTCCAAACTTCACATCTAAAGGGGGCAGGTTGCGTCTTCCAGGGATCACACCTATTGCTGCCCTCCCCCGGGCGGCAGCCGGCTGCTGCGCTGGCATAGGCTGGGATAGGGGGGTGGGGGCAGCCCGACTTCCCCAGGCTGAACTCGCTCCCCTTCCCCCTCATGAACCTTGGAGCTATGTGAGGCTTCTCAGATGCATCCTGAAGGAGTTGTCTGGCTTGATCTAGCCTGCATTCCATCTCCTCCCTCTCTTGCCACAGCCGCTCCCTCGCACCTCTTCGCACCAGGAAGGGGGGGGTGTCTTCGGGATCCCTCCATCCAACGCCCAACGGCCATCTGGGCCTCTCAGCTGGGATTTCTTCCAGAGTAAGGTCGGCCAGCAGGTTGGCGGCTGGCACCTCTGGTAGCAGCATCGACTGCCCCCCCCCTCGCAGCTCCCTGGTCGTCTTCATCGCTGGCTAGAGATGACATGATGTGAAACCCCCTCGGAAGAAAAGTTGATATTTTCTCCGGGTGGGCTGATGGGGAGATTCGGAATAATGTCAGTGTGTGCTCCCTTCAAGATCCAAGAAAGAAATACTCAGACTCCATGAATTAGAGCAAAGTTCTCCTTTTACTGGAAATCAAAGTGGAAGCTACAGATTGAATTCCGAATCTGAGGAATTGGCGTGCAGATCACATATACAAAGGAATGGAATTGTTCCCACCCCCCCAAAGTCCAAATGACTCTTCCAATTAAAAGTTGTGAATATGATCATGTGGGCATCTTCAGGTGGTGATGAGGCCTCTGTCCGTTGACCTTGACATATTTTGATAAAACTTTGCAGCTGCGCAAAGGGAAAGAAAATTAGCAGGGAAATAGAAAGTTAAAGACAGGAATTTATACACCCCCTCCCCTTTCTTACCCCCACACAAGAATGTAACACCTCCAGCTTTCTTCCCCTCCAAGTCCCCCCTCCCTCCATTGCTAATGACAGCCGAAAGAAATGAGCATAGCAGCAGAGAATATGCAGAAGATAGGATACAGAAGATATAAGAGGTAGAAGATAGCTTGAGGCTGACACTGGGTTTTATACCTTCTGTTGAGATTTGAATTTGAGCTTGTATTCTGATTGGTTGTCAGACTCCCATGGGCCATGCAGGGGCAACTCTGTAGGCTGTCCTGAGTTCCAGGCTTGGTTGAGCCTTGCTGGTGATGATGTAATGAAAAGGGCTTTGGGCAATAGCTATAGCTTTATCTGGAGATCTTTGTTATGTAAAGTATTCTGGCCCAGACCTTAATGGCCCACCCATTAACAAAGATGGGGGTGAGCTACTTCCGAGGTGAGTTTCTGCTTCTGAGTTTCTACTCTTTTGAGGGGAAATATTCTGCCTTTTTAATATTTCCTAGGCTATTTCAATTTTCTAGGAGAGGGGTGGGTGCTAACTTCCTACAAGCCTATTCCAGTGACAGTGACTATATTTCTCCAGGCCTTCTACCAACAAGGGGGTGGAAATGTTCTGGGCATCTCACAGAGTGGAGTAATGAAAAACTTCTTCAATAACACACCCACCCACACCCCACACTTGCAATTGGATATTGTTTGATACATTCATGCTTCTGTTTATAATTGGGGGGAACAACAAAAAAAAACCTTATGAGCCTGCAGTGGGATGAGTGAACATTTTATTCTCAAGGCAGTGGGTGGAAACTCCATGAGTCTATGCACTGTCCTGAGACTGGCACAGTGCCCTGTTGTAGGAGAGATGGAAGCAGAAAACAAAGATCTTTTTTTTTTTTTCTGTCCTGGCAGAGCCTCTTTCATCTTCATAGGTTTCCTCTATTTCATGTAAACAAGAAAAACGTTTTGCATTATTACTGCAGAGTTATTCCTGCCTAAGTTTATATTAGCTTGTGTAACTTTAAGGATTGCCCATCCTCCCCTGCAACCCACCTCCCCAGCAGCCACTCTGTACTGAAATACTCTGGAGTCTTCGCTCCCACTTTCTGTCTGCAGATATATGATAAGCCAAGAAGTGAGCTATAATAAGTTCGCACAACTTCCAAATTGTGGAAGAACTATCTTGGCGCTGGCTGGGTATTTGAATATTGAATCGGCTTGTGTCCTGAGACAGGTGAGTGATTGGCTATTAGCATCTTTGAGTAAAATAAACGAATAAACAAAAAAACCAAGCAGCCCAAATTACAATGTATTGAATTTGGTGATTGAAACAAGCTACTTTTTGTTGTTTTAATTGGTATTTAGGCAACGGGCATTGTAACAGCTTTGTGAAAGATACACCTGTTTAAGTTTTTTTTTAAAAAAAAGCTTTAACAATTGAAACGCTCTTTTTTATTGGCTTATTCATTATTCAGAGTGGAAAACAAAGTAGTTTTGTACATTGTTTTGTATTAAACTAGATGAAATATAGTTCTAATTCTGTTGAGAAACTTAGTAGCAATGAACCCAAATAATAATTGTCTTGAGCACAGAAACGTGTTCTTAGATTCATGTATATTTGTATTTCTGTGCTAGGAGAACTTTCTGTACTCAAAAGAAATAAAGAGCTAAATAGGGCACTTGCAAATGTATTTGTTTTACGCCACATGTGTTGCTTCTGAGACCTTTATAAATAACTTGTTTGTAAGAAACAGGGGACAATGCTGACAATAATGTGAAATTGCTGGCCAAAAGTTGCAATTCTATGTGTAATTGCTTGTAATATAGAACTGGATTATGTTCACGCTGACAAATCATACACAGATCTGTCGTTTTAACTTGTAAAACATGGAAAGGTGTGAAATGAGAGCCACCATCTCTGATTCTACGGGTAGCCTGATAGGTCCATCTTCTTGGGCCTGATATAAAGTTGATTAATGTTGATCTTTTTATTAAAGGTATTAGGATTTTATCAGCCTGTATTAAATCTGATCCAAAGTCATAATGAAAACTTCACTCCTTTATTCCATATAAAAATTTGTATCAATCATTTTAAAGCATTAGATGGTACTCCAATGACCAGTGGTGCCCATTCGATAAGGTCAGCAAATCAAGATGGTGGATCTTAGAGTATTACTGGTGGAAAATGAATGAAGTGGATTATCTTTCAGTCAGAATTCAGGCCAGGGTTTGGGACGGAGATGGCACTCATAGATGACCTCTAGTGGAATGGGATGGAGAGAATGTATTCATCCTGGCTCTTCTTAACCTCTCAGCAGTGTTCAATACCATTGATCATGGAGTCTTTCTGGGTTGGCTTTGGAAACTGGGAGCGGATGGTACTTTATTGTGCTAGTTTCCCTCCTTTCTCTGGGTGAATTCCAGTCAATGTTAAGGGGAAAGGTCCATGCTCAGTCCTTCCTTCTTTCCTATTTAACATTTATATAAGGACACTGGGTGAGGTGATCTGTTGATTTGGGGTGAGATGTCACTGCCCAGTGTTGTGGTCTGCTGGCGGCCTGCAGAGCTGGCAGCAGAGTTGGACAGTGGGAAGGAACATGGGCCAGTTCTGGAGTCTGGGGAAGGGATCTCTGACACAGAGATGGGGCCAGGGCCACCTGAGAGTTATGTACTGACTCCGGAGCCTCCAGAATCTGACATCAACAAGGCAGAGGAACAAGGAGAACCTGTTCCCAGTGTGCGCTTATGCAGAGCTGCCAGAAGGCAAGAACAGTTAAGACAAAAGGGGCAACTCAGGAGTAAGGCTTGGAGATGATTGGCCCCTCCCATAATACATAAAGGAGGAGCAAAGGGACATAAGCCTTTGGAGGAAGCAACTTTGTTCATTCTGGTTGGTTTAAGCTTTGAAGCTCTGTGTTGACTTTGTGCTCTGTTTGGCCTTGTACAGCTAATTGCCAATTTAGTTGTTGGCAGCATTTCAAGGGAGATAAAGGTGGGTGCTTATCAGCCTTGTCCTGAAAGACTGTCAGACTTCTGTTGGACTATTCACAAACTGTTTGGGACTCATTATGGGCTGTGAATGAATATAATTCACAGCCATTGAAATAAAAAGAGGGTTTGGGGACTAAGTTTTGTGATTGTTACTGTCTCAGGAAGCCTTGGTCAGAACTCCCGAGCACTACTCAAGTCAGATCCAATGCACAAACTGGGGGTCCCTCTTGGGCTTATGACTCCAGCTCAAAGAGCAGTTGGCAACCATGGTTAGGAAAGCCTTTGCCTATCTTTGGGTGGTGTGCCAGTTGTGCCCATACTGGACCAGGAGGCTCTGTTCATTGTCAACCAGGACTTTGTATCCTCATGCTTGGATTACTACAATGTGCTCTACGTGGGGTTGCTCTTAAAGAACATCTGGAAGAATCAACTAGTGCAGAATGTGGCTGCATGCAAGTAATAAAATGGTGTTAAATATATGCACGTGCAACACTACTACTATACCTTGCATTGGTTAAGTGTTTCTGAGTGCAATACAGGTGCTGGTTGTTCCTTTAAAATCCTACATGACTGGGAAAATGTTACTTGAGGAACCTTCATTTTCCAACAGTCTCTACTCAATTTGATCCAACAGATTGGACAAGTTGCAGATCTGTCAGCTAAAGAGTGTTGAATGATGGGAACTAGAAGAGGAGCCTTTTCTGCAATACCCTTGCTCTGTGGGAAATCCTCCCCTTGGAGATGAGAATGGTCCCAACCCTGTTGGCCTTTAAGGTTTTAAAAACTTGACTGTGTACCCGGACATTAGGCTCAGAATGTGTTAAGGGTCTTGTTTTTTTGGCTTTGCTGTTAGTTGCTTAACCATCTCAGCAGCTGTATGTATTTATTTTTTTGGATGCTGTTATTGTTTTCAATTGTTTAAACTATTTTATAGTTTTAGAACTGTAACCTGCTCAGAGTCACATGGTTGAGATGGGCAGCTATAGAAATTGAATACATAAATAAATTTTAAAAATAATATTAAGGAGGATTATCTTTAAGTTTATGATTGGCAACCCTTCAAATCAGAAGCTGAAAAGGGCATGGGAGCCATATTATACCTGTCAGTGGCTCCATACAGAAACTGTCTCTTTCTTTGGGACTGCAGCTAGGCAGTCTGAAGGAAGCGTTTAGTAAATAGTGCTGCAGGGTATGAGAATGTGCTTTGGGAGGAGTGTGGGTATGTTGCTGGTGCTACCATAGCTCCAAGGCATACTTTCCTCAGATCATGTGGCTTTTGTGATATCCCAAGAAGAGACAAAGCTTCTTTTAGGAGATCATAATAGATATGACATGAGAATTCTATGAAAATTGCAAAAACTGCTAAAGACAACTAACAAGTCATTAGTAACGAATTATTAAAATACAAAAGCTGTAGAAATATTGGAATCTGGAATTACAAGATATGAATTTAATAAATGCAGTAATGTAGGAGATTGGTTAAAATAGTTTTATGAGACACCTGCTTGAAGCAACACAAACACATTGCTTATCTGAATAGTATCAGATGGAAAATATCGGGATAGCACAGTCCAATAAACGGTCCAGGTCATATATGTTTAACAGTCCAAAGAATATCCATTGACAAAGTCTTCTTACTGGTTGCCTTTGTCATTTACAGTAAACAAAGATATCAAAGTATAAGCACAGCATAAATACAACAGAGAACCTTAGATAGCAACAGAATGTCAGAGAGTGCAATCTATGATCTCTAGCTCCTTCTTATGGTAATTTGCAATATAATCAACCAATCGGAATTATTATATTCCTGTTCAAGCTTTCTCCAGCCAACATGCTCCAGAATTTTAGCACAATATACATTAGTAGTACCTGGCTCCCAAAATCATAACCTACAAAATATAATTGTCTCACTTTATGTTGTCCCTTTTGCCTTACTTGTATAGGAATATGAACCCCATGCTTGGGTTCCAAATGTATGTAAATAACTGAGATCTGGCCTTTTTCCATTCCAATGAGTAAATGGTAATTCACCAGTCGTTGAATTCACTACTTTATTCAAAACATGGTTAGCACACATTATTGCTTCACCCCAAAGTTTCTCTGATAAACCAGAATCCGAAATCATAGTTCTAGCCATAGCCTGTAATGTTTGTCCTCTATGTTCAATATATGAGTTATGTTGTGGTCTATAAAGAGCAGAATGCTTAAGTTCAATGCCAGCTTTCTATAACATGGCTTCAAATTTTTTATTGGTAAATTCAATACCATTATCTGTTACTAAGCTAATAACTTTCTGTTTCACCTAAACTAGGTTTTTTAGGTCCAATAATATCAGCAAAAACAACCTATAATGGTTCACTGGTTTTGAATCCATTTACCCATTACCTTGCTTTTTTCTTGATTGCAAGCATTGCAATTTAAATACTTTGTACAAGGTTGTAATTTTATACCATTAGATAACTCAACAGTTTTCTTTAGCATTTTGAAATTTATATGTCCCATACATCTATGGAGCAGATGAATACATTCACCATGAGGCTTTTTATTCTCATAAACTGAGTTAGCATTAATTAATGGATTATCATGTATAATAAACAAACCATTATCTAATCTTGCAGTAACACTTTTACCCTGTTTTTCAATTAAACATTTATCTCCCTGAAAGGTAACAACAAATTCTGCTTTTACCTTTGCTCTTACAGATAGCAAGTTAAATATCAGTCTAGGTACATATAACATCGGTAAACGTTCATTAATACATGAACAATATGCAGTACCTTCTCCAGATGCTCTCAATTTCCATCCATTAGCTAATGATACATGCTGTTTACTCTTTTTCATGTTCACAAACCTCTCTTTACTTTTAGTTATACACTGCGATACTCCACTGTCAAATACTCATATATCGTGGTTTACAATTATAGTTGTACTTGATATGGCTAAACTAACACCTTTATAAGCTCTCTATATATTAATAGCATTCTGTTTCTTACCCTTTTTACAGTATCTGGCTATATGACCTTTAGCCCCACAAAAAAAAAACAAAAAACATTTTCTAACAATATAGGCAGTTGAAGGCAGTTTTTCTTCCTGTGATTGTCTTTCTCTCAGTTGATTTCTATCTTGCCTTCTTCTTGACTCTTCTAACAGTCTTTCAGTTATGCCAGTCAATGTAAGTTCATCTCTGTTTAAAACTTGCAGTGAAGACACATAATCATAATAACTTTCATCCAAAGAAGAAAGAATGATGTAAACTTGATGCAACTCCGAGAAAATCAGCTCTTTTTCTTGTAGCTCTGGTAAAGTCCTTTTCATAAACTCCAAATGAGTTAACATATCGCCACCTTTTATAAAACGGGCTCTAAACAGTTTACGTGTAAGGTGTATGTGTGCAGCCACATTATCTCGAACATAAATCCTCTTCAAAATGTCCCAACATCTAGCAGCAGATTCTTCATCACGAATATGGACTAGCTTCTGATCTCTCAGTGTCAGTCCAATTATACAAAGCGCCTTTTCATTATTCTGGTTAAAGTCAGCTATTTTCTTTTTATCTTCATCATTCAATGGGTCTCAAGCTGTTACATCCGGTGGACTATTAACTACAGTCCATAATCTGTCTTTATGCAGAAGTAGGCTGCACTTTATAGACCAGGAAACATATTTTGTTCCATCCAACCATGTTATCTGGGATATACTGGTTGACTGTTCTTGTGCCAATGGTAGTTTAACAATACACTGCAATCAGCTGTCTGAATATGAAACTGTATATTCACACTGATTCTCAATATCCCTCTGGGCCCATAACTAATGTTATGATATGTGCAGGATAACCCTTAAGTAACAAGGATATGCACATGGAAACGTTTATGAGAATAGTTATAGTTATGAATAATTATTCAGCCACACACAGATACACTAAATTGAGTTAAAGTTTACTTTAAGAAATAGCACAGTTCAATAAATGGTCCAGGTCATATATGTTTAACAGTCCAAACAATATCCAATTACAAAGTCTTCTTACCGGTTGCCTTTGTCATTTACAGTAAACAAAAGATATCAAAGTATAAGCACAGCATAAGTACAACAGAGAACCTTAGATAGCAACAGAATGTCAGAGAGTGCAATCTATGATCTCTAGCTCCCTCTTATGGTAATTTGCAATATAATCAACCAAATGGAATATAGTATAAATCAATACAGTGATTTTGTCTTAAAGCTACAAACATATATTGTTGGTTTATATTACTAACCCAACTAATTGCTGTACAGATTCCTAACAGGGATCAACTTAACAGGAAGCAGAGGATGGAGACATGTAATCAACTTGGCCAGCTAGGACACTTCAAGATGCAAAGTGTGGAACAGACCATAAATTATTGCACTCCAATGTATTGATTAAACTTAGGAAAGTAAAGAGTAGGTGTGTTAATAAGACTCTACCATAGGATATACAATCATAATATACGATCCAGGAAAGGAATAGATTAAGTATAGTTATGCGAGGGAGAATCTGAGGAAGAGCTAAGGGACATTGTGTAAGCTAACCTGGAAAAAAAAGTGTTTTCAAAATTTAACAGGCAAAATGCTCCAAATGGCTTTCACAACAAATCTTTATAAAAAGTGGTTACATGCTTCAAGGCCAATCCAGTCCTTCCCATAATGGTAAATATAATTGAGCAGGTTAAGGATTTTATTTCTTCTGTCTCTTGGAAGCCCGGCAACTTAGTTGGGTTTCCATAAAGGCTGCATGAATTTCTGGTAATTTAAATAAGAGCCGAAACAAATTTTTAGGAGGCCAGTCTCTTAGCCAGCTCATTGTCAGATAGATATTTACCTTTTGGAAGAAGCAAATAGATTCTGATTTGACTTTTTGTGCACTTTTGCCTCATACTTACGTTGGCCATAGGGGGGAAAAAACATATTTGAAGTCTTGCAGAGTGTTTTTGATTTTGATGTCCAAAGCTAACACTGCACATCATTGCTAGAGAAGCTTTGCAGGTATTCCTTACACCAGTGTTTTTAAACATAGCAATTTTAAGATGTATGGGGTTCAACTCCAAGAATTCCCCAGTCAGCCAGCTGTCTGGGAAATTCTGGGAGTTGAAATCCACACATTTTAAAATTGCTGTTTGAAAAACACTGTCTTACATCATCCTTCCACATTTTCATAATATTCTTTCAGCCCCATTGAAGGGTACAGAATGTGTGGCAAAAGATTGGACAAGATCAATAGATATGTATGCCAGAGAAGAGAACTGCAAAAGAATGTGAGAATCACTGAATCACTGTGCTTATTCTTTGTGCAGACAAGAGTTGTTTAAGATCAAAGAATAGAGCCCTAAAAGGAAAGAAAAATATAAAATGAACATGTAGATTTCACAAATGGAAGAAGGACATGAGATTTGATAGCTAATCACTTCAATTTTTTTTTAATGAGAAGTAATATAAGAAGATAAAGATGGCTAATGGAAAGAATTAGATAATACAAGATGGTTTAGCATTGCTTTATTATTACAGCAGCATCTTTGACTATATGGATCAATCTAGGATATGGGATATATCAAGGATAATGGGAGGGCCAGAACACTTTTGTCTGAGGATCTTTTCAACGAGGAAGAAACTAAATACAACTGTGCTTGGAGAAACAAAGTAATTCAGAATTGAGAATAGAGTCAAATGTTGTATCTGTTTTACTACAAGTATAAGAATGGCAGGACTGGAATTAATGACAGCTGGACTGAAACTGAGGTCAAAACAATTTGGCTAATGGATTATACTGCTTTGTCAGTTTTTCTAAGTCTTCATTGTTTTCATCAAAGTGCAGAAACGTGGAAACAAATTGGACTCCATTAACATATAGGAGAAAGCAATAGCAATAGCACTTAGACTTATATACTACTTCATAGTGCTTTACAGCCTTCTCTAAGCAGTTTGCAGAGTCAGCATATTGCACCCAACAATCTGGGTCCTCATTTTACTGACCTCAGAAGGATGGAAGACTGAGTCAACCTTGATCTGGTCAGGATTAAACTCCTGGCAGTTGGCAGAATTAACCTGTAATATTGCATTCTAACCATTGTGCCACCACGGGTCATACAGAAAGATGCTGTATGAGGTCTGAAAACCTTTTTCTAAATCATTTTCAAAGTATGCACAGCTCTACAGGAAAATAGAAAAAAAGGAAGGCTTAACTCTGAAGTGGATTTTGAAGAAGGATAAGGAAGAGCATTGACACTTTTGAAACTTAGTGTTGGAGAAGACTCCTGAGAATCCTGTGGCCTGTCATGAAAACAAGCCCATGGACCATCAAATTATTCAATCCAGATTTCCCAACAAATGACCAGGCTTAAATTATCCTATTTGAACATTTTATGCAAAGATCCAACTCTCCAGAAGGGCTTTAATGCTGGAAAAGTGGAAAGAAAGAGAAAAAGTTAATCAGCAGTAAGTTGGATGAACTCAGTTATAGTGGTGATGAGACCTGAAGGATCAGGGTAGGGATAGATTGCTATGGAGAAAACTGATGTGGCTACCACAAGTCAAAAAAGACTTGATGGCATATAATCGCTCAATGGACGTGGGGAGAAGCAGGATCCACAAGATCACTTGAAAGTCCCTGCAAAAGTTACAAATAATCAAGATAGCAAGCATTTTTGCATTTTTTCATATAGTTGATCTTCACTTGGAGATATCACCTGAAGAATATACCACATACGTTTCTGAGTGGGTAGCATAAAATAATACTATATATTGTACAAACCTGCTGAGATTGCCTGCTCCTTTTAGACATGAGTTCTTGGTCAAATTCTAAGAATTTGAATATTTATCCCACAGTTCAGGTTTTAGGTTTTGTTGTGAATCAATAAAAGTACTTGAATAAAGATTATTAAGAGCTTGAAGCAAAGTGCAGGGTTCTGGCCCTGCACTTCTGATTGGCTGATAATAGCGACATCGGATTGGTCCGTTCAGGAGAATCTGATTGGCTATTAACGAGCCTCTCCCATTAGTTAACGGAGCTAGCGCTCCCCGTGTTTCATTGGTTAAATAGTTAAGAATAAATAATAAATAAAATAAAAAATAAAAAATAAAAAAAGAATAAAGAGGCCCGTTGCAGCCATGGAGCTGAGCTGTTACAAATGTAAATAAAGAGTTTGAAGTTCACTGTTCACCGGCTCGTCTCCATCCTTAGCGCCCATGCACAGAACTTAACACTGGCGACGAGGATGGGATGTGGAGACGTCAGAGCTTGCTGAACAATGAAGAACTATAACAGAGCACGAGGCTGAAATGCACCAATGGGGGAACCATGTCTGGTGGCGTCATACCACCCGCTCCATTCGACCCGGCACAAGAAGACTGGGACTTATATATGGATCGTTTCCAGATGTTTCTGGAGACCAACAATTTGAAGGATGCCACTAACAGAAAGAAACGGGCGGTATTCCTAACTCATTGTGGGCTGACCGTATTCAAGATGGCCAAGGCACTAGCAAAACCGGTAGAAGTAAAGTCTATGGACTGGGACGTCCTCGAACCCCTGCTGAGGGCTCACTACGCACCGACTGTGCCAATGCTCGTTAGAAGGCATGAATTTTACCAGAGAAGTCAGCGGAAGGGCGAAAGTGTTGCTGATTTCATAGCAGATCTCCGGAATCTGGGAGGCCTATGCGAGTTTGCTGACCTAGAAGAAGCCCTAAGAGACCGAATAGTTCTGGGATTAGATGCACCAGGCACTCAGAGTAAACTAATGGCGAAAGGCAACATTAGCCTTAAAGATGCCATAGCTGAAGCTACTGCAGCAGAAGCAACCAGGAAGTCGGCTGCCCAAATGCGCTGCACCCACACCCTGTTTCGCCAATGCACTCACGAAATTTCACCTCAGTCAGAAGGTCAGCTAGAAACAGCCCACCACGAGGACCTCGAATCATCGTCAGAAAGCGATGAAGAAGAGGTCCATCGACTTCGGTCCGAACGAGACCAACGCCAGAAATCGCAATACCAATGCGCCGGGTGTGGAGCAAGCCATCCCCGGTCAGAATGCAAATTCCTCAACGCGCTCTGCCATGTGTGCGGGAAAAGAGGCCATAGTGGACGGGTCTGTAGAAGCAAGCTAGGACCCAGCCAGCCCTCGAGGGGGGCTAACTATCGCCAACCGACGGGAAGTCGTCCCATGAAGCGAGAACCCGTGAACCACCAATGGAACAACCACTCCTACAGAAATAAAACCCTAAACCACCCAACGAAGCGAGAAGAGGCTCACCAAATGATCACGATCGGTCACGCCTCATCTCTGGATGCCAAAAAGATCTGAGTGAAAATGGCCATCGAAAACCAGCCCTGCCTGATGGAAGTCGATTCCAGATCGTTCCTCTTGATGGTTTCCTGGAAGACCCTCAAGCAGCTCATCCCTACTGTCCGGTGGCAAGACCTCAGATTCCAAAGACTCATACTCAAAGACTATCAAGGAAATCGAATCCCGGTCGTTGGATCCAGCCAAGTCCAGGTATCGTTTAAGAACCATACAGCATTCCTAACCCTGACTGTAATCGACAGGGATCGGCCTAGTTTGTTAGGCCTCCAATGGTTCGCTCCACTCGGAATTGAAGTAGCCGGCATTCACCGAACCTGCAGCAGCGACTGGGAAGAAGACCTCGTCCAAGAATTCCAGGACGTCTTTGCAGAAAAACTAGGTGAGTACAAGGGGACCCCGATATCATTTAACCTCAATCCCAAAATAGCCCCCACCCGCCTTAAGCCTCGTCGAGTTCCCTTTGCCCTTAAACCAAAGATTGATGAGCAGCTTGATAAATTAATAGACCAGGGTGTGTTAGAACCAACTGATCACTCTCCCTGGGAAACCCCAATCGTGACACCCATCAAGCCGAATGGATCGATAAGAATTTGTGGGGACTACCGAGCCACCCTGAACCACACCCTTCAACAATTGGACCAGATACCTGACGACTACGCCCCATTCAAGAACTGACAAATGGAACTGTTTTCCCAGAAGGGCTGCATTATTTGGGGAGATATAGTCATTGTCCCAGAGCGGTTACAGTGGGTGGTACTGAGAACCTTGCATGATGGCCACCCCGGCATCGTGCGCATGAAAGCCCTCACACGAAGCTACGCGTGGTGGCCGGGTATCGACAAGAAAATCGAGACATGGGTAAAAGCTTGTCACAAATGCCAGGAAGTAAGCAACGCCCCTCTGAAAGCAACCCCGAATGAATGGGAAACACCGAGGGGACCATGGTCCCGTATTCATCTGGACTTTGCGGGACCTACCAAGGCACACACATTTTTATTAACATGGAGGCCTACTCGAACTGGCTTGAAATCCATGAGATGAGAAATACAACAACCGAATCAGTCATCAGGAAACTAGACAGACTCTTTGCAATACACGGATTACCAGATGTTCTAGTATCCGACAACGGGCCCCAATTTACTGCACTGTCCTTTGAACAGTACCTGGTGGACCACGGTATTTGCCATGTGCTGATTTCGCTGGCGCATCCTGCGCATGGTACAATTCGTCAAGAAAACCTTGCATAAAATGGACTATGGCGATATAGAAGACAAGATTAACCGGATACTCCTTTTACAGCATATCACTCCACACAGCATCACCAATAAAACTCCCGCCGAGTTATTAATGGGGTGGAAGCTCCGCTCCCCCCTCGACCGTCTGCATCCATCATATGAACCTGAAAAACCACACGGTTCCAGTGGGAAATGCCGTAACTTCCAGGTAGGCGACTTGGTTTTCGCTAGGAACTTTTCGGGTGATCTGTTGTGGGTTGAGGCAACTGTAGTCCAAGTAACTGGCCCTAGATCGTACCGCGTGAAATGTCGCAACGATAGAATATGGAAGCGCCATATTGATCAGCTGCGTTCAAGGCTACAGTCAGGGATCTCCGACCCTCCTGACTTCCAAACCGAGGGGGGAGGAGATACCGAGGAAGCTGAATTTGAAGCGGCAGAAAGTTTAAGCGGAAGTAATGACCGCTCAGAGGCAACACATGAAGGATCGGGAATGGGGGTGAGCTCGCCGCGAGGAGATGCTGAGTACATTAGCGGCAACGAAAATTTGAATACAGAATGGGAGGCACCCTCTTCACCAGATAATGTCCTACCCCAACAAGATTGTAGCCAAATACCGGGAGAACAATGTAAATCAAATAGACAATCAAAACAACCTGCCTACCTCAAAGACTACGTGACCGCACCCCTTAAACAGAACCCGGGGGGAAGGAGTGTTGTGAATCAATAAAAGTACTTGAATAAAGATTATTAAGAGCTTGAAGCAAAGTGCAGGGTTCTGGCCCTGCACTTCTGATTGGCTGATAATAGCGACATCGGATTGGTCCATTCAGGAGAATCTGATTGGCTATTAATGAGCCTCTCCCATTGGTTAATGGAGCTAGCCCTCCCCGTGTTTCATTAAATAGTTAAGAGTTTGCCTATATAAAGGGGCCCATTGCGGCCATGGAGCTGAGCTGTTACAATTGTAAATAAAGAGTTTGAAATTCACTGTTCACCGGCTCGTCTCCATCCTTAGCGCCCATGCACAAAACTCAACAGGTTTTATACCATTTGTTTATGACAGCCATTATTCTAATTAATCTCAAAACTATTCAAACAAAGCACAAGGCTAGCACCAAATTTAAAACAGAAACGGCTGCAAAAGCCTGACACACACGATGAAGATGAACACAACGCATGAGCCTGATGATGGCAGATGAGATTCTGCTGAAACGTCGCTACAACTTTAAAAGCATAACTATAAAAACATGGGAAAATACCCGAACAAAACTGAATAACATACATACATACATGTCTGTTCCTTTTCTTCCAGAGCCACAGAGGAGCCTTAGGGGAGCAAAAACGCCCCCCCCCAGAGGCTCCTCTGTGGCTAAGAAGCTCCCAAAAACAGGTGAGGGCTGCAAAAAAAGCCATGCCTACCCAGTCACATGGCCATGCCCACCAAGCCACGCCCACAGAAACCAGTAGTAAAAGTTTTTGAATCCTACCACTGATACATACATACATACATACATGCATACTTATTAACATTGAGGGCTTTTTTTTGTGAGCTACCAAAATTTTATTTATGAATGTGATGGATAAAATTAGTAAAATGGATAATTATTACAATTTGGTTATGTGCGATATTATTGCATTGTTTGAAAAATCAAGATATGATACGATAAGTTTGAATTTATCATTCACATTAATTGTGAATCCTCTTTCTGTTTAGTCTATTTAAGCTCTCTCCAATCTGGTGCCTTCCAGTCCTGATGACTTACAAGCCCCTGAATTCCCAGCCACTGTTAACAACAGCTGGGAACAACAGCTAGGAATTGTTGGAGCTCTATTCTAAAGAATTGTCTGTGGTTTTGTTCTCTTTTCAATAAATTTTAGGCACTTTTGTTCTTCACAGTCACTGGCTTCAACCATGCTTATATATTAACTAAATCATGCTTATCCATGAAAAGTGGGGAGGGGGAGACCTGTATTGCTGTATAAAATAATTTGAATTTGTTCCAACAATGTAATAAATAAAAGGCACTTCTGCAAACCAAAGACTGTAATTGAAATGAACCTTGACCTGAGTAGGCCGAGTGGGTAAGTATAGGTAGTGGAAATGCTATCGTATGTGTTATTGCAGATTTTAAAAACTGCAGTGAAGAAATCAGACATGATGTAGTCCCAGTTTTGATTCTACTTTTGCACAAATATTATATTTTGACAGCTATTTAAAAAAAAAAAAAGCCTGGGAACTGTTATGGACTAAGCCAACACATCAGTAACAACCCTAATAGCTTTACTTTTACAGCAGGCTCGTAATCCTGCACTTCTCATTGGCCCACGAATAGCGAGTCGTGATTGGTTGTTTCTGGCCAGCCTGATTGGCTGTTAGCGGGTCTCTCTGATTGGACGCTTATAAGAGCGGTGAACAAAAATCATT
The DNA here is from genome assembly GCA_033807585.1 of Hydrophis major. NCBI lineage: Eukaryota > Metazoa > Chordata > Lepidosauria > Squamata > Elapidae > Hydrophis > Hydrophis major. The sequence goes on from CM066331.1 coordinate 98,726,716, forward strand.
GGTTGTTTTGACAGCAGCCAGTTCTATAAAAGAGCTGCTGCTGCCCAAGTAATTGCTCTGTTCTGAAGTCTCAATAAAGAGTTGAAGTCACTGTTCGAGGTCTCGTCTCTGTTCCTTGCGCCCATGCTCAGGACTTAACACTGGCGATGAAGGTGGGATGCGGAGACGATAGAGCTGACTAAGTACTCATCGAACAAGACAGAGCACGTGGCTGAAGAGCACACGCAACAATGGCAGAATGACCAGCGCGGCCATACCACTCGCTCCATTTGACCCAGCAAACGAAGACTGGGACTCGTATATAGACCGTTTCCAGATGTTCCTAGAGACCAACAATTTGAAGGATGCTACGCCTGGCAAGAAATGAGCGGTGTTCCTGACCCATTGCGGCCCCACCATTTTCAAAATGACTAAAGCACTTGCCAAACTGGTGGAAGTGAAGACCATGGATTGGGATAACCTCGCGCCAATCCTCCGGGCCCATTACGCATCTGCAGTACCGACACTAATACAAAGACACAAGTTTTACCAGAGGGACCAACAGAAGAACGAGAGCATTGGGGACTTCGTAGCCGACCTCCGGAACCTAGGAGGCCTCTGTGGTTTTGCAAACCTTGAGGAAGCCCTGAGAGACTGCATAGTTCTGGGATTAGATGACCACATGACACAGAGTAAACTCATGGCGAAAGGAGACATTAGCCTTGCAGATGTCATCGCCGACGCTACTGCTGCAGAAGCAACCAGGAAGTCAGCCGCTCGAATGCGCCGAGCGAACGCACCACACTGCCAACTCGCTAATGATAGTCCGCTTTCCTCTGAGAAGCACGCTATTACCACCCATCACGAAGACCTCGAGTCATCCTCAGACAGTGAGGAAGAGGAGGTCAACTGGCTCCGCTCAGAATGAGAGCAAAGGAACCAAAGACTTCTGCGCCAATGTGCTGGTTGCGGGGCAAACCACCTGCGATTGGACTGCAAATTCCTCGATACACTCTGCCGTTCCTGTGGGAAAAGAGGCCACATCGCAAAGGTCTGCAGAAGCAAGCAAGAGTCCAGTCCAAGCCGAAGGGAGAACAACCTCCGTCGGGAGACAGGCAAACCACTTGGAAATCGGGACCGCCTGAACCACCAAGGGAACAACCACTACTACTACAGAAATCAAGCACCTGCCTCTTAAACGAGACGAGAAGAGGTGCACCAAACTATTATTATCGGCCACGCTTCATCGCTAGATGCAAGGAAGATCCGCGTAAAGGTTACTATTGAGAATAAACCATGCGTGATGGAAGTCGATTCGGGGTCATCCCTATCAATGATCTCCTGGAAAACCCTCAAACAGCTGATCCCTGCCATCTGTCACCAGGACTTCAGCACTCAAAGAATCATCCTAAAAGACTACCAGGGAAACAGAATTCCAGTTGTCGGTTCCAGCCATGTCCAAGTATCCTTCAAGGACCGCACCGCAACGCTTCCCCTGACTGTCGTCGATCGTGACCGGCCCAGCTTGTTAGGGTTACAGTGGTTCACCCCACTTGGAATTGAACTAGCTGGCATACAGAAGAGGCCCTCATCCAGGAATTCCAGGATGTGTTCACAGGAACATTAGGCAAGTACAAGGGGACCCCTATATCGTTTAATCTCAACCGCGATGTAGCTCCCATTCGTCTTAAGCCTCATCGGGTGCCTTTTGCCCTCAAGCCAAAGATCGACGAGCAGCTAAATAAACTAATAGCCCAGGGTGTATTGGAACCGATTGACCACGCCTGTTGGGAAACTCCAATAGTAACTCCCATGAAGTCAGATGGTTTGTTAAGGATTTGTGGGGATTACCGGGCCACCCTAAATCATGCTCTTCAACAGAGTGCCTACCCAGTACCAATGGTCCAACACCTCCTTCATTCCCTGGGTGACGGAAAAATATTTGCAAAATTGGACTTAGCTCAGGCGTACCAACAGCTACCCGTAGATGCGACGACTGCAGAAGCCCAGACAATAGTTACACATAGAGGTGCCTTCAAGTGCAATAGACTCCAATTTGGAGTAAGCGTGGCGCCTGGCATTTTCCAAAGTTTGATGGAGAGACTATTACAAGGCATAAAAGGCGTTGTGCCTTATTTTGACAATGTCTTAATAGCGCCCCTACTAAAGAGTTATTAGTGCAATGACTCAGAAAGGTTCTTCAAAAATTTAAAGACGCTGGCCTGAAAGTAAAAAGGGACAAGTGTCAACTTTGTACGGAGAGAGTGGAGTTCCTAGGATACCTTCTCGACAGACAGGGAATCCACCCCACCGAAAAAAAAACTAACTGCAATAAAAAACGCCCCAAGACCTAGAAATAAGACAGACCTCCAAGCCTTCCTGGGACTCATTAACTTTTATAACAACTTCTTGCCCCAGAAGGTGACCATAGCCAAGCCCCTACATAGACTTCTCGACAAAAAGGCTTCCTGTGTCTGGGGATGGCATGAAGAACGGGCATTTCAACAAGTAAAAGACCTCTTAACTTCCAATGCTGTATTGATGCAATACAACGAGACTTTACCCTTAACGGTTACCTGTGACACCTCACCATTCAGAGTGGGAGACATTTTAAGCCATGTCCTGCCAAATGGTAATGAGGCACCTATTGTGTTATTTTCGAGAACTTTGTCTAAAACTGAAAGGAACTGTAGCCAACTTGATAAAGAGGCTCTTGCCATTGTATCCACAATTAAACGTTTTCATGAATATGTGTATGGGAGACCCTTTGCCATAATTACAGACCACAAGCCGCTACTTGATATTTTGGCGTGAAACAAACCAACTCCCCACATCTTATCACCAAGAATGACACATTGGTCGGAATTTTTAGCTGCCTCCAATTACCAACTGCAACACCGCCCGGGGAAAGCTATTCCCCACGCTGATGCTTTGATCCACTCTCCACTACCAGACGTCATCGAGGACCCAGCTCCAACCCTAGCCGTATTGCAAATTGAAACTCTTAAATCACCACTGCTGACCACTCGAGACATCGCCTCAGAACCAAAAAAGGACCCTTTCTTGGCATGAGTCCTCAGCTGGGTGGAATGGGGTTGGCCGGACAGCGCACCCAACGACACTTTCAAGCCATTCAGAAATCGACAGACAGAACTATTCTCCCAAAAGGGCTGCATCTTATGGGGAGACAGAGTTGTAATTCCGGAGAAATTGCAACATAAAGTTTAAAAATGTTGCACGATGGACATCCAGGCATCGTGCGGATGAAGGCATTGGCCAGGAGTTACTCATTGTGGCCTGGGTTAGACAAACAGATAGAGACCTGGGTAGCGAAGTGCAGCAAATGTCAGGAGACTCGCTCTGCTCCTCCAAAAACACCCCCAACTCAGAGGGAAATGCCTCGAGGTCCCTGGTCCTGTTTCCACATCGATTTTGCGGGACCCACAAGAGGACACACTTTCCTCCTAACCGTGGATGCCTATTCTAACTGGCTCGAGGTCCACAAGATGAAAAGCATCACCAAGGAGGTAGTCATTAAAAAACTGAACAAGCTATTCGCTACCCATGGATTGCCGGATATACTGGTCTCCGATAATGGCCCCCAATTCACTGCCCTGGCATTCCAACGGTACCTAGCAGACCGGGGCATCCGCCATGCCTTAACATCGCCAGCTCACCCTGCGGCCAATGGTAGGGCTGAGCAAATGGTTCAATTTGTAAAGAAGACTTTACACAAAATGGACCATGGGGACATTGACGACAAAATAAACCGGATGCTTCTCCTCCAACATATTACCCCAAGCAGCACTACAAACAGAACCCCAGCCGAACTCCTGATGGGCCGGAAACTTCGCTCGCATCTTGATCGCCTCCACCCTAATTACATGCCTGAACAACCCCCAGGATCCAGCAGCAAGTGTCGATCATTCCAGGAAGATGACCCCGTTTTTGTGAAAAACTTCTCGGGCGACCCATTGTGGGTCCCTGCTACCATAACGCAACTTACAGGACCCCAATCCTATCATCTACAAACTGCAGATGGTAAAATGTGGAAGCACCACATAGACCAACTTCATTCCAGACTAGCACCTACTCCCATTTCATTCCCTGAATCTCTAACTGGGGGGGGGAAGGGACATTGAGGGGGCCAAAAAAGAAATAACAGATGATTTAACAATCGAAACCCAGCAGTCTACACAATCAACCATGGGATACTCACCGCCAGAAGGAGAACCGAGCCAGGGAGTGGCCTCGCCGCGTGACAGCACCGCGATGGAAACAGATCCAGGGAACTGGCGAGAACAGAGAGAACAGCCCAGAGCCATTTGACGAAATAGCGGGACCGTTTTTGCCATCCAGCTCAGCAAGCAGCCTACCGGAACCAGAGCCAGGACAGAAACTGGTGGAACAGCGCAGATCAAGCAGACAGGTGAAGTGACCTGCCTACTTACGAGAATACATCACCCCACCCCTCAGATGGAACCTAGGGGGGAGGGGTGTTATGGACTAAGCCAACGCATCAATAACAACCCTAATAGCTTTACTTTTACAGCAGGCTTGTAATCCTGCACTTCTCATTGGCCCACAAATAGCAAGTCGTGATTGGTATTTTCTGGCCAGCCCGATTGGCTGTTAGCGGGTCTCTCTGATTGGACGCTTATTAGAGCGGTAAACTCAAATCATTGGTTGTTTTGACAGCAGCCAGCTCTATAAAAGAGCTGCTGCTGCCCAAGTAATTGCTCTGTTCTGAAGTCTCAATAAAGAGTTGAAGTCACAGTTCGATGTCTCGTCTCCGTTCCTTGCACCCATGCTCAGGACTTAACAGGAATAATCTTAGAACAAATATTGATCTATATTCTGGGGAATGCTGGAAGGGGAATTTTGGGAGCTGAAGCCTACAACTGTTAAAGTTACCAAGCTTGAAAAACATTCATCTATATAGATGAGTGCCTTCAAATTTATTATTTTGTATTGTTTGAGTTAATACAACAGTCCTAAAATAGATTATTTTTTGAAGTTCCATCTGAATGGGGATGGAATTGGTCTTTTATCTTCCTGTGCAGAAGCATAAGCATTGAAGCCCCACAAGTGATGGTTAATTTTTTATGGTTATTGCCTTCTTCAAATTTCAGAGGATGTTAATAAATTTGACAATATGAAAAAATTGCACTTAGCCCCCTAAAATTATCATAAAGCATTTTCTGACCTAGTACAAAATGTCATAAAGTATATCCTGTGGTGATGCTTCACTGTGCTAAACAATTCAAGGCAGATACATCTTTGAATATCTCCCTGAAGTTTTAAGAACTTTTTCAGTGAAGTTCATTAGAAGCTCTTTGTTGAAAGCTTTGAAGAATCTGGTAAGGAAATATGTCTGAAACAATGAGTTGTCTAGCACTACTATAAAATAAACTCTCTTTAGCTTACAGGTAAAATGGCAGCAGCAGATCACATGAAAATTAAAATTGATCCTCAGAATCTACAGATTCAGACGCATACTGTGGAGAAGTTGCTGGAACCCCTCATAATTCAGGTAGACCATATCAAGAGGAAAGTGGATTGTGGGATGAGAAATGAAACATGGAACACTTTTCATTGTGTGGTTCATGTGGTATCTGGCACAATTTAGAAAACATACACAGAATTTTGGTTAAAGGAATCTTTAGGCATCTACCTGTTCCCATTGATGATATATAAACTTATGCTTGACTTAATCAGTCAGTTTATTGCAGTTTAGACTGGTACAAATATTGTGTCCAGAAGTGCTCCATGAATCTATCTTAACAGACAGTAAAACAAAAACAAAATTAAACTACGCCTATAAAACAACCTGACTAGAATCTGTGAGTAAATTCCAAAAAGAGCAATCTATGTTTTCTGGGAGTTGAAGTCCACACTTCTCAAAGTTTCTGAGATTGAGAAACACTGATCTAGGTAATAAAGTGGAATCTAAAACTATGTGAAATGTGATAATGACAATAATATGAAACTAATTTAACCATTAGTTAAACTACAATGGTTCACATGCAAAGTTACTAAATTTGAGCTTGTTTGATCTGATGTTACAACTATTAGACCAGGGATCCCCAAACTTGGCAATTTTAAGTCTTGTGGACTTCTGGGAGTTGAAGTCCACAAGTCTGAAAGTTGCCAAGTTTGGAGACCTCTTTATTAGACCATGGTTGGCTGGGGAATTCTGGGAGTCGAAGTCCATAGATCTTAAAGTTGCTAAGGTTGGCAAACAGTGCATTAGGTGGATGTAAAAAAAATGAGAGGCTTCAATGCATGTATGTGACCTTTTTGACGTGTTCCCTGCAGATGGTGGACAGGCTTTTCTGTATGTTTGGAATTCACAATGCTTCCCTGGACATGATATTAATAAATGATGAGCTTTCATTTTATGGCCTAAGCAAGGCCTGGAAGAATAATTTTGGCTTGATGTTCACAGATTATTCCAAAATCAGTTAAGTTATATCAGTTAATCAGTTAAACTCAGGAGTGCTCAAGCACTTCAGCTCATCAACTCCTTTATGTTTCAGATTGTTCATCAATCCCCCAAATGTATTATACGAAAATAATTTAAGAAATACTACTTTAAGTAATAGTAGTATGAACAACAACAATGACTACAACAATAGTCCATCACTTCCACCTTTGGGGTTAATATTGATCACTTTGGAGTACTTGGCTGTAAACAGTGCTTGCTTTATAAAAAAAAATCCTATGTTGTGTTATTTCTATGAAAATTACTTCCCACAGCAATATGAATAATTATGAATATATGAAAAAAAAATAATTATGAAAAATTTCATGTTTCACTGAAATTCAATAGATTTACCCTGGATAGTTACTTTTATTGTGTTTAAAACCTTCTATCTTCCATCCATATTGCCAAGGACTCGGTTTCTTTCTTCTTTAGATAAGGCCATTTTAAAAATCATTACTGTATATCTACAGAGGGAGTAAACCACAAGACCCACTACAAAAACTGCTGTTTTAATCTGTTTGCCAGCAACTTCCCAATTATAGAGCATTCAGCATTCCTTTCCCATAGGATAATGTTCAACATACAGTTTAATCCTTGCAGGAACTGCTGTGTTTATTATGCCTCTGCCTGTTATAAATAAATTTCTTTCCAAAGCATTTCAATCTTATTATATAAAATCCTCAGTGTACACTTTAAAGGCTTGATTTATTTTGAACCTCATTTTTTTTTTAATTCTGACATGCTAATGAATTAGAAAAGTTTGCATGGATGTTTTTCCTCTGACATTTTTTAATTACATAATTTCACATATCCCAAATGAAAAGGGGAATCTGGTTCTGTATTTCAGGACAGTTGTAAATTTGCTATTTTATTAAAATACTATTTCACTTCTCTCCAACAGTTCTCACACCTCAGATATTAAAAAAATATAGTTTCATTAAAAGAGACTCTTAAAATGAAAAACCATATTTCCCTTTAACTTAGCATAGGTGAGGAAAAGATTTTAATAGTGGATAACTTTAAAGTTGTCTTGGGAATCAAAATTAAACTTTAAATAGATTTTGTTGCTCACAGATGATACCACCTCTTGCATAATTAATTTAATGGAGTAATTTATGGCCAATTCTCTCTTCCTGTACCCTGGCTGCATTCACACATCACACAAAACTATAAAGTGGCTCCTTGGTATTTGGCTGGCCTGTTTGGAGTTTTGAAACCATGGTTTGAGATGTTTCCCCATCCTGTGTAAATTATGCCAAATCAGGTAAACATATCTTTCTTTGGGTAATCACAAGTATCCTCTACTCAATTACAACAGGGACATTTAAATTGACTTGAAGTGTTCTACTACATTGGTTAAAAAGGACTTTCTGGTAAGCAATTTGGGGCAAAGGATGTAAAATGTTTGGGAAACCCTGGTTTAAGACTTAGAATTCGATGTGGATCAATGTTTTCATAAATGATTTAGATGAGAGAATAGAGCAGGATTTCATCAAATTTGCACGTGACATTAAACTGGCAGGAATAGTCAACACTCCAGAAGGATCTTGACAGACTTGAACTCTGGGCCCTATCTAGCACAATGAAATTCAGTGAAGAGAAAAATAAGATTTTACACTTAGGAAAGAAAATTCAAATGTACAGATTAGGTGAAACTTGGCTCAATAATAGCAACTGTGAGTGGGGTCTTGGAGTACTGATGAACAATAAAATATGAGCCCAGCAGTATGTGGCAGAGCCAAAAAAGCCAACAGAATCCTAGGTTGCATTAAGAGTGGAATAGAATCAAGATCATGTGAAATATTAATATCACTTTATAAAGCACTTTATAAAATAATGAATGGAAACTAATAAAGGACAGAAGCAAGCTAGAATTGAGGAGAAATGCCTTAACAGTGAGGACAATTGGCCAATGGAACAGCTTGCCTTTAGAAGTTGTAGGTGCCTCATCACTGGAGGTTTTTAAGAAGAGACTGGACAGCTATTTGTCTGAAATGGTGCAGGTTCTCCTGTTTGAGCAGGAGCTGGACTAGAAGACCTCCAAGGTCCCTTCCAGCTCTATTATGATTAAAAGCCTTAGTAACACCATACTTAGAATACTGCATCCAATTTTGGGCATATTATATTGTCATATATTATCATATTATAAAAAAGATATAGAGACTCTGGAAAGAGTCTAAGGAGAGCAATAGAGATGATTAGGGGGCTGGAGGCTAAAACATATGAAGAATGGTTGCAGGAACTGAATATGTCTAGTCTAGTCAAAAGAAGGATTAGAGGTAACATTATAGCAGTGTTCCACTATTTGAGGGGCTGCCACAAAGTACAGGGGATCAACCTATTTTCCAAAACACTAGAAAGCAGGACAAGAAACAGAGAGAAGCAACTTAGAACTAAGGACAAACTTCGTAACAGTGGGAACAACTAACCACTGGAACAACTTGCCTTTAGAAGTTGTGGGTGCTTCATCACTGGATGTTTTTAAGAAGAGACTGGGAAGCCACTTGTCTGGAATGGAATAAGGTCTCTTGCTTGACAATAAGATCTCCAAAGTCCCTTTCAAGTCTATTATTATTCTGTTAAGATTTATTTTGAAATCTCCAGGAACATGGTTAAGCAAAACATGGCTTATAGCATAAGATACGTTGATTCCTGAAATAACTCCCTGTTCATTCTATGTGGATATGTCACTGTTATATGCTGACACAGTCCTTAAGTTGGAGCTAACTCACTGCTGATATCTCGGGGCCTCTTTATTTGATGTAGACCCAGAGCAACATGTTTAACTGCAGAAATGAAGATGTGGGCCTTCTTCCCTTTATATTTTAGGTGACCACATTAATGAATTGCCCCCAGAATCCTTCTGGTAAGAAAAAAGGATGTTCCAAAAGAGCTCGTGTAATTCTTGCTTCTGTGGAAGAAGCTACTTGGAACTTGCTGGATAAAGGGGAGAAAATTGCCAAAGATGCTCCTGTCCTAAGAGAAGAATTGAATGCTGCTCTCCATGAGGTTCACAAAGAAAGTAAGCCTGCTGTTACTCAGACAACAATATCACTTCCTCAACAGCTGCATCTTTTCTTTACCTCTTCCAATAATGTGTTTTATGACCTCTGTTTTGTGCTCAGGGATGATTTTTTTTTTTTAATTTTCAGGTCCCAAAATAATAGAGACATCTGTCTGTCTGTTTGGTATTATGCTCTTCTCTGCTTAGCCCAACTTGCCAGCAGATCAGATTTGCCCTATAAAAAGGAAGATCACCAGTTACCCAGGAGATGCATCTGGATCCCTATTTCTAGATCCTGAGTGCGAAGATCAGATCAGTTGCAGGGAATTTTTGGACCAATGTTACGAAATAAAGGGACATGATGTACATCAAACTAACAGCATGTATCTATTTAGGCTTCCCCCTTTTTAAAAAAACCAAAATCACTTTCTAGTTTACTTTTACTATATAAAGATTCAGTACTTAATTTTACAATATAGGTAGTCCTCAACTTATGACTGGTCTCTTAGCAACCATTTAAAGTGGACCTACCCCAGGACTAGTTATGACCCAGATTCAACATTCCAATGGTTACCCCTCCCCCTCATCTGCAGTCACATAACCAAACTTCAGCCACTCGATGGCATTTGTTTAACGGCCACAGTGTTTACTTATCAATTGCTGCAAAAAAAGTTTGTAAAAGCAAGTTTGGTCACATGATCAACTCTTTTTCCGACCATCATGATTTACAACTGGGATAGGCAGGCTCAATTATGGCCATCCATCAAATATTGCCTGTATACACCAATGTGCTTAATTTATCAGTTGTGGTACAGAGCAGATGAAGAACAGGAAATGGGAAAAGAAAAAATAAGGGTGTTCATTCTAGTATTTGCCAATGTCAGGGCATCCTTGTGTGTGAGTGCTTGTCTGTCTGTCTATGTGTGTGTGTGTGTGTGTGTGTGTGTAAAAAGTCAAGATGGAAGCAGCAGTTGTACAATCAAAGACTACCCTTCTTTTTATAATATATCATGTACAACCTTTTTCATGTTGCTATAAAAGTGCTTTATGATTTACTACCCTTACTATTTGCTAATCTTATTTCATAGCAAAAATTCTTGGTTATATACCCCAGTCCAGAGAAGTAAGTTCTTCCTAATATTTTCTCAAGTCTGACCTCTGAGGTCCTTCTAGCCCTCTGATTCTACTGTATGTATGTCTTCAGTTTAGTCCCTTTTTCAGGGTTGCCTTTTATTTCCCTCCCAAGAAAATATGGTCACTATAGTATTATAAGGCTTCTACCAATGAAATACTTCTTTATGGCCATTGGGGGAAAAAAAAAACACCCTTCACAGATTGAGGAAATCTTGGTATGATCCAAAGGTAAATGACTCTGATGTAAAGGTGACAATATTGTTTGTTGTAAGATTTCCATTTGGATTCTCAAACTACTGTTTAATAGTTGTTGAGCTAGATGTTAATGACTGTACAGGCAGAAGTGGATTGGAACAGATTCCCAGGATAATCACAAATGCATTTCTTAGCTAGGACTGTTCAAGCATAGCTGGGATGCTTGGCATTTATTTCCATAAATAAATGCCTATATATGGGCTTGGAGAAGGCAGCTGTGGCTTGGGTTCCACCTCTTCCCTTGCCAAGTTTGCGTATAGTTCATTGCTATCATATCTCAAGAGAACTCTTAGATAAACTTTAACTCACAAATGCCACCATGACTTAGGAACAAATTTAGGATACTTTGGCTGCTGTTTTGTTCTTGATCCACAGAGAAATCAGAGCATAGGGATTGGGTGCTTTAATGGAAAATACAGGAAATAACAACAGTCCCTGGATAAACTGTGGTGTGTCTGTATTTGAAACATGCATACATGGTGTTCTTAACAAACAGCCTCTCTAGCTTGGTAGAAACATCACATGGGTTTCTCCTTAAGATTGGCATGTGACAACAGTAGTCCTCAATTTATAACCATTCATTTACTGACTGTTCAAAGTTATTTTTCACCCTTGTGACTATTGCAGCATTCTCATGGTCCCATGATCAAAATTCGAATGCTTGACAACTGGCATGTACTTCTAACCCAGGGTCATGTGATCAGCTTTTGTGACTTTTTGACAAGCCAAGTCAATGGGGAAGCCAGATTCACTTAACCACCATGTTACTAACAAAAAACCCTGCAGTGATTCATTTAACAACTGTGGCAAAAAGGTCGTAAAATAAGGGCAAAACTCACTTAGCAACTCTCTTGGCTAGCAATGATAATTTGGGCTTAATTGTGGTCATCTCTAATCTTACTTTTCTAGCATTCTGATATTATGGGAGGCTCATCCATATGTATATGTAGAGAAATATATATATTTCTCTCTCTGGGCATGTTGAGATTATATCTGCGGAATAGAACTCCGCACTGGTGACAGGAAGGGCATCCATCCATTAAACACTCAGCTCCATTCAATTGCTTAGGCTGCACCCCGCAAGGGATTATGGGATCATTAAAAGATGATAATGATCCATATCTATCTATCTATCTATCTATCTATCTATCTATCTATCTATCTATCCATCTGTCTATCTGTCTATCTGTCTATCCATCCATCCATCCATCCATCCATCCATCCATCCAACCATCCATCCATCCATCCATCCATCCATCCATTCTGTATAAGGATTCTTCTATGTATTGAAGAAGCTGAAATCTCACTTCTTTACTCTGCTATGTCTGAGCAGCAGTAGATCTTAACAGTGTGATTGGCCCGCATTCATCCAGGGCTCTCAAGGTGCTAATCTTGTACTTCTCTTTCTTGCTCCACAGTGCTCATTTCACCCACACATAACGGAAACCACAACAAGGAACAAAAGGATTATTCTGCTTAAAGAACATGGGAATTCTGCTAGTCTACCAGTGGTGGGATTCAAATTTTTTTTTACTACCAGTTCTGTGGGCGTGGCTTGGTGGGCGTGGCAGGGGAAGGATACTGTAAAATCTCCAGTCAGAAGTGGGATTTGCTGATTCTCTATGAACTACTCAAAATTTCCGCTACCAGTTCTCCAGAACTGGTCAGAACCTGCTGAATACCTCCTCTGTAGTCTACCAAATAACATACTTAGAACATTAAGCTGGAACTGATCACAAGCAGAATAAAACTCTGCGACATGGCTGATGAAAAGACAAAATGATGGCTTGTGTGTACTTTGTTCAGTAGAAAGAATCTGTATACCAAGAATTTTTTTTTTCTCCACAAAAGGAAAACCCTGAAAGCTCATGCTTGTCTGAAAAAGAGTGTTTTATTTAGGAAATAATCTAGTGACAGCGAAGCCTGAGTTTCTTATGAGCTCTCTCCCAGCTTCTTATTACAGCTTGAAGATGTCTTGCTTTCCATTTGGGCCTCTCAAAAGCAGTCCATTTTTCTGGCAGATTGATTCTGGCCCACCCAAGGTATTCTGGCATAAAAATGGTTTTTGTGGGAAAATGGAAGCTCTCTCATTCAGACAATCCATGGCACAGGGAAGAGAAGGCTTGAAGTCCTTTTTCCCATTTCCCATTTCAAATAGATTGGTCACCCATGGATTGGGTGGGAATGAGCCTGGGAAACTGACTGGCCCATCTCAAACATATGCATCGGATTTGCTCAGAAGTGTCTGCAGGATATGGTCTATGATCCATAAGGTCAGATGCCAGCCATACATATAAAAAACAGATGGACCCTCCATCCTGATGTTTTTGACCAATCTTTGTAGATATCTCTGTGGGCTACTTTATATGCTCTCTATTCTTGAGGAAGGTTTGAGCTGGAAGTTAAATGTTTAAGATGCCGCTCTGCTATCAGTACTCTGTGTGCCTTGTAAATTTCAAAACTGCTTACAAGACTTGGCAATTATAGACAGATATGAGAAAATCACTTTCTTAAAACACAAGCTATAACTCTACCTTGAATTTGTTTTCTTCAAGGCAGTTCAGTTGTGGTTCTCAAGACTTGGCTAACAACCCATCCTCCACCCAATGATTGGGATCTGTGGCTGATATTAGGCTGGCCTGTGTTTACAGCCATGATGCATGGCTTATTGGCATTCTGTACAAATGATTTGTGTGTTTTTACAAGGATGCCTGTAGTTGAATGAGCTAAAGGGGGAATGCATTGTAAATTATGAACAGAAGAAGCAGGCTAGGGCAAGCAAGACAGTGGTTTGTTTCAAACAGCTTCCCAGATCATTCCCCAGGATGTATTTAAAAACAGTGATGGTGCAGCAAGCTTAATTTTAGATACATGATTCCTTCACCCAGCTATGTGTATTATTTCAAGTGTAAAACACAGCAGTAAAATTGTATGTCTCTCCAGTTTACCATTGTTCTATGTTTTTATTCTGTTATGTTAAAACAAAAAAAATGGGGGGGGGGAGGAAGAGAAACCAAATTTAATATAAGAAGGACATGCTGTGACCTTCTTTTGAATTTAAGAATAACGTTACATGTTTCTACTTCTTCTTAGATGCATAGCATATATAATCTTTGGCAATGGAGAGTAAATGATTGTTTTGTTATAGAAAATATTTTTTTCTTAAAAGTAAAAAAGTAAGAGTTTAGGGAATTCTTTTCAATCCTTTATCAATAGATTTTCTTTTGTGTAAGGAAGTAATAGTTTGCATCTCTGGGTGCATCTGTATGCCTCTTAGCCTCTAATCAGGGGAATAGATATCATTTGTCCTTTGTGTCTCTTCCATGCCCATGTGTTATGCAGGGGTGGGATTCAAAATTTTTAACAACCATTTCTGTGGGTGTGGCTTAGGTGGTGGGCGTGGATTGGTGGTCATGTGACTGGGTGGACATGGCTTGGTGGTCATGTCATTGGCTGAGTGTGGCCAAATCAATATCACTCACATCGAGGCACACATCTCCTTGCCTGACCTCTCATAACTGTGGGGATGCTGCAACAGTTGTAAGTGTGAGAAATGGTAATCAGTCACTTTTTTCAGTGCCATTGTAACTTTGAATGGTCACTCTATACAAGCAAAGTACCAGCAAAGGAGGGGAAAAAAACTCCAGAGATGTTCCTGAGACAGGAAGTCTAGTCCTGCCAAGAATGGCAGTTTCTGTAAGCAACACCAGAATGTTTCCTGCCTTCCTTACAGGATTAGGCCAGTAATTTCTTCTAACAACGGGTTCTCTGAACTGCTTAGAATGTTAACAACCAGTTCAAGCGAATAGGTGTGAACTGGTAGAATCCCACCCTTGGTGTTATGTGTGTGTTTACTAGGACAGGGGTCTCCAACCGTGGCAACTTTAAGACTTATGGACTTCCCAGAATTCTAGGAATTGAAGTCCACAAGACTTAAAGTTGCTAAGATTGGAGACTCCTGCACTAGGAAGTATGGGGCAGGTTTCATATCCTCTGCTCTGGATCCTAGATCCAGGTGGGCAGGAGGGGATTAGAATGGAGCAGCCAGCAACATTGTGAGCTATTACCTGAATGCCTCTCCCATGAGGTTGGGTTGTTGTGGAGAATTGTTTTCTGGATTTTTTTCATGTCACAGTTCAGTCCAGTCCACTTTGAAACTGGGTCTTCCTTTTGATAGCTTCTTACCATGGCACCATTGGTCCTATTCTTTTTGGGTTTGGAGGATTGGCCTGCTGAGAGACAGAGACTAAGGGCTTTTTGTATAATTGTTTCCAGTATCTTCATTGATTGGGGAAAAAAAATCATGTATATGTATGTGCCTGTCCAGCAACAATCGGGTATGATTAAAGAAAAGTCTCAGCATTTGCAGAGCATAGACTTGTTTGCTCTTTTCCTATCTCTGCTCATTTGGGGACAATTCAGGGTTGGGGGTCCAAAATCAGCTGCAGTGGGGCTAATTCTGAAAGACTTTAGATAGTTTTCTTTCAATCTGACCAGCTAAATATCCCATGTTGCCATGCTTTTTTTTTGACCTACATTGTGACACACATAAAATAGAGATTCAATGGCACTGTTGTGGCCACATCTTTAGATTTATTCCTTCAGGAAGGGTATTGTTGTTTAATAATACTAGCTGGACATTCTGTGAAATGTACCATATTTTAGATCACCTTCCCCGTTTCAAAGAACTGTGGATTAGTGACAATACCTATATGAAAGAAATGTACAGGAGAGTTACATGAGGCAGAGCTAGCTTTAAAACGAAGCAAGTGAAACAGCTACTCTGGACAGAAGATTATACAGGAGGTGCCATTTTCTTCCTGCAATCTCCTTTTATATCTGATTCAAAAATGGAAAAGGGGATTGGTTCAATTTCTTTCTTTCCCCAAAGCAACACAAGTCGTCTAAACTTAGCACTAATATTAGGAAAGAGATGACCAGCCAGGCTCCTGGAGGCCAAGCCGGCTATAAGAACTGAGCATGAAAAATGTGAATAAAATGAAGATGAAAGAACACGCCTACGGTACCTGTTGGAGTTAAACAGGCAATTGTGTTATGCAGAGTTCTATTTCATCCTTTATTATCTGTAATTGAATGGTATTTAAATCAGTTCTTCAGTCAATGAAACCACATTGCAGAAGAGGGTAGACTTAAAAGAGCAGCCCAAGAGAGAAAAGAGACTCTGTGATGTTTGTTGTGAATGTATAAAGTTTTAATAAAGTGTGAGCTTGGAGTAAAGTGCAGGGTTCTGGCCTGCACTTCTTTTTTTTTTTTTTAAACAAATTTTATTAATTTTACAGAAGACACAATACACAAACATACAAAACACAAAACATAAACAAAACTAAAAGATCTTTTCTGAAGGTTGTCTGATCCCGGGTTAAAACTCTTCACACAGACACAAATTCAAACATCATATTCATCCCATATATCCTTCCATATATTATTATCATTTTCTTTTTTATATATATATATAAAAACCATTTTTATCAATTTTATAAAAACAATGCAAGGCATAACAGCTTATAAATTCTTTTCTAGGAAAAAATAATAATAAAAAACCAATAGAGCATAACAATTCCAAATTATAGTATCAATACGTTATCTATTTAACTTCATATCTTATCCCTACTTCTCCTTTTCATCCAAATTATTTCTTATTAATTAAAATTTTATTGCCTTTTATCAATATACAAAATCCAAAAAAAAAAACCACAACAAAACCTTTATATATCCTTCCATATCTTATTACCATTTTCAATAACATTCTTTGTCTGTTCTATTTCCAACTATCCATTCATCTTTTTTCTTTTACTATACTTCTCCTATACACCAATTGGAGTAACGTCTATAACTCATTACCCTAACTTAAAAGTACTTCGTATAACAATTTTTCTTGGGATTCTGTTTAAAAGATTCTAAAATTACATAATGAATTTTATACTCTAAATACACATATAAAAACACAAACTTATGTACCCTCCAGAATCCCTCTTTTATCCTAAATTAAATTCACCCATTGTCTCTAAATAAACTTTTTTTTCTTTAGATCTTGCTTCCCCCCATTAAGGCTTCTCCTCCCCCCCTTTCTCTCTTGCTTATTCTTCTCCTTGCCCTTTTTACCCCTTTGTTTTTCCTCCTCCCTTTTCTTACTCCTTTTCCTTTGCTTTCTAACCTTGCCTCCACCTTTTCGCTCATTTTTCTCTTTTTTGGTTGTTTTTTCAAACCTTAAAATCCCCTTTTTCTTATCCTTTTTCTCCTCCTCTCCGGAAGGGACCCATTGTTCATCAAAGATGGCTTCTTCTTCCTCTTCTTCCTTGTCCCAGTCCTTCTGGTGCGTGATCAACTTTTCATAAGTACATAACGCCATTTCTAAGAATTGAAACAAAGCACCCAAAGTATCTTCCTTTTTATATTTTTGATATTCAGTCTTTAGTTCATCCACAAACGATGCCATTATGAAAAGAGAAACTTTTCCCAAAACAACCACAAGTATTTTTAATCAAAAACAATTAAAAAAAAGTTCCAAAAGTTAATACTTTTCTTCCTTCTTCTCTTTCTCTTTCTCTTTCTGGGGTTAATGTTTAAACAAAGAGGTCCAATTACCATATATCTTTCTTTGGGATTCTAGGCAATCTCCTCCTTTTTCAGCTTCTGCTCCAATTTTTTTTTCCTCTCCCTTCCCACTTGCAATGTCAATTTTAAATAATCAGAAATCCATACCTCCAACAAGGGTTTTCCAATCTCTTAAATTTTTCAATGTCCAAGAATCCTTTTATCCCTTTGCTTCAACTCTCAAAACAATTCACTTTCAATGTCCAAAAAATCCAAACATTTCTGCTGTTTCCATGGGGTGGGAGAGTGAAGAAAAAACAAAAGTTCCCTTTAACAGCTTCTCCGCCGCTTTCGCTCTTCTTAGGGATACAATGTATCCTCCAGCAATTCAAACAGCTCAGTTCCAGGCAATTCAAAGGATGTTACTTGACCCGGCTCAGACAAAACTTTCACTCTTCACATTTCCTCCAGCGCAATCTTACCCGGTTGCTGGCTTCTTCGTGGCGGCCATTGCTGACCGCCGCTCCACCGCCTTGGGAAAAAGGGGTTTTTCCGGAGAAGGGGGGGGGTCTGCGACACCCCCACCTCCCTGTCCGACTCCCCTCTCTCTTCAGCTGTCCCTACAGGGCAGCCATATCCCCCTGACCCATCTGGATCGGGGGTACCTCGACGGCTAGCACAGCAGGAATCGCGAGCTGTCGCGAATTCCTGCTGCCCCGAAGCCACGCGAAACCGGACCCTGGCCTGCACTTCTGATTGGCTGTTAAACGGCTGGATCGGATTGGCCCACTCCAGGGAATCCGATTGGCCCTTAAACAGAGAGTTCCCATTGGTCATGAGAGCTAGCGCTCCTCGTTGGTTATTGGTTAATAGTTAAGGGGTTTGCCTATATATAAGGCAGGTTAAAACTGTTATGGTTGCTAGAAGTCACTATGTAAATAAAGAGCTGAAGTTCACTGTTCAGAGGCTTGTCTCCATTTTTTCTCGCCCATGCTCCAAACATAACACTGGCAACGAAGGTGGGATGTGGAGACATCTGAACCAAACGAAACTTCGAAGAACACCGAGCACGTGACAGACGACGCTACACAATGGAACCATGTCTGGCATCGTCGTACCACCCGCTCCGTTCGATCCAGTACAGGAGGACTGGGAGTCCTACATGGATCGCTTCCAAATGTTCTTAGAAACCAACAACTTAAAGGATGCCACACCAGGAAAGAAACGGGCAGTGTTCCTAATGCATTGCGGTCCAACCGTATTTAAGATGGCTAAAGCACTAGCAAAACCCCGAGAAGTGAAGGTGATGGATTGGGACAACCTCAAACCTCTCCTACGAGATCACTACGCACTGACCGTGCCTACGCTCGTGAGACACCACGAGTTTTATCAGAGGAGCCAGCGAAAGGGAGAAAGCATGGCCGACTTCATAGCAGACCTCTGAAATTTGGGAGGCTTCTGCGGATTCACCGATTTAGAAGAAGCACTAAGAGATCGCATAGTTCTGGGACTAGATGCACCAGGTGTTCAAAGCAAGCTGATGGCGAAAGGTGACATCAGCCTTGCCGATGCCATCGCTGATGCTACTGCAGCAGAAGCAACCAGGAAGTCGGCTGCACAACTACGCCGAAACCGCGTTCTGGTACCACCACTGACAAGCGACATTTTATCCAGGTCAGAAGGGCAGCTGGCAACGACGCACCACAAGGACCTCTCTTTGTCGTCAGACAGCGACGAAGAAGGGGTCCATCGACTGCGGTCCAACCGGGACCACCACCTGAAGCCTTTACGCCCTTGCGCTGGCTGTGGAGCCAACCATGCCAGGTCCGAATGCAAATTCCGCGACGCGCTCTACCATGAGTGCGGGAAGCGAGGCCACATCGGACGGGTCTGCCGAAGCTTACCAGGACGCGGCCAGGCCTCAAAAGGGACTAACTATCGCCAATCAACAGGAAACCGTCCTGTACGGCGAGAGCCAGTAAACCACTCCTACAGAAATTGAGTTTTGCAGAAAGAAGAGGCTCACCATACTATCACTATCGGTCACGCCTCAGCTTTAGACATCAAGAAAATATGAATCACAGTAGCCATTGAGAACCAGCCTTGCCACATGGAGATCGACTCGGGATCGTCCCTCTCGATGGTGTCCTGGAGGACCCTTAAACAACTCATCCCCACGATTCAACACCAAGATCTCCGCTTCCAAAGACTCATCCTCAAGGACTACCAAGGGAATTGAATCCCCGTCGTTGGTTCCTACCGAGTCCGAGTCTCCTTCAAGAAGCACACAGCGTACTTACCACTAACTGTCATCAATAGAGACAGGCTAGCCTACTCGGCCTCCAATGGTTTGCGCCACTCGGCATTGAAGTGGCTGGCATAAACCAAGTCAGCGGAAGTGACTGGGAGGGAGACCTCATCCATGGGTTCAGGAACGTCTTCGCAGACAGCTTAGGCGAGTACAAGGGGACCCCAATTTCGTTCAGTCTAGACCCAAAGATAGCTCCCATCCGACTTAAGCCCCGTTGAGTTCTGTTTGCCTTAAAGTCGAAAATCGATGAACAACTCGACAAACTGATAGCTCAGGGGGTGTTAGAGCCCATCGATCACTCCCCCTGGGAAACCCCAATCATAACACCCATTAAGCCAGAGGGGTCGATCCGAATTTGTGGGGACTACCGGGCCACTTTGAACCACGCCCTACAGCAGAACGCATATCCAGTGCTGGAGATACAGCATCTCCTCCACTCCCCGGGGGGCGGGAAAGTCCTCGCTAAATTAGATTTAGCTCAGGCATATCAGCAACTACCTGTTGATGAAAAGAAGGCACTGGCACAAACGATTGTGACGCACCGAGGTGCCTTTAAATGTACCCGGCTTCAATTCGGAGTTAGTGTAGCCCCGGGGATTTTTCAGAGCCTTATGGAGAGGTTATTACAAGGGATTAAGGGTGTGGTCCCTTATTTTGACGATGTATTAATTGCAGCCCCAACAAAAAAAATCTTACAGGACCGGTTAAAATTAGTCCTAAAAAAATTCCAAGAGGCCGGTCTTAAAGTAAAGAAAAACAAATGTAAATTGTGTACTGACAGTGTTGAGTTTTTAGGGTACCTAATTGATAGTCAGGGTATTCACCCTACAGAAAGTAAACTAAGGGCAATAAAAAACGCTCCCAGGCCACGAAACAAGGCTGATCTCCAGGCGTTCCTAGGCCTCATCAATTTTTATAATGTATTTTTACCGCATAAAGCAACGGTCACTGAACCGTTACACCAGTTGTTAGATAAGAAAGCAGATTGGTTATGGGGTCACCGAGAAGAACAGGCATTCCGCAACGTGAAAAAACTGCTCACTTCTGACTCTGTACTCATGCAGTATAACGAGACTTTGCCGTTAAATATAACATGTGATGCTTCGCCTTTCAGAGTGGGCGCCATTTTGAGCCATGTACTGCCTAATGGGAACGAAGCCCCTGTTGCATATTTTTCAAAGACACTTTCAAAAACTGAGCGAAATTATGGACAAATCGATAAAGAAGCCCTCACAATTGTGTCAGCCATTAAAAGATTCCATGAGTCCATGTATGGCCGGGCTTTTACTGTCGTGACTGACCACAAACCATTATTGGGGATAATAGCCGGAGATAAGCTGACTCCCTACATATTATCCCCTAGGATGACTCGACGGTCAGAATTCTTAGCTGCTTATAACTATCGGCTGCAATACTGCCCGGGGAAAGCCATTCCCCACGCCGACGCATTGAGCCGAGCACCGCTTCCAGAGACTCTCGACGATCCTGCACCAATGGTAACCACGTTACAAATTGAGGCACTCAACTCGCCGCCATTAACCGCCTGAGATATCACGAGAGAAACCAAACGTGACCCCACCTTAGCGCGAGTCCTAAGCTGGGTAGAATGCGGATGGCCATTGGACCAATTATCAGATGACTTCATACAATTCAAGACTCGACAAACCGAGTTGTTCTCCCAAAAAGGCTGTGTCATCTGGGGCGATAGAGTCGTTATCCAAGAACGACTCCAGAAAGCGCTTCTGAGAACCTTGCACGATGGCCACCCTGGCAACGTGCGAATGAAAGCCCTTGCGTGAAGCTACGCATGGTGGCCGGGCATTGACAAGCAAATCGAACATTGGGTTAAAGCTTGTGCAAAATGCCAGGAAGTGAGCAACGCCCCACCATCGACGCCTATTCAAATTGGCTCGAGATTCATCGCATGACAATTACAACCTCCAAGGCGGTTATCAAAACCTTGGAAAGACTATTTGCAACCCACGGACTACCAGACATCCTGGTATCCGATAATGGGCCCCAATTTACAGCACTGTCATTCGTGCAGTACCTCGCTGACCACGGCATTCAACATGCACTCACCTCACCTGCGCACCCTGCGACCAATGGCAAAGCAGAACGCATGGTACAATTTATGAAGAAAACCTTACAGAAGATAGACTACGACAACATTGACGACAAGATCAATCGAATCCTTTTTTTAGAACACATCACACCGCATAGCATCACAACAAAACTCCCGCTGAACTGCTAATGGGACGAAAACTCCGCTCCCACCTCGACCGGTTACACCCAGCTTACGAACCGGAAAAGCCAATAGGATCCAGCGGCTGCTGTCATGCCTTCCAGGTAGGAGATTTGGTATACGCTAAAAACCTATCGGGCGACCCATTGTGGGTGGAGGCGACAGTAGTTCGTGTAACCGGCCCAAGATCCTACCTTGTACAATGCCTTGACGATAGACTATGGAAACGCCATATCGATCAATTACGATCGCGGCTTCCGGCGGGCAGTCCTGAACTCCCCAAGACCAGACTGAGGGGGGGGAGGTACAGAAGAAGATGAATTCCAAGGAGAAGAAAACCCGTTCGGAGGGAACGACAGTATAATAGAGACTAAGGAAATGGAACCAGAGAGGGAAACAGTTGCACCTCAGGGAATTACAGAGAACATGGGCAACGATGGGGAAATGAACTCTGAACCAGAAACAGCCCCACTGCCAAACAACGATCTACCTCAGCGTGATTGCAGCCAAATGACAAAGCGAAAATCAAAGAGACTAATAAAACAACCGTCCTACCTAAAGGACTATGTAACTGCGCCCTGCAAACAGAAGCCAGGGGGAAGGGGTGTTGTGAATGTATAAAGTTTTAATAAAGCGTGAGCTTGGAGTAAAGTGTGGGGTTCTGGCCCTGCACTTCTGATTGGCTGTTAAACGGCCGGATCGGATTGGCCCGCTCCGGGGAATCCGATTGGCCCTTAAACAGAGAGTTCATGAGAGCTAGCGCTCCTCGTTGGTTATTGGTTAATAGTTACGGGGTTTGCCTATATATAAGGCGGGTTAAAACTGTTATAGTTGCTAGAAGTCACTATGTAAATAAAGAGCTGAAGTTCACCGTTCAGAGGCTTGTCTCCATTCTTTCTCGCCCATGCTCCAAACATAACAATGTTGTTTTAAAGTGAGATGTGTTTTTCAATTTCTTGCATTTCTTGAGCATTGTCATTATACAATATATAGCTCCTAAATGGTGGGTTAAGGGCACAGTATGTCAGTTTGCAAAGAGTCTCTAGCTCAGAGATTCTGCCTTGCATAGAATGATGAACATGCTTGGGGTAAAACTGGGCTTTGATTGCACATTTGTGGCCTAGTTGCCCAAATGTCTCCAAAATGACCAGGATTGTCCTTACCAGTAGTATGGAATGCTGCATGTGGCACAAGGAGACCTGAGGCTGATCACCTGGTCTACAGTTCTTTTTCTTCCTTCTTTGTGCTCTTTTTCTGCATTTTGTATACCCCTTAGTATGTGGTGGATTTGTAAAGTGTGCATCAAAAGTGGACTATGTTGGCCAAAATGAAAACTATGGTTTCTAGAAAAAATGATGAGTTTATTGTTGTGTGCTTTTCACAAATATTTTAAGGAAATCTTCTATGTTAAATGTACATCTTTCCAAGCTACTTTAATTTTTAAGGTCTACTTACAAAGTTTATAAAAAACAAAACAACACAGTAAAGAAGGAAAGACAGTACAGTTGCAAATGTCTTTTGATTGCATTAGTAGGACAACACGCCTCCTCATAGCATGCAGTATCTTTTAGAAGTTCTCCAACTACTGTATTGTTGGATAATAGAAATGAAATGGATTTTGTGCTGCTTTAACAATCATTGTGAGGCTAGAAGATGCTGAAAATTACTAGTTAGCAATAATATGATTATAGCAAGAGCAAGAGCAGTTATATTGCTTCACAGTGCTTTACGGCCCTCTCTAAGTGGTTTACACAACCAGCATATTGCCCCCAACAATCCCCATCCTCATTTTACTCACCTTGGAAGGATAGAAGGCTGAGTCAACCTTGAGCCTGGTGGGATTCGATCTGCCAAATTGCAGGCAGAAGGCAGTCAGTAGAAGTACCCTGCAGTACTCCACTCTAACCACTGTGCCACTGCGGTTCTTATACTAGGACACAGGGCCATGTTGTTACCATGTGTCTTCCCAGCTTCCTTTTGCATGTGATGCCAGTCCTACAAAATAACAAGGCTTTTATATGTCTAAAACTAAACAATATTAGTGAGAGGCTGTATTTCAGATTAAAAAATAGGAATTCTGCAGTGGAAATCTAGAAAAATTGATTTATACATATGCATCTCACAGAAATGCTGAAACAATGATAGCTGGAACCATGGTACACTGATTTTAATCTTTAAGAATAAAAATACATTTTAAGAATAAAAACACATTTGGGCAAATACCTTTGTTTTCTTCTAATATAAATTGGTGTTTTTATCCTTTTAATTCTTCCATATCTAATTTGCAAAGACTTGAATTGATTTATAACTTTAAATCTAAAGTTCAAACCAAATAATACCGGCAATAATATTTATAGCTTTTATATAAGTGACCAGCCAGTGTGTTTATATGTGTGTGTGTTTATGTGTGTGTAAAAATATGAGATGGGAAAAAAATAGACAAGTGATGGTTTTGTCCACCTTCAATTTTAATTCTGCCCTTTCGTTATGTTTCTGTTGTAAATAGCTTCTCCAGCTTCATCTTAGAAAAAAAGGGTTGCATATTAGTGCCAATAAAGGTTTCTCTTGAAATACAATAACCACCTTTAGAGAGCGTATTTCTTCACCAGGGGAGGATGAGAGTTCAGTTTCCCTCCACACACTCTAACTCCCAAGATTATGTTATTTTTAAAACAGGGTATCTAATTGGGCCCTTAGAAAGAGGAGAGCTTGCCAGATCAAGAGGACATCAATAATTCTGCAACGAGATGATAGTCAACAGATGGGCAGACATATTCTTCATAAAAAAGGAACAGATTCTCTTGCTCTCTCCTCCTTTATGATGACAGGGCAAACATAAAATAAAATGGCAGTGCCAGATAAAACTTAACAGTAGCAGACAATGTTCCAGGGAACCAATGTGAAAAATTAAATCAGCCCGAGGGCACTTTTAATGATGGGTACAACTGCATATGAAGTCTTGGTATATATTCATGCCGAAAATCTTCCCATGAAATTCTTTAGCTAGCAAACGATGGTGTTTGTGTTGCTGCTAATATTATTCAGATACTTTACAACTTTTAAGTTGAAGGTTTCAGTGAGGGCTGCAGTTTTCCTGACAGAACAAAAGTTTTATAACTTCTAGGAGGAGACAACCCTGTCTGTAGCTTTGGCCTCATCTTCCTCACTCACAGGGACAGCTCAAAATAGGTATGTAAGGAAGATTAGAAAAAGTTATATAAAAATATCCTTCAGGTTAAATCTGACCCCTGGTAACTGAATGCATTTCCTCAAGGGTCTTCAAACTTGGCAAGTTTAAGACTTGTGGGCTTCAACTCCCAGAGCTGTCCCTAAGCTGACATGACTGGAGGAGGAATTCTGGGAGTTGAAGTCCACAAGTCTTAAAATTGTCAAGTTTGAAGTCCCCTGCTCTAGATAGTGTATTTTAATCTTGTCAGCTTGAAGATGTGAACTTCAACTCCCAGATTCCCCAGCCAGCTACTTTAATTCTGGGAGTTAAAGTCCACTCATCTTCAAGCCATCAAGATTGAGAAACACTGCTCTAGGATTCCCTGACTACCAACCTACATTACAGCTCTAGGAGGTTGCAGAGGTCTCTCTTCCAAATTCCAACCAGCTCTATTCCTGCTTAGCTTTTTGAAATGGGCCAACACATATATTACTGCAGAAACAAAAATCTCACAGTGAAATGCAAGGTAGAAATTAATAAAACAAAATTCAGCTTCTCAGTCTTTATTTTAAAGTCTGTCTTCTGTCTCTCTCAGATCAGCAAAATGCAGGTACATTTGAAATACAGAAAAACCAAATCCGAACAACAACGAAAATGGGGTATCAACTAACTTCTGCAAGCCATATTACAGTTATTATAGTACCATCTATTTTGCTAGGACCTTGACAAACTTAATGATGGCTGCCAAGAATATAGACTCATAAGACTGGAGGGGCAGGGGACTTCATACCATCCTGGTCAAAGGGTTGTTCAGTCTATTTTTGAAAACCTCCAGTAATGAAGCACCCACAACTCCTGGAAGCAAGCTATTCCACTGATTAATTGTTCTCATTGTAAGAAAAAAAATCTATTTCTCTAGGCTGAATCTCTCTTTAAAAGGCTTTCACCCATTACTTCTTGTCTTGTCCTCCAGTGCTTTGGAGAATAAGTCGATCCTATCTTCTCTGTGACAAGTTAAGTCCTGCAGAAAGAAATTAACAGAATAACAGAGTTGGAAGGGACCTTGGAGGTCTTCTAGACCCATGATGGGGAACCTATGGCACGTGTGCCGGAAGTGGCACACAGAGCCATCTCTGCCAGCACGTGAGCCGTCGCCCCAGCTCAATTCCACTGTGCATGCACGCGTACCTCCTGCCAGCCAGCTGATTTTTGGGTATCTGCCGTGCATGCGCATGGGGGAGGGTGCATGCGAGAGATGCATATACATGCGCAGAGGGGCAGGGGGAAGCACTGGGGGGGGGTCATGCATGCATTGCATTATGGGTACAGACACGCGTGCATGTACACACACACACACACACACTTTCGGCCTGCAACAACAAAAAGGTTAGCCATCACTGTTCTAGACCAATCCCCTGCACAGGCAGGAGACCCGACATTATTCTGGACAACTGGCTGTCCAATTTCTTCTTAAAAACCTCCAGTGATGGAGTATCTAAAACTTCTGAAGGCAACCTGTTCCACTGGTTAATTGTTCTCACTATCCAGAAATTTCTTCTTAGTTGTAGATTGCTTTTCCCCTTGATTAGTTTCCACCCGTTGCTTCTTGTCTTGCCTTCTGGGGCTTTGGAAAATAGATTGACACCCTCTACTTTTTGGCAGCTCCTCAAATATTGGAACACTGCTATCATGTCACCCCTAGTCCTTCTTTTCACTAGACTGAACCTACTCGATTCCTGCAACTGTTTTTTGTGTGTTTTAGCTTCCAGCCCCCAAATCTTCTTTGTTGCTCATCTCTGTTCTCTTTCCAGAGTCTCAATGATTTTATGGGGACCAAAACTGGATGGAATATTCCAAGTGGGGTCTTATTAAGGCTTTATAGAGCGTTACTAACACTTCATGCGATCTTGATTATATCCCCCTGTCAGTGCAGCCTAGGATTGCATTGGCTTTTTTGTCAGTTGCAGCATATTGCTGGCTCATATTGGTACCGTTCCAGTCGGTTGTGTGGAAACTGGCATTCTAAAACCAGGCATGGTGGTGACATTTGCTCCAGTTAATGTTACAACTGGAGTAAAATCTGTTGAGATGCATCATGAGGCTCATATTTAAGTGATTGTCCACTAGGATTCCAAGATTCATCTCACATTACTGCTATTTAGTCAGGTTCTACCTATTCTATACCTGTGGTTTTTCTTGTCTAGGTATAAAACCTTACTATTTTCTAATCTACATTGAATCTCATTTTGTTAGATAGGGGCCAGTGTTCACATCTGTCAAGTCTTTCTGGATCTTTAGCATATCTTTTAGGGTGTTGGTTATTCCTGCCAACTTGGTGTCATCTACAAATATAATGAGTTTCCCTTCTATTCCCTCATCTATATCATTTATGAAGATATTGAAGAGTACTGGGTCTAAGATAAAATCTTGGGGTACCCTCTGCTTACTTCCCTTCCCTTTCTTGATCAGAAAGACAATAACAATTTCTTACAATCAGGTTGCAAGTGCCACTTGCTTGAGTAATATATTGAATAGTGTAATAATACATTAGGTTAATGACCAAGCTGCTGTATCTGAGCATGTAATCTTATAGCTGTTGAACAGGAGGCCGGTGTAGTCTCAATAATATGTGTGCCAATTCAAGCCAAGGTTAAAAAAAAAGCTCAGATGCGTAAGATTTTATAGAGTTATTTGTAAAGAACTTGCCATTATAACATAATAAGGATGGATGAATTTTATAGGTCTAAAATATTTTATAGGTCTAAATCAGCATGCTGGCTAGGGAATTCGGAGTGTTTAAAGTCTACACATCTTAAAGTTACCACATTTGAAAAACGTTCTCAGTGTTGCTCTGAGAGTGAGATGGGCAGTATCTAAATTGGGTAAATAAATAAAATAAAAATGAAATTCTAAATCCTCTGTTCCATTAAGACTTTATCTAGGTTGAGTGACAATATTGCCAAGAGTGAGAAGTCACCGTTTGTTAAATCAGCGGCAGTTTGCTTCCCTCGGGATGAGGAAAACCTGTCCAGTAGGGTGAGGTGGACCAGGGACTTGAACTCCATTTAAAAAAAAAAAAAATTCAGACAAAACCTGAATTGGCAAAGCTTCCGGTGGGGCCTGAAAGAAATGCGGCTCAGTTCTGAGTATGGGAATTTGAAGATGAGTGACGGATGTGAAGTATTGCTTTAAGAACTTAATTTAAACATTTCTAAAGTAAAGGTAAAGGTTTCCCCTGTCCAGTTATGTCCGACTCTGGGCGTGTGTGCGCTCATCTCTGTTTCTTACCTGAGGGAGCCAGTGTTGCCTGAAGACACCTCTGAGGTCCTGTGGCCAATATAATTATATTCTGAGGCACAAGAAATGCTGTTAGCATTTCACCGAAGTGGTATCTTTTTATCTACTTGCATTTGCATGTTTTTGAACTGCTAGGTGGGCAGGAGCTGGGGCAAGTAAAGGGAGCTCAAACTGCCACATGGCTCTCAGGCCTCAAACCTGCCCTGTCAACTTTCCAGCTGACAAGCTCAGCATCTTTAACTGCTGAGCCATTGCACCCCAGTCAGTTCTAAGGCAGAGGCATATTTTCGCTATTAACTAGTGCCATGATTGCGAACCTATGGCACGCATGCCAGAAGTGGCATGCAGAGCCACTTCTGCAGGCACGTGAGAGGTCTCCCAGAAGAGCCCCACTGTGCATGCATGTGTGCTGCTCGCCCAACAGCTGATTATCAGGTATCTGGCGCAAATGTGCAGGGTGTGGGATGCGCCGGAGATGTGCACGCATGCACAGAGACGTGCAGTGCATGGGGGATCGCACGCGCATGCGGAGGGGGAATGGGCCCCCCTGCGTGCATTCCCTTCTGGGTGCTGGCACACGAGTGTACGCACACAAGCTTGTGCATACTTTTCGGCACAGGAGCCCAAAAAGGTTAGCTACCACTGGACTCGTGTATTTAAGGTTGGCATTGAAGATTTTTACAATATTTTTATCAGGATGGGGTTAAAAATTGCTGTTAAAATATGCTGTAAACCCACCCAGCCCCATAATATGTGTGGCAATCTCAATTTTAATATCTTAAGGCAGTTTACGTATAAAAGTATTTATTTCCCATAAAAATTCAAATCTGGAACAGTAGCAGTTAAAAAACAGCAATAAAAACATTAAGCAATGGTTCAAAGGGTCTGGGTAAATAAAATTTATTTTGATATGACATGGGTAGGTTTCCTGTGGATAGCATACCATACTGTGGGGGGGGGGGAACCATTACTGACTCTCACACCCCTTTCTAAAGCAATACTGAAATTTGGCAGCAAAACTCCCACAGGGAGTGGTGTGATTTTCTTTAATTTGTGTGTGGGCAAAACATCAAGCAAAACATGCATTTTATAAATAATGCACTCCCTAGCTGGAAAAAAAATTGTGTGCCCCCAAAGTAGGCAAATCTTTGGGCACAGTGCTCCAAAATGAGGAAAACATCTGTGCTTTAAACCACACATCTGTTTTAACTACACAGGCAAGCACTGTATGGTCCTTGTCATAGATTCAGGCATGGGTAGAATGAATGGAGACAGTCTTAGTTGGTGAACTTTCAACTCTTTATTGCATAGTGACTTCTAACTTGTATAACAACAACTCTGCTTTATATAGGCAATGCTAATGTGAAATAACCAATAGGAGCTGTGAAACGCTAGCTCCAGTACCAATAAGAGTCCTTCGTTAAGGGCCAATCAGATTCTCAGAACCCGACCAATCCGATCTAGCCGCTTAACACCCAATCAGAAGTGCAGGGCCTGAACCCTGCACTTTACCCCAAGCTTGCCTTTATTCAACTATTTACATACATAACACCCCTTCCCCCTGGCTTCACAATTAGTTTGTGACTATGTAGTCCTTTAAATAGAACGGTTGTCTCTTGGGTCTGTCAGATTTTCTTTGGACTGGCTGTGTGCAGTCCCGTTGAGGTAGGGTGTTGTTTTGTAGTTGCTCAGCTTCTCGTTCTGGTGTGATTTCCCTTGGAGCGTACGATTCTTCTTCCTGCTCCATTTCCTGGGTTTCACTTGATTCATCGCTTTCCTGGAACAGGTTTCCTGGCATATCGTCATCTTCTCTTCCTCCTCCCCCCTCAGTTTGGTCGTTGGGACGTTGTTGGCTAGCAGTTATAAGTCGTGACCGTAATTGGTCAATATGTCTTTTCCATAGTCTCTCATCAATACATTTTACAATATAGGATCTGGGCCCAGTCTCGCGTATTACCGTTGCTTCAATCCAAACTGGGTCGCCCGATAAATTTCTTGCATAAACGGGGTCGCCTACCTTGAAGGTACGGTAGCGTCCGCTGGATCCTGGAGGCTTTTCTGGCTCATAAGCAGGGTGCAGTCGGTCGAGGCGGGAACGGAGTTTTCGCCCCATGAGAAGTTCAGTGGGAGTTCTGCCGGTTTCGCTGTGCGGAGTGATGTGTTGTAGAAGTAGAATGCGGTTTATTTTTTCATCAAGATTATCATAGTCCATCTTTTGTAAAGTCTTTTTTACAAATTGTACCATGCGTTCCGCTTGGCCGTTGGTAGCAGGATGCGCCGGCGAGGTGAGCGCATGGCGGATGCCGTTGTCAGCAAGGTACTGTTCAAACATTAGCGCTGTAAACTGTGGTCCGTTATCGGACACCAGGACGTCCGGCAATCCATGAGTTGCAAAGAGTCTATTGAGGACTTTAATGACTGCCTCGGAGGTTGTATTGGCCATTCGATGAATTTCTAACCAATTAGAGTATGCATCGACAGTCAACAGCAATGTCTGTCCTTTGATCGGCCCTGCGAAATCCAGGTGGATTCTGGACCAGGGTCCACGTGGTGTCTCCCATTCGGTCGGTGCAGCTTTTGGCGGTGCGTTGCTGGTTTGTTGGCACTTGGTGCAGGCCTTGACCCATTGCTCGATGTGTCGGTCCATGCCTGGCCACCAAGCGTAGCTCCGTGTGAGTGCCTTCATTCGCACGATCCCGGGATGTCCATTGTGCAAGATTTGTAACAGCGTCTTTTGGAGTCGTTCTGGGACGACGACTCTATCGCCCCAGATAACGCAGCCTTTTTGAGAAAAAAGTTCAGTCTGTCTTGTTTTAAATGGCGCGAAGTCATCTGGGATCTGGTCCAATGGCCATCCACGCTCTACCCAGCCTAGGACTCGTGCTAGGGTGTGGTCTCGTCTGGTCTCCCTCGCGATATCTTGAGCGGTCATAGGAGGTGAGTTGAGCGTTTCGATTTGTAACGCCGATACTGTTGGTGCCAGATCGTCGAGGGTCTCTGGTAGTGGTGCTCTGCTGAGTGCGTCGGCATGGGGAATGGCTTTCCCCGGTTGATGTAACAATTGGTAATTATAAGCAGCTAGAAACTCTGACCATCGAGTCATTCTTGGGGACAATATAGAGGGAGTTGGTTTGTCCCCAGCAATTATCCCCAATAAAGGTTTGTGGTCAGTTACAATTATCAATGTCCTTCCATATATATACTCATGGAATTTTTTTACAGCTGACACAATTGCAAGAGCCTCCTTGTCTATTTGTCCATAATTATGTTCTGCCTGGGATAGAGTCTTCAAAAAGTATGCAACGGGAGCCTCATTTCCATTAGGTAGCACATGGCTCAAAATAGCGCCCACCCCAAACGGTGAGGCATCACAAGTTATAACCAAGGGTAATGTTTCATTATATTGCATAAGTACAGAATCAGATGTAAGTAAATCTTTTATATTTCTAAACGCTTTTTCTTCTCGGTAACCCCAAACCCATAATGCTTTCTTATCTAATAACCGGTGTAATGGTTCAGCCACAGTCGCCTTATGCGATAAAAACACATTGTAGAAATTGATAAGGCCTAAAAATGCTTGAAGATCAGCTTTGTTACGAGGTCTGGGAGCATTTCTAATCGCCCTTAATTTACTCTCAGTTGGGTGAATACCCTGACTATCAATGCGATAACCTAGAAATTCAACACTGTCAGTATACAGATGACATTTATCCCTTTTTAATTTCAATCCCGCTTCTTGGAATTTTTTAAGCACACATTTTAAACGATTCTGCAGAATTTTTTTACTAGGAGCTGCAATCAATACGTCATCAAAATACGGAACCACGCCCTTGATTCCCTGTAACAATCGTTCCATTAAACTTTGGAATATTCCCGGGGCCACACTCACCCCGAACTGCAATCGGGTACATTTAAAAGCACCTCTGTGCGTTACTATCATTTGGGCTTGGGCTGTTTTATCATCCACGGGCAATTGTTGACAGGCTTGAGCTAAATCTAGCTTAGCGAAAACCTTTCCACCTCCCAGAGAATGAAGGAGGTGCTGCACCACTGGCACTGGATATGCGTTCTGTTGGAGGGCGTGGTTTAGAGTGGCCCGGTAGTCCCCACAGATTCGGATTGACCCATCTGGTTTAATGGGGGTTACAATAGGAGTTTCCCATGGGGAATGATCAATGGGTTGCAGTACCCCTTGTTTAATTAGTTTGTCAAGTTGTTCATCTATCTTGGCCTTAAGGGCGAACGGAACTCGACGGGGCTTTAAACGGATCGGGGCGACCTTAGGGTCGAGGCTGAACAAAATTGGGGTCCCCTTATACTCGCCCAGATGATCTGTGAAGACATTGCTGAATTCAGACATAAGATCCTCCTCCCACTCGCAATCACCGACTCGGTTCACGCCGGCTAGTTCGATGCTGAGTGGCGCAAACCATTGGAGGCCCAACAAACTAGGCCTGTCCCTATTGATGATCGTTAGAGGTAAGTATGCCGTATGCTTTTTAAACGAGACGCGGACTCGACAAGATCCGACCACAGGGATCCAATTCCCTTGGTAATCTTTAAGGATAAGGCGTTGCATTCGAAGGTCTTGGCGTTGGATGGTAGGAATGAGCTGCTTTAATGTCTTCCACGACACCATCGAGAGGGACGATCCTGAATTGACCTCCATGTGGCAGGGTTGGTTCTCCATGGCTACTGTAACTCGAATCTTCTTCGCGTCCAGGGCCGAGGCGTGACCTGTAGTGATAGTATGGTGAGCCTCTTCTTTCTGCAACGCTTGATATCTGTTGGAGTGGTTTGCTGGGTCTCGCCTTACAGGACGGTTTCCTGCCGATTGGCGAAAGTTGGTTCCCTTTGAGGCCGGGCTTGGTCCCAGTAAACTGCGACAGACTCTACCGATGTGGCCTCGTTTCCCGCACTCGTGGCAGAGTGCGT
Source organism: Hydrophis major (assembly GCA_033807585.1). Taxonomy (NCBI): domain Eukaryota; kingdom Metazoa; phylum Chordata; class Lepidosauria; order Squamata; family Elapidae; genus Hydrophis; species Hydrophis major. Next base: position 98,760,087 of record CM066331.1, read on the forward strand.
CGCGGAATTTGCAGTCTGCCCTGGGATGGTTTGCCCCGCAGCCAGCGCAAGGGCGTGAGGTTTTAGGACGAGGGTCCCGGTCGGAACGCAGTCGATGAACCCCTTCTTCGTCGCTGTCTGACGACGAAGAGAGGTCCTCGTGGTGCGTTGTTGCCAACTGCCCTTCTGAGCTGGGTGAGATGTTGCCTGTCGGTGGGTTTGTGGGGTTTCAGCTTCGCCGTAGCTGCACCGCTGACTTTTTGGTTGCCTCAACGGTGGTGGCTTCGGCGATGGCGTCAACAAGGCCGATGTCGCCCTTCGCCATCAGCTTGCTCTGCACGTTTAGTGCATCTAATCCCAGAATTAGGCGGTCTCTCAATGCTTCATCTAAGTCTGCGAACCCGCAGAGGCCTCCCAAGTGCCGGAGGTCTGCCATGAAGTCAGCCACACTCTCTCCTTTTCGTTGGCTTCGTTGATAGAACTCGTGGCGTCTCATGAGTGTGGGTACAGTTGGCGCGTAATGGTCTCTCAGGAGAGGTTCGAGGTCATCCCAGCTTATTGCTTTCACTTCTGGAGGCTTCGCAAGGGCTTTAGCCATTTTAAAGACAGCCGGGCCGCAGTACATCAGGAACAGTGCCCGCTTCTTGGCTGGTGTGGCGTCCTTCAGGTTGTTCGTTTCGAGGAACATCTGAAAGCGATCCATGTAGGATTCCCAATCCTCTTGGGATGGATCGTACGGAGCGGGTGGTACGATGCCGCCGGACATGGCTTCCGTTGGTGGCGCCGTTTTTTACACGTGCTCTGTTTTTCTTCCAAGTTCTTTAAGATCAGATGTCTCCAAATCCCACCTTTGTTGCCAGTGTCATAGATTCAGGCATGGGTAGAATGAATGGAGACAGTCTTAGTTGGTGAACTTTCAACTCTTTATTGCATAGTGACTTCTAACTTGTATAATAACAACTCTGCTTTATATAGGCAATGCTAATATGAAATAACCAATAGGAGCTGTGAAACACTAGCTCCAGTACCAATAAGAGTCCTTCGTTAAGGGCCAATCAGATTCTCAGAACCCGACCAATCCGATCTAGCCGCTTAACACCCAATCAGAAGTGCAGGGCCTGAACCCTGCACTTTACCCCAAGCTTGCCTTTATTCAACTATTTACATACATAACAGTCCTGCTTAGCGGTTTGGTGGTTGAATTTTAATGTCAGTGTTTGATTTATCTTTGCAGCAGCTGCCCGAGTATTGATGTGCAGTTCCTACCAATTGAATTTACTAGAAAATAGTCTTATTTTCAATTATATTTGACCTAACCATTTTATGTTTCTTGTAGCAATAAGCATCCAAATTTTATTTTTTTTAATTTTTATTTTAAATAAATTTTATTGATTTTACAATTAAAACAAACCAACAACACATACACAAATGAAAGAGAGAAAAAGAAGAAAGGGAGAAGAAAATAGAAAGAAAAAAATAGAAAACAATTCAAAACATTTTCAACTTCAACAGTTTGTAAGTCCTCTTTTTTATCCTTATTTTATGCCATATACACACCCCTAATCCTTACATATATCTGTGTATCACTACTATGGATTTATCCTATCCTCTTTTGCCTTTTAGTGTGAAGTCTATCTTTGGTCTATCCATTTGTACCAGCAGTTCCAGCTGTTGTAGTATATTGAAATGGCTTTATTTTTTAATGCCAAAGTTAATTTGTTCATTTCTGCACAACTTGAAATTTTTTGAATGATCATCTCCTCTGATGGAATACGAGGCTGCTTCCAACATTGGGCAAAAGCCAATCTGGCCGCTGTCAAAATGTGTATTATTATATATTTCACTTTTTTTGATATTTGTTTATCAAAGATCCCTAACAGAAAGGACTCTGGTTTAAATTCGATCTGTTCTCTTGTCATTTCTTCCAGCCAATTTCTAATTTTCTGCCAATATTTTTGAGCTTCTGTACAGGACCACCACATAGGGAAAAAAGTTTCCTCTTTTTTTTTTTGCATTTCCAGCAATTCGAACTCATATTGGGGTGCATCTTCGCTAATCTCAAAGGAGGAAGGTGCCATCTATAAAACATTTTATAGGTGTTTTCTTTGTATGCTACCAATTTTGTAATTTTATTATTTCTACCCCAGACCTTTTCCCATTCTGTTATGGTGATGCTACGTCCTATATTCCTACTCCAGGCTATCATGTTCCCTTTTACAATTTCTTCTTCTAATTCTACTTCTAATAAATCATTATAAAATTTTGTTATATTTTTTTACCTGATCCTAATAAAATTTTATCTTATTGCCGGAGTTTATTATTAATTTCAATTTCTTTCTTGTCCTGCTTATATCTACCTTGAATTTGAAGATATTCCCACTGATCAATTTTTAGTCCCCGCTCTTGAAGTTCTTGCCGCAATTTCAAATTTCCTTGTGTATCCAATAGGTCCTTATATTTAATCATTTTAGTGATATCCAGATTATTTGGGTGAATCATCGCCTCCATTGTTGAAATCCAAATTGGTATTTTTAAATAGTGTTTTTTCTGTATTTTCTTCCAATTAGTTAATAATGAGTCTCTGATTAGGTGTCTGTGAAAATATTTCTGGCTAGTTTTCCCTACATCCTATAAAAAACTACGCCACCCCTTTTGCAAGTCATGGCCTTCTAAGAATAATATTCTCTTATTGGTTAAATTCACCCATTCCTTCAACCATACTAAAGAGACTGCACTATAATACAACTCCCAATTTGGAAGGGCCAGCCCTCCCCTGCTCTTCATATCCTGTATTGCCTTTAAATTTATTCTAGGCTTTTTCCCTTGCCAGATAAATTTTACAGTTATTTTATTAAGTTCTTCAAAAAAAATTTTTTGTACTTTGATTGGGATCGTCTGAAATATTTATAGGAATTTTGGAAGAATATTCATTTTAATAGCAGCAATCCTACCTAATAATGAAAGTTGCAGCTTGCCCCATGTTTCTAAATCCTTCTTTACCTGTTGCATCAATTTATCATAATTGTTTTCCTTAAGTGTCTTACAATGTGCTGTCAACCATATTCCTAAATATTTAACTTTCTTTATCACTTGTATTCCTATAACTTCTTCTAGTTCTATTTTCTGTTTTTCTGTTAAATTTTTAGTCATTAATTTTGTTTTCTTCCTATTAATTTTAAGTCCTGCTACTGCTCCAAATTGTTCTAATTCATTCATCAATTTTGTCCTCTTTCTATTGGTTCCTCAAAAAAATCATATCATCCGCAAACGCTTGCAACTTATATTCTTCTTTCTTAACCTTTAATCCTTTTATGTCTGGGTTCTGTCTAATTCGCATTAGCAATGCTTCTAATGATAATATGAAGAGCAGGGGTGAGAGTGGGCAGCCCTGTCTGACTCCTTTTTCTATTTTTATTGGGTGGGTATATTCCCTGTTTATTATAATATTAGCCTGTTGTGTATCATAAATGTTTGTTATAATATTTTCAAATTTGGTGCCTAAATTCATATTATAAATTTTTTGGATTAAAAATTGCCAATTTAAATTATCGAAGGCCTTCTCTGCATCTAAAAACATAAGTACAATTTGTTTTTCGGGGTGGGCTTCATAAAATTCTAAGACATCTAGTACTATTCTTAAGTTGTTCCTGATTTGTCTGGTCGGGAGAAATCCATTTTGATCTTCATATATATGCTCATTTAACATTCTTTTTAGTCTACTTGCTATAATAGAAGTGAATATTTTGTAATCCGTATTTAACAGTGAAACCAGCCTATAATTATGTATATATCGGGGATCCGAATCCTCCTTCGGGATCAGTGAATCAATGCCCCCCTCCATGAGTATGGCATCCTGGCTGCCAATAAGACGTCATTAAAAACTTCCACCATAAGAGGTCCTATTTGTTCTGCTATTGCCTTGTACAGCTCCCCTGGAATCCCATCTGGTCCTGTTTTTCTGGTTCTCTATTGCTGATTTCAATTCAAACCAAGTAATGTCTTTGTTTAATAATTTTTCCATTTCTTCCCCAATTGCTTTATCCTTCACTTCATCTAAATAGTTTCTTATTCTGTCTTTGTTAACTTCTTCCTTTTTATATAACTCTTCAAAATACTTATGGGGAATTTCCTTTTTCTGTTCTATCTCCTGTTGTATATCCCCCTTTCCATCTATTAGCTGGTATATCAATCTCTTTTCTTTCTTTTTTTAAGTCTATATGATAGCCATCTCCCTGGCTTATTAGCATGCTCAAAATAAGTTTGTCTAGTTGTATTCAAATTTATAATCATTCTCTCTTGTTCAATTAAATTCAGTTTATGTTTAGCTATTATTATCTGATTTTGCAATTTTGAATCCTTTGGGGTACTCTGTAATTGAGTTTCTAATTCCTTAATTTTTTGTTGTAATTTGTTTTGCTGGGTGTATTTTTCCTTATTCCTCTTGGTGTTATAAGAGATTGTTATACCTCTTATTATTGCCTTCATTGTATCCCAAATGTTTTGTTTCGTAGCTGCTCCATTATCATTTTCCTTTAAGAAATAATTTAATTCCTTTTTGAGTTTGTTGGTGTATTCTTTTTCTCTTTTTAACTGAGTATTTAATGTCCATCTTTTCTTTGGTTTTTCCCTACCCTTCCATATTATCTGAATTGGATTGTGATCTGCCCATTCATTAGGTAAAATTTTAATCCCTTTTATCTCATTTGCTATTTCCCCATTCATCCATGCCATATCAATTCGTGTACATATTTGATGAGGATTTGAATAGAATGTAAATTGTTTTTTCTCAGGATGTGATCTTCTTCATATATCAATCAAATTTAACTCCTTCATCATTTCCATACATATCTTGGGAAGCTCTCTTTTCCCCCCTTTGTTCTTCCCCCCATTACTGTAGTCTTTTTGATAATCAGCAATAGAATTAAAGTCTCCTATGATACAAATATTTCTTTTTTCCAATCCTACTATTTTTCCATAAACATGCTTAAAAAACTCTTTTTGATCTCCGTTCAGGACGTAGATTACCACTAAGAGAATTGGGATGGCATTAATCCAGATCTGCAAAACCAGAGTTCTTCCCTCAGAATCCGACCATATTAAATCTGCTTTCAAATCCTCTTTAACATATACTGCAATCCCTTTCTTTTTCCCCATGTCCGCTGGTGCGGTAAATAGCTTCCCTAATTTTGGACATTCTAGGTATTTTTCCTCTGTTTTCTTTATATGAATTTCTTGTAGGCATATTATATCAGCATTTTGTTTGATTAGTTTAGCTATTATCCTTTTCCTTTTTATTGTCGAGTTTGAACCATTTATATTAATTGATAGGAGTTTCTTTTCTTCTTCCATTTAATTAATTCTGTTTCACTCTTTGTCTTGTAATGGCTCCAGTCTCTCCTTGTGCCTGAAGATGTGTCCTACTTTCTTCTCTCTCCTGATGTAGATGAGTATTTCCTTGATTTCCTAAAGTTCCATCTCTGTTCTTATGATAGCCTTGATCTTCCTGGGAGTTTGTTTCCAGTTCCTCCTTACTGCTCTGATCTTCCAGACCTACCAATTGCTCATAAAATTCCTGGGCCTTTTCCATGGAGTTTATTTTAATTTTCCTTTTGTTCCAAAAAACTAACATCCCCTCTGGGATTAGCCATGTAAATACGATTCTTTTCTGATTTAGGTTAGCTGTTAAGAACTTGTAGTCTTGTCTTTGTTCTCT